>JAEOAD010000018.1:17405000-17887500 GCA_036365145.1 Orientallactaga sibirica | reverse complement strand
AAGAGAAAGAGAGGATAGAGAGGAGAGGGAGAGATTGAGAGAGAGAAAAAAAGAAACATGAAAAGATTAAGGTTAGTCTTCATGATGTCCTCTCCAGGTCCCTGTGGTTCAGGTGTACCCTCTACGGGCCTGCTGAAGGATCAAAAATGTTTTTGCCTGTTGTTCAGAGTATAGGATTTTATGGTACCATTTCTACTTGGGTCCCTATTTGTGTCCCGCCCCACCCTACCTTCCCTCCCACTCTTACCCTCTCCTCCCATCCCACCCTCCCCATTGTCTGGTCCTCAGGGTACTTATTAGGTATGACAGCATCTCGGGTGGATTCAGGTTAAGAGCCACACTTGTATGAAACCATGCAATGATTATTTTTTTGTGATTGGGTGAGCTCACTGAGAATGATCTGTTCCATGTTCAACCATTTTTCTTCAAATTTCATTGTTTCAGTTTTCCTTACTACTGTGTAGAATTCCATAGTGTAGATATATCATATCTTTGATATCCATTCATCTAATGCTGGACATCTGGGTTGATTCCAGGTCTTTGCTATTATGAATTGAGCAGCTATAAACAGAGTTGAGCAATTCTCTCTGATCTAAGGCTTGGAGCTTTTAGGGTAAATTCCCAGTAAGGGTATAACTGGATCTATTGGTAGGTCTATAGTCATCCTTTTCAGAAGTCTCTATATAGCTTTCCATAATGGTTGTACCATTTTACATTCCCCCAACCATGAAAAAGTGTTCCTATTTTTCCACAGCCTTGCCAGAATTTGTTTTCCTTAGTTTTTTTTTTTTTTTTTTTTTTTTATGTTAGCTATCCTTACTGGGTAAGGTGGAATCTTATAGTTGTACTAATTTGTATTTCCCTGATGATTACGGATGTTGAACATTTTCTTAAGTGTGTTTTTGCCATTTGTATTTCTTCCTCTGAGAATACCTGTGCAGTTCTCTGCCCCATTTTGTGAGTGGGTTGTTTGGCAATTTGTTGTTTAGGCTTTGGAGTTCTTTGTAAATTCTAGAAATTAGGCTTTTGTCAGTTGTTTAGCTGGCAAAATTTTTCTCCCATTCTGTGGGTAATCTGTTGGCTTTGGTTATTGTATATTTGTGAAAAAACTTTGCAGCTTCAGGAGATCCCAATGTTTGAGTGATTGTTTAATTTCTTGAGCTGCTGGGTTTTTTTTTTTTTTTTTTTAGGAAGTCTTTTTCCCACTCCTATATCATGGACGGTTCCTCCTTTTTTTTTTCTTCCAGTAGGAGCAGAGTTTTCGGTTTTATATTGAGGTCTTTGATACATTTGGATTTGATTTTTGTGCATGGCAAGATGTGTGGATCAAATTTCATTTTCCTACATATGGTTGTCCAGTTTGTCCAGCACCATTTGTTGAAGATGTTGTCCTTTTTCCAGTCTACATTGGTAGGGCCTTTGTCAAATATCAAGTAGCTGTAGTTACTTGACCCAAAGTCTGGGTCTTCTATTCTGTTCCTTGGTCTATATTCCTGATTTTGTGCCAGTACCATGTTGTTTTTATTAGTATGGCTTTGTAGCATAGCTTTAGATCAGGTATGGTGATGCTTCCAGAGGCGTTTCTTTTGCTGAGAATATGCTTTGATATCTGAGGCCTTCTGCCTTTCCATATGAATTTTGAGATCATTTTTTTCTATCTCTGTGAAGAAAGAAGTTGGGCTTTTTATTGGTATTGCATTACATCTATATAATGTATTTGGTAAGATTGCCATATTCACAATGTTAATTCTGCCTATTCAGGAGCATGGGAGGACTTTCCATTTTTGTAGGTCCTCCTCAATTTCTTTTTTGAGTGTTTTTATGTTTTCATTTTATAGGTGTTTCACTTCCTTGGTTAATGTTATTCCAAGCTTTGTGTGTATGTGTGTGTGTGTGTGTCTATTGAAAATGGGATGATGTTGCCTATTTGTTTTTCTGTATTTTTGTCTTTTGCATACAGAAAGGCTACTAATTTCTGTCCATTGATCTTATATCCTGCTACTTTGCTGAAAGAGTTAAATACCTATAAGAGTTTTGAGATGGAGGTTTTTGGGTCACTTATGTATAGAATCATGTCGTCTGCAAATAGTGCTAACTTAACTTCTTCCTTTCCAATTTGTATACCTTTGATTTCTTTCTCCTGTCTTATTGCTTGTGCTAGTACTTGAAGAGCAGAGAAGAGAGTGGACACCCCTGCCTTGTTTCTGATATCATTGGGAATTCCTTTAGTCTCTCCCCATTAAGTATTACTTGTGATTTAGGAGCCTTTATTTTATGTTGAGATATAAACCATCCATGCCTACTCTCTCCAATGTTTTGATCATGAAGTGATGTTGTATTTTGTCAAAGGCCTTTTCTGCATTTATCGAAATGATCATGTGGTTTTTGTGTTTAAGCTTGTTTATGTGGTGTATAACATTGATAGATTTCTGTATGTTGAACCACCTCTGTGTTCCAGGGATGAAGCCTATTTAATAAAGGTGGATAATGCTTTTGATGTTCTGTTGAATTAGGTTTGCAAGGATTTTTGTTCAGGATCTTTGTGTCTATGTTCATCAGCGAAAATAGGCCTAGAATTTTCTTTTCTTGTGGCATGTCTACCTGGTTTTGGAATTAGGGTGATACTAACTTCATAGAAAGAGTTGGGGATCTTTCCCTGTTCTCTGATTGTGTAACACAGTTTGAGAAAAATTGGTTTCAGTTCTTCCATGAATGTTTGATAGAATTCAGCTGAGAAGCCATCTGGTCTTGGACTCTTCTTTTTGGGGCGGTGTTTGATTACCTCTTCAATCTTGAAGGGTGTGATAGGTTTGTTCAGGAGATTAATCTGTTCTGTGTTTAGCTTTGGTAGGTGGCATGTGTCCAGGAATTCATCCATTTCCTCCATATGCTCCTGTTTTGTGGAATAGAGGTTTTTGAAATAAGTCCTGATGATTCTCCCAATTTCACTTATGTTTGTTGTGATCTCTCCTTTTTCATTTCTAATTTTGTTAATTTTAAGCATCTCTTTTTTCACTTGATCAGATTGGTGAGGGGTTTATCAATCTTGTTAATTTTTTTCAAACAATCAGCCCTTCGTTTCATCAATTTTCTTAATTGTCTTCTTAGTTTCCAATTCATTAATTTCTGCTCTGATCTTAATTATTTCTTTCTGTCTGGAGCTTTTTGAGTTGGCTTCTTCTTGTTTTTCCAGTGCCTTTAGGTGGATGATTAGGTTATTGATTTGGGATCTCTCTGTCTTTGTTATGAAGGCATTTAATGCTATGATTTTTCCCCTAAGGATTTCCTTCATTGTGACCCATAAGTTTTGGTATGATGTGTTCTCATTTTCGTTCAATTGTAGAAATCTTGCAATTTCGTTTTTAATTTCATCCACAACCCATTTATTGTTTAAGAGTGTGTTGTTCAGTTTCTAGGACCTGGAGGGTTTTCTGACATACTTTTTATTGTTAATTTCTAGCATTAAAGCATTGTGGTGTGATATCATGCAGGAAATTATACCACTTTCCTGAGAATATGGAGGCAGACTTTGTGGCCCAATATATGATCTATTTTAGAGGCAGTTCCATGGACTGTTAAGAAGAATATGTAATCTGTATATTTTGGGTAGAATGTTCTGTAGATGTCTGTTAGGTCTAGTTGCTTTATGGTGTTGTTGAGCTCTCTTACTTCCCTATTAATTTTCTGTTTGGATAATCTATCTATTGCTGATAGTGGAGTATTAAATTTCCCGACTATGAAGGTATTGGTGGTTATTTCTGTTTTGTTGTCAAGTAGGTTTTGTTTTATGAATTGTGGTGCACCTGTGTTTGGTGTATAAAGATTGATGGTTGTGATAGCCTCTTGTTGCATTGTTCCCTTGATAAGTAAGAAATGGCCTTCTTTGACTGTTTTGATTACTTCTGGCTTGAAGACTATGTTTATTCTTAGGTATTTTAGTCTTTTTTTTACAAAAGAATTTTTATTTATGTGTGTGCATACATATGTGTGTATGGACATGTCAAAAGCTCTTGCTGCTGCAAATACTTGCCAGACATAAGTATTATTATTTGTGTTTGGCTTTACATTGGTGCTGTGTCGCGCTCTGCCTCGACCAGCAAGGAAGACGCAACACTCAGACTCTTCTTTCAGCAGTTTATTCAGGAACCTTGAACAATCTTCTGACCCCTTAAACAATCTTCTGACTGACTGACTGACTGACTCACTCACTCACTCACTGACTGACTCACTGACTGACTCACTCCCTCACTCACTCACTCACTCACTCACTGACACTGACTGCCTGACTGACTGCCTGCCCCTGGGACAAGCCCACCCAAAGCTTAAGAAGCCTTTGAACAGCCAACCCTGGTGTGCCACGTGGTGAATGCAGATAGGTCCACATATGCGGAAGCAAGCCTAGATCACGGCCCAAGCCAAATAAGGACTTGTTTATCCAGGAGAGCACTCGCCATCGGGAAGGTGGAAGGTGGAAGCCAGCGCCATCTTTAAGGTGCGGCACCTCGCAGCTCTCTACAGTTCCCCCTTTTATGTTTTAAAACAAGCCACAGGTAAGAGTAGAGGTCTGATCTCTGATGATGCGTATTTTCGCAACCTTGATGCCTTTTCCTCAGAGGCGGGATCTGGGGCATCAACCCGCATGCAATCAAACATGCTCTTCTCTGGATTTCTAGGGCTAACCCAGAGTGCAGTGCTTAGCCTTGCAACCTGAGCAGGAAGAAGATTAACTTTTAATTGTAGCCAGCCAGACTTAGGGGGACTGTGCAGCCTCTATGGCAGTAAAGGCTTGAATGATCATAGCTGCATCCCGTCATTGCGTGACCCTGATTTTACACAGACACCACAAGCAAACCAGAGAGACCAGTAACAGAAGGCCTGCTAAAGCCCCCAAACCTGCCCATTCCTTCAAATGATTCATTGCGGAGGTCAGCCAAGATGACAATCCAGAGGCAAAGGAGAGGTCCATGCGGGCAGAATTCACATTAACTACTGCCAGTCTCAGTTCTCTTAAGGTATCTTCAAATTCAAGCGACCAATTCTGTAATAGAAAACTAGACAAAAATCTGGATAAATTTGCAGCCCTAGTATAATTTATATATTTTGAGTTAACTGAGCCACGGCGGCTGCGAGGCTAGCATTGGTCAAAACACTGGCAAGGGGAAGCTGGTTATAATACCCATAAGCCCACCCCCAACAATACTCTGCCTCCAGGAGGTGTTAATTCCCAAATTGCCATCAGCTGGGAACCTAGCATTCAGAACACTTGAAGTTTATGGGGGACACCTGAATCAAACCACCACATACTGCCCCTAGCCCCCGTAAACTGATAACCGTATATGATGTAAAATGTAATGCATTCATGCAAATTTAAAGGTCCCCATAGTTTTTATCAATTCCAATGATGTTCATACGTCCCCATAATCCAAGGTCTTTTAACAACATTAGCAAGGAGAAACTAAAACAATGCAAACTCAAACACCATCAGCAGTCATCAAACTTCTGCAGTTCAAGTTCAATATAGCCTTGAAAAGCAGGTTCCTTCTCCAGTCAGCTCTTTCCAAGAATTTGCATTTTTTACAGTCTTTCCTCAGGCATCCTCTCCATTGTTTTAATGTAAATCAAGTCAGGCCACCTTCCTTCCACCTTCCTTAAGATTGCTAATGCGTTGACAATAGCAGCTTCAGTAACCTAAAACCTCAGTGCCTCTGCTTTTACCTTGCTTGAGATTTTCCAACTTAAAATCTTAAAATCTCAGTCCGATATCTTTAGCCAAGCACATCAGTCCATTACAAATTTAACCTTGATCAAACTTTCTGGGCCTGGATAGCAGAACGTAGCCATCCCTTATGCCAGTAGCCCAGTTCCAACAAAGTCCTCTGCAGTCTTTCCTTCCCCTTTTCATTGTTTGCCTTTTCCCACCTTTCTTCCTCGAGGCAGTTCCTCACTAACCTCCAGATCGATCTTCCCCCGCCCTTAAGCGTGCCTTGGTCTGCTGCAAAATCAAGATCTTCGCCCAAATTTTCCCATGAAGGGATTGTAAGACTTCCAGAGCACGCAAACCAAGGGGCTATGGCATCACATTCCTCCAGGAACCTCTCCAGGGTACTCCCCTTTATCTTTAAGTTTTTTGAACGAAGCAGCTCATTCAGAGCCAAAAAAATTGGGTGCGAGTGAGAAGCGCCCATGGCTAATTTTGCAAAAAATTCTTTTAAAACTTTTACTTTTGGTTCGCTACACCTCGAACTCTTCCTGCTCCCTCTTTTTCTACCGAGAGGAGCAAAATTCCCCGCTTTTGTCGCGGATTCCCACCTTACCTGGGAACTTTCCTGCTCCCTCTTTTTCTACCGAGAAGAGCAAAATCCCCGCTTTTGTCGCGGATTCCCACCTTACCTGGGAACTTACCAGTGCACTGCCCTGACTGCAGAAAGTTCTGAGTCCCTCTTCGGACTCTTCTTTCAACAGTTTATTCAGGAACCTTACTACTGCCCTGACTGCAGAAAGTTCTGAGTCCCTCTTTGGACTCTTCTTTCAACAGTTTATTCAGGAACCTTACTTTTTCTTTTAGATGTTTTACTCGAGCGCTCTTCTCTCACCTCCTCTAAAATTTTTTTTTTTAACTGCTTCTGAATCATTCTCATTTGCCCTATGTAATATGACTAGACACACTACAACACAAACACACCACATGAGGTTAACCAACTTATATACACTAATAAGACACACGAACAAATATACATTAATTGGCCGGCTATCATTCTTAAGAAATCTTCTCACTGCGTTTCCTCTAAGGAAACCTTATTGTGGCGCCTTTTAACCCTAATACTGGAAGATGTATTGCCCATTTTGCTATGGGACCTTATCGTCTCTCTACCGGAGAACTTGCCTTTACCCTTTTTGTCCACTTATCTGGAACTTACCAGCTAGCTGCCCTGCAAGTTCTGAGTTCCCCGTACGGGCCACCATTTGTCGCGCTCTGCCTCGACCAGCAAGGAAGACACAACACTCAGACTCTTCTTTCAGCAGTTTATTCAGGAACCTTGAACAATCTTCTGACCCCTTAAACAATCTTCTGACTGACTGACTGACTCACTCACTCACTCACTGACTGACTCACTGACTGACTCACTCCCTCACTCACTCACTCACTCACTCACTCACTCACTGACACTGACTGCCTGACTGACTGCCTGCCCCTGGGACAAGCCCACCCAAAGCTTAAGAAGCCTTTGAACAGCCAACCCTGGTGTGCCACGTGGTGAATGCAGATAGGTCCACATATGCGGAAGCAAGCCTAGATCACGGCCCAAGCCAAATAAGGACTTGTTTACTCGCCATCGGGAAGGTGGAAGGCGGAAGCCAGCGCCATCTTTAAGGCGCGGCACCTCGCAGCTCTCTACAGTGCTGGGGAATAAAACTGGATTGGCAAGATGTACAAGCAAGTACCTTTAACCACTGAACCATCTTCACAGCCCAGTATTTTTGATACTATTATAAAAATGGATTGTTTTCTTAATTTGTTTTTCAGGTTGTTCATTGCTACTGTATAGAAATACAGTTCACTATGGCATGTTGAGTTTTCTGTCCTGCAACTTTGCTGAACAAATTTATTAGTTCTCATGGTCTCCAGCTTGCTCTGCTGCTGTCTTACTATGCTCCCCTCCCCTCTTCTCTCTCCTGTCCTCCATTCCCACTCTCTCCTTTCATCTTTGGGGTTTCTCCAGTATGAATTTAGCTAACATATTACTTTTTTCTAGTTAAATTGCTTTGGTTATATGTCCACTACTATGTTAAATAAACAAGTAATGATAGCAGGCTTCTTTGTCTTGTTCCTTATTTTCAAGAAAATGTTTTTAATTTTTAGCACTAAATATGGTATTAGCTATGGATTCTTCATGTAAGGCCTATATTATGTTGAGATTCTTTGGTTTTGTTCTTCATTGAGAAAGTTTTTGTCAAATAATATTTCTGCATTAATTGAGATCATAACATATGTTCTCCTTACAATGATTTACATATGTTGAATCATCCTTGCATCTCAGGAGATAATCTCATTTAGTCATAATATATCATAATTTTTAATATGCTATTTTGTCAAAGTTTTTTTTTTTAGAGAGAGAGAGAGAGAGAGAGAGAGAGGAGAGGGAGAGGGAGAGGGAGAGGGAGACAGAGAATGGCTGTGCTAGAAGCCTCTCAGCTGCTGTGAATGAACTCCAGATGTGTGCCTCCCCTTGTGAGCAAGTCAAGCATTGCACCCTTGCATCACTGTATCTGGCTAAACTTGGGACCTCCAGATTGGAACCAGAGCTCTTAGGCTTAGCAGGCAGGCACCTAAACTGCTAAGCAATCTCTCCAGCCCCTATTTTGTTAAAATTTTTACATCAACAATCACCTACTATTTCTCCTTTTATTTTAATATGTTAGGTTTAGATGTGTGTTGAAAAGGTCTTTATGATATTTAAATGTTTACTTATCCCTAATCCTAGTTGTCTGAGTTTCTATATGAATGAGGATTTGATTTCATCAAGTACTCTTCTGTATGTATTGAAATATTAAAATGGGTGCTATGTTTTGGATCTGGACTGTCTCAAAATCCATGAGAAAGAAGTGGTCTCAACCATGGCACTTTTGGGAAATGATGGAAACTTGACAAGGTAGGGCCTAGTAGGATTATGTTATTTTTAATATTTTATTTATTGATTGATTTACTTATTGAGAAAGATAGAGATAGAGAATAGGTGCACAAGGGCCTTCAGCCACACTGCAAATGAGCTCCAGATGCATGTGTCCCCTTGTGCATCTGGCTTTAACTGAGAACTGGGGAATCAAACTCTAGTCCTTAGGCTTTGCAGGTAAGCACCTTAACTGCTGAGCCATCTCTCCAGCCCCCTTAGGTTATGTTCATTGAAATGAATTGTGTAAACCTGATCTCTTTCTTCCTTTCTCTGTCCCTCCCTCCCTCCTTTTCATTCTTACCCATCTAATAAGAAGCTTCACTTCACCATACACTCTCCCACATAATGCAGTGAGACCAACTCAGCATAGTCTGGAACATCCAAATTTGAAGTAAAATAAATCTTCTTTCTTTATAAGTTGGTTACCTCAGGTGTTTGTTACAGTGATGGGAAATTAACTTCCACAATGAGTTTCTCCCTTTTTTATTATGAGAATCCAGCATCTTGACATTTTAATTCATACCAATCTTGCATACACAGAAAAATGCTAAGTGATGGAAATCTTTGTCTTCCTCCTGCCTTTACAGGAATTATTTCATCACACAGCATCGTTTTTTATATATCACTGCATTTGATTTACTTATAAGCTTTGTTTTTTGGTGTTTGGAATTTTACACCTTACATTTGTGGGTAAAAGAGATGGATCTGTAATGATTCCTTTATTTTAATATGTTTATTATGTTTTACAAGTGAATTAGATGCCTTAGTTATTCTCTGTTCTCTGAAGGGACTTTTTGTAAGATTAGAATTCTAGCAGTATTTGGAAGTTTTTATGTTAAGTAGTTGGGACTTCAAGTTTTCTTTCATGTGCAGTCTGCACTTAGATTCAATTTTCTGATAGACACTGTTATTAAAGTTTCCTGTATCTTCTCGTTCAGTTATGCTGACTATATTATCTGTTTTCCTCCAGTTTGATTTATAATGTGATCATAAAGGTCTTCATTGTACCCTCTCATGTCACCATTTTTTTCTCTTATTAATGTTATGCTGTGTTTTCTCTTTATAAAATATGAGTATTGTTAATGATTTCTTACTTGTAGTAACATTTTTTAAGGGAGCTAACTGCGGTATTGTTAATTTTTTCCTAGTATAAATTTTCTATTTTATCATTGCCTTTTGCTCCTTAGGATTTATTTCTTTTTTTAACCACATTTTTAGTAGTTGCATTGTTGTCTTTCCCAAACTTCCTAAAAGACAATTTTTTTTTAACATTCACAGCTACATTTCCCTCTTAACATTGTTTTGAAGTAATGGTGACTGTATTAGTTAGGGTTCTCTAGAGGAACAGAACTGATAGAATGAATTGGATTAAAAGGGCATTTATTTGGATTAGCTTATGACAGTCCAGCAATAGCAGATTGTAGGCCTGAGAGTCAAGGAACCCGGTAGCTGCTCAGTCCACTAGGCTGGATGCCTCAGCAGTCCCAATCTGGCACTGAGGCCTGGAGGCATCCTGGAGAGACACTGGTCATCAGTCCATGCTGGAAAGCACCAAGCAGAGAACAGCGAGCAGCACCGACAGCCAGGTGGGAGGAGGGGATACTTTCCTTCCCAGAGCTTCTTTAGATAAGGCTCCCACCTCTTCTGAGAGGGGCCGCCCACTCTGGGGGAAGGGCTCACCCTGGGGGAAGGATTCCTCCTTTAGTTAATCCTTCCTAGAAGCAACCTCAGAGACACACTTATGAAAAATGTCTGTGGATTCCTAAACAGATCAAGTTGACACAAACTTAACCATCACAGTGACTTTAATATTATCTCCACTTTAGAATAGCATCTAAATTTTCATAGGTGTACATAAATACCTTTGTAATGGTTTGAATATGATTTGAGTATATATTTGAATATGATTTGAATATATATCACCACAGGAATTCATGTAAGGTGGTGGAAATTTAACTTGGCCAACGTGTTCAATGATAGGAACCATTAGGAGGTGATGAGAATTAGGTCATTAGGGTAAATGAGGGGGCTTCTTTAAACTTTTTCTATCTATAACTCCTTTATATCTGAGAAATTTTTACATAAGCTCAGGCATGTTGGTCTATAAAATAGGTATACAAATCATATATTTATAAGTCATAAAAATTATTTTAGAGCAATTCTTTGATATTCATAACTTTTTGCCAAGTTCACATATGAATGAGATGGATGTCCTTATTTGTTTTTACATAAAGAATTTAGTCTTTTTTTTTTTCTAGGTAGGCTCTCATTCTAGCCCAGGCTGACCTGGAATTCACTAGGTAGTGGTCTCAGAGTGGCCTCAAACTCATGGCAATCCTCCTATCTCTGCCTCCCAAGTGCTGGGATTAAAGGCATGCACCACCATACCCTGAGAATTTAGTCTTGACTGAATATTTGATTCTGCAGGACACTGAGCATCTTTGATGTTTTTAATTTGTTCAATATTTTGATTTCATCATCATCAATGCTGAGAATGCCACACCACATAAATACATATTATAAAACTTCAAAAACATTTTTAGAGCCATTTTAGAAATTATTGGCAATTTTGACAGAATACCAAGCCAAAATTCATTCGACGATTTTCTAAATGAAAATTCAACAGCTCAAATAGCAATTTTCTAACATTAATCATTCTAAACAAATGCAACCCGAAGATAAATTAATTTCATACTTACACACTGTGGTGTTTTGAATATAAAATGTCCCTCGTAGCCTCATGCATTGTTAAGCCTTATACTTAATCAGCTTGTGCAGCGTTTGGGAGGTGGAGCCCTGCTGGAGGAGACATGCTGCTGGGGAAGGGTACAGGCCTTGGGGTGTTGTTATAACCCAGCTCTCTGCCCTCAGCTCACTGTCTCTCGGCTTCCTCACTGCCTGCTGATGGAATGCAAGCTTCCAGCTCAGGTCTTGCATGTCTTCTTCACCAGGATGCACTCTGAAACTCCAAGCCAAATTGAACCTTTTTTCTTTCGATAAGGTGCTTTAGGTCAGGTATTTTGTCCCCACAGTGAGCAAGTAACTGCTACACAGGTTGTGGAATGGTGGTAGGAAAATATTTTTTGTTTTCTGTAGTAAAACCATTATGTTCCTATAAAAAAAGCAGAAAACTTTGTAAAATCACTGCAATTCACAAAATACAGTGATACTGAACTTCAGTCAGGGTGTTGCAGGCAGCACTCGTTGGTGTTGCATGGTGTGACTACAGTGCATACAGTGAAAATTGCTCACACTGCATGTCAGAACCAAGGCTGCAGTGAAGTCCTATGATACAACCCAGGCAGTTACTGCCAGAAACAGCTCACATTTGCTATGCATTTGCATGTGAAAAAAAAGCCTTTTGCCATTGCCAAATATTTTTTGCACCCCCATCATATTTCTTATGGGATCATGTCTTACAGGTTCACAAGCTGTGGGATAGTGCACCAGTCCTGAATCTTTTTTTTTTTTTTGGTTTTGCGAGGTAGGATCTCACTCTGGTCCAGACTGACCTGGAATTAACTATGTAATCTCAGGGTGGCCTCGAACTCTCAGGGATCCTCCTACCTCTGCCTCCCGAGTGCTGGGATTAAAGGTGTGCGCCACCACACCCAGCCAGTCCTGAATCTTAATAACTTTATAAGAAGAGGGAGAGAAACTGGAACAGATGTGTGTCTATATATCCTATCAGTTGTCATGTAAGGCCCTGCACTCCCTTGGGACTGATGGTGAGACCATTGCTAGTTGGATCCTGCAGAACTATGAGTCCAAATAAATGTCTTTTTAAAAATTACCCACTCTTTGATATTGTGTTACTAGCAGTAGAAAACAGACTGAAACATCTTTTGCATTTTGTTTTCCTTTAAAGACAGTGGCTACCTTTATTATCCTCTTTGGATGTTTTTATTTAATTGTGAACTTTCCTGTACAAACATATTGTATATGGGTCACATGCCCCACAGATTATGCTCTTACACTCCCTCTCCCCTATCCCTATTCCACTGAGAATGCTTCTCAGTGGGATTATCAGTATTCACTGTGGAGTCCTGAATGCACCAGTGGGGGACAATGCCTCACAATATTCCTATCAACTCTGTGGCTCTGACATTCTTTCCACCCCCTCTTCCACAATGCTCTCTGTGCCTTGGAAGAGGATGTGTTACAAGTCTCCTTTAGTGTTTTGCTCACTGCAGCCTCTGATTTTTTCCTTTGATGAATTTTGAGCCTCTTCAATGTCTACTGCCATTTCCCTGAAGAAGGGTCTCAGGCTAGTCAGGAGATAAGCACTCATATTTAATATGCCACTGCCTCTGTGATATTTTCTGGGCCATGGTAGATGCAGTAGAAATGAGTCGTCTTGTAACAGACATTGTCTTTCTTGTCATGCTCATGGATCTTGGGTCTCTCCAATATTAGCTGCCATCTGTAAAAAGCATGGATCAAAAGGGTCAAAGGGGATAAGGATATCATATATATATATATATATATTCTCATTTTAATCAAAGAACAGTGGGAACTTCTCTCAAGAATTACTGAGCCCATGGGGTGGAGAGATGGCTTGGTGGTTCAGGTGCTTGCCTGCCAAGCCTAAGAATGCCTGTTCAATCTCCAAGTCCCATGTTTAGCCAGATGCAAAGTGATGCAAGGGTGCAATGCCACATTTGTCCACAAGGGGACATACAAGTCTGGAGTTCCTTCACAGCAGCTGAGAGGCTGATGGCACATCCATTCTCTCTCTCTCTCTCTCTCTCTCTCTCTCTGCCTCTTCCTCTGTGTGTCTCTCTCAAATAAAAAGAAATAAAAAATATAAATATAAATATAAAAAAGAATTATTGAGCCATAGTAACAGAAGCAGCATGGCACTGGCACAAAAACAGACACGTAGATCAATGAAACAGAACAGAGGACCCAGATGTAAGTCCAGGCAGCTACTTGCTCTTTGATAAAAAAAAAAAAAAGCCAAAAATACTCACTGGAGTCTCTTCAACCAAATGGTGCTGGGAAAACTGGATATTTATATATAGAAGGATGAAAATAGATCTTTATCTCTCTCCATGCACAAGAATTAAGTCCAAATGGATCAAAGATCTTAATACCAGACCTGAAATTCTGAAACTGCTAGAGGGAAAAGTAGGGGAAACCCTTCAACATATTGGCATAGGCAAGAACTTTCTGAATATAACCACAGTTGCTCAGGGAATAAAACCATTAATCCACCACTGGAACATCATGAAATTTAAAAAAGCTTTTGTACAGCACATTAGAGTAAAGAGGCAATATATAGAATAGGAGAAAAATGTTTGCCAGCTATTCATCTGACAGAGGACTAATATCCAGGATATAAAAGGAACTCAAAAACAAAATGATAAGAAATCAAACAACTCAATTAAAAATAGGCTATGGAAGTAAATGGAGAGTTCTCAAAAAAAGAAATACAGATGGCATATAAACATCTAAAAAATGTTTGACATTTTTAGCCATCAGCAAAATGCAAATTAAAACTACTTTGAGATTCTATATCACTCCTGTCAGAATGGCTACCATCAAGAAAACAAATGACTATAAATGCTGGCAAGGATATGCAAAATGAGGAGCCCTTCTACACTGTTGGTGGGAATGCAATCTGGTCCAGCCATTGTGGAAATCAGTGTGGAAGTTCCTGAGACAGCTAAAACTAGATTTACAATATGACCCAGCTATACCACTCCTAGGCATATATCCTAAGGACTTGTCACACTACCTTACAGATACCTGCACATGGATGTTTATTGCTGTTTATTCACAATAGCTAGGAAATGGAACCAGCCTAGATGTGCCTCAAGTGATGAGTGGATAATGTAGATGTGATACATTTATACAATGGAGTTCTATTCAGTGGTAAAGAAAACTGAAATTATGAAATTTGCATGGAAATGAATGAATCTCAAAAGGATTATACTTAGTGAGGTAAGCACTTTTCTTAATATTCATACCCATATATAATGCTACTCTCACTTTTGGTTAGAGAAGCTTCTCTTTTCAGAT
Organism: Orientallactaga sibirica; assembly: GCA_036365145.1. Lineage (NCBI taxonomy): Eukaryota > Metazoa > Chordata > Mammalia > Rodentia > Dipodidae > Orientallactaga > Orientallactaga sibirica. Next base: position 17,872,804 of record JAEOAD010000018.1, on the reverse strand, counting down.
GGCAGTGTTCTCTGGGATAACTCATAAGGCAAAATAGTGCTGAGAAGAAGGGACTGAGGAGTGCTCAGTACTGAAACATCTCTAAGGCCCAGGGTCCATTGTGGAAGAAGTGGCAGAGGGCTGGAGAGATGACTTAGGGGTTAAGGCGCCTACCTCCTAAGCCTAAGAACGCTGGTTCCAATCTCCAGCGGTTCCAATCTCCAGGTCCCATGTTTAGCCAGATGCAAAGTGACTCAAGGGCGCAATGCCACACTTGACCACAAGGGGAGTGCACACATCGGGATTTTGTTCGCAGCAGCTGAGACACTGCTGGCGCGCCCATCTCTGTCTTCCTCTCCCTCTCCCTCTCTGTCTCTCCCTCCAAAAAAATAATAAAAAATAAAATAAAAAAAAAAAGAAGTGGCAGAAAAAAAATATAAGAGCTAAAGGAAGGGTAGGGTTCCAGACACAGAATGGCAGGATACCCATGACCTCACAGTGCCTGGCACTACCTACACAATAATAGGAGGAAAAGATGATGACATCGAAATAAAAGAGTGACTGATTGAGAGGGGGAGGGGATATGATTGAGAGTGGAGTTGTGAAGGGGAAAGTGAGGGTGGGGAGAGATTTATCATGGTTTATTGTCTATAATTATGGAACTTGTCAATAATAGAAAATAAAAAAAATTAAAGTACATGATTTTTCAAGCCATAAGCTTTTGACTTGGATTTCAGTACCAGGTATGAATTCCCTCTCATGGAGTGGACCTTATATTCAATCAGAGAGCAGTTGGTTGCCTCTATAGCCTGTGTGCCACTATTGCAAAAGTATGTACATCCTCCCTGACTGGTTAATTTTGTATCTCCTATGTCATTCACTCTGTTGGTGACCATTATCCCCCACCAGCTCATATAATACTTTCCAGCACTATGAGGGCTAGCCGGCGGGTCACTGGCTTCCCTGTCAGTTCCAGCATGACCTCTTGATGTCCGCAACCTGTGGTATCTTCAACAACAGGCTATAAATATTTAGTTCTGTTGGGTAACCAACGCTTTGCAAGGGCCTAGAGTAAGTGACTTCTATTTTCCCTAAAGGACAGTGAGGAATTATTTTTAAACTGTCTTTACTTATTTGCCAGAAATTCTCTTTACTGCTTAAATATCTTAAGTCCACATTTAGTTGTTTCGTCAGACTTACAATTTAGAGTATCTTCTCACATGGAATGATCCCTAACATAGTTTAGCTTTATGAGAGGCTAAAACAACCATGCAACCTTAGAATTAAAGTAATGAAAAATATAAAAGTATAAAAGGAAACCTTTTGACTTAGGTAAGTCTACCTTTATAATTCAAATGTGACTTGTGTTTAACAAGTGATATTTGTATGAGATGTCTGTCGAGTTTACTGACTTCAGCCTTCCATCAGCAAGCTGACACTGTGACAGGCCTGGTAGATGTGGCTGTTTTTTGTATTGTTTCTTAAGGCCCTATCTGTTAATATCCCTATTGGTATAGGAGGTGCCCAGACAGGGAGGGAGATGCTACTAAGATAATGAATAAAGCTGAGGCCCTTAGTGAACTATGTCCACAGGAGGAAATCCACCCATATACTAGAGAAAATGACAATGAAGGTCAACCGGTCATGGTATGGCCTCTGGTCTGTCACCTCTGCCAGCTTATGACTACATAGTGGCTAATTCTTTACCGCTTGCTGTCATTTCTACTTATCCCCAATTAGAAATGGCTACTTAAAAGTACGCTAGTGCTAAGGAAATGGCTCTGTGAGTAAAGCGTTTGCCATGTAAGCACGAGGACTTGTGTGTAGATCTGCAGAACCCATGTAAAATGCCAGGTGAGGCTTTGATCTGTAATCCTAGCACTGGGGGAGGGGAGTTGGAATATTTTAGGTTCACTGTTTAGCTAGTCTTGCCAAATCAGTGAATTCCAAGTTCAGTGAGAGACCGTGTTATAAAAGAAAAAAATGGAGAGTGTTTGAAGAAAACACCTAATATTAGCCTCTGACCTCCACATGCACACACATATGTGACTCCACACCTAGTGTATACATACACATCAGCTAAAAAGCACACTTTCTAGGTGCTACTTCAGAGGCAGAATGTTCAAACAGAATCAACCCTGAACATACACACTTTCAAATACCTGTAGGCTTTAACTACCTAGATGTGAACAATTTCTTGAGTTTTCAGCATTGCTCTAACCAAACACTTGCAATGACTCACTATAGATAATGGTGTCGTGCACTCCTACATCTTACCCCTCATCTGTGTCCATAACGCAAAAGTGATCCTCAGGAAGTATGATTCACCTGGCCATGGGTAATCAGTGCAGGAAGGAGTCCATGGGAAGCTAGGGCATACAGGCTCTTTCCTAGGTTCCTGCTTGTGAGAAGTCTTTTTACTGCTAACCAAAGTATAGAGAAAAGGGATGAGCTAGGCAGAAGAGGTACAGTGAAACCGAGTGAGAAGGGAGGTCAAGAGAAGGCAATAGGAGGTGGTTATGGTTAAAATACATTATATTTACACATCTAAAATTGTCAATAAATACATTTTTATTTTTTTTCTTGGCCTGGAGAGATTGCTTAGTGGTTAAGGTGCGTGCCTGCAAAGCCTAAGAACCCAGATTTGATTCCCCAGTACCCAAGTAAACCAGATGCATATGGTTGCACATGTGTCTGGAGTTTATTTGCAGCACCTAAAGGCCCTGGCATGCCCCCTACTCTCTTTCTCTATCTGCCTCTTTCTCTTCCTCCCTCTCTCTCTTTCAAATAAATAAATACAAATAAAATAAAATTTCTTTTTTAAAAAAATATTTTATTATTTATTTATTTGAGAGAGAGAGATACAGAAATAGGCAGAGAGAGAGAGAGAGAGAATGGGCACACCAGGGCCTCCAGCCACTGCAAATGAACTCCAGATGCATGCGCCCCCTTGTGCATCTGGCTAACATGGGTCCTGGAGAATCGAGCCTCGAACTGGGATCCTTCGGCTTCACAGGCAAGTGTTTAACTGCTAAGCCATCTCTCCAGCCCCCAAAATTTTCTTGAATTAGGATCTCAATCTAGCCCAGGCTGATTTGAAACTTACTCTGTAGCCCCAGAATGGTCTCAAACTCACCACAATCCTCTTACCTCAGCCTCCTGATTAAAAGATGTGTGCCACCACACCCAGCCTAATAAAAGTTTCTAAAATAGTGGTTTAATTATCAACTTAGTTCAGAATCATTTGGTTGTGGCCTATTGTGTCATGTAACACTGTAACTAACAGAATGATGCCAAAAGCTAGAGGTGGCAGAGCAAAAACAGGCTCAATAGTTCCTGGATGCTGCATACTCTGCCTGTGGGTTCTGTGGCATACACTGCATTGGATCCCCTAGCCTTACCGTTTTTGGTTGACACTAGGGCTGAATTCTGTTATTTGCATTCAGAAAGAATTCAAACCACCACTGCAACCTCCCTTTCATTTTAACAACATATTCTTGACGATGTCTAAGTTCAGTGTTCATCAAAGAAATGCTTCAGATCTGACAATCATGTCCTTTTTGTTTTTTAGATAAACGCTAATTCTCATTTGAGTGAAAATGCTAAGTAATAATGTGGATATAATTTGTTTCATAAAATGTGGTGGATTTTTATCAAATATCTCAAGCATCATATTGCTGGAGGGGGTTTTAAGAATGAAGGACTACATTTATTCGGACAAAATACTGTATGTCAATCTCATCTGCATTTAATATTTTGCAGGTGAGACTTATTCTCCAGCTAAAATTACTCTTTTTCACATGAATAAGAGATTGGCTGTCTGATTGTTCTTAATTCAAAACGGAACAATATAACAGGCTGAAAAGCTGTTCGGAAGCAAAAATCTTATCCTAAAAATATTTTTGTATTTACTTAATATTCACCTTTGATTATTGAAATTCTTTTAGCTCATGAAATGCATTGTCATAACAGAGAAGACACCCCAAGAATTTAGCAGTTCATAAAGATCCAGTTATAATTTCATCTGTGCACATTAGTGAAAGAGGTATATGCAGGGTGCTAAGAAGGAATTCTCCCTGCTTCTTTGTCAATTGAGGTGCCCTTAGAGTATATGAAAAAATGTCAAAGGAGTCTGTTATCTGCGTTTTAGCTGTTACACTGATTGCACATATCTGATCTCCAGAAACATAAAATTTGTTAAGATATAAATGCAGTCAGTTTATGAGAAGAAGGCAGGTGAGTAGGCCCAGTATCCCTGCTAGCCAGGGTCAGCATCAAAAGCAAGACCAGCAATAGCCACCTGAGTTTTGCCTGGGGTCCTGTCTATGAGCAGTTTAGAACAACCCCTTACCCTTTATGACCTTGAAGGACCAGAGGCCTGCTTGATTTCCCACCCTCGATTGCCTGGCTGACTCCTAGAATGTAAGCTGAAAGGGTGAAATGGAACTTAGACCACCCACAAAACTTACGAGAGACAAGAAGCTGCCCTTGTTTATATTGCCAAAGCCTCTCCCTCTGGCTTTGGACCCTACCCGGCATGGTGCCATAACTCTCCTCATCATGCTTTAAGTCTACAAGGATGATCACCTCCTCTCACTGGACCAGTCTGCTTCCAATACTCTGCCTTTCGTAAAATTATTTTGTAACAATTAAAATTCAGATCAGCATTATTTTTTTATCATGTAGGAATATGTTAATTGAAATTTGAAACACCTTAGACAAATTAAAATTATCTACACACAAAACATTTAAAAATATAAAAGACAGTCCTGCACTGGAGAAGATGGCTTAGTGGTTAAGGCATTTGCTTGCAAAGCCAAAGGACCCCATTCGATTCCCCAGGACCCATGTAAGCCAGATGCACAAGGAGGCACATGTGTCTGGGGTTCATTTGCAGTGGCTGGATGCCCTGGCCTGCCCATTCTCTCTCTCTCTCCTTCTTTCTCTCAAATAAACAAATAAATAAATAAAATATATATTTTTTAAAAAAGACATTCCTTTTCTTGTGGGCTGAAAGGTTTCTTGGTTACGGTGAATTCCTGTTGTTCTCTTCATGTTCCTGGAGCTTACTGTGGAAAGATTCTGCAGCCAATTCTAGAATTTTAGTTATTGTAGTTTTTTATTAGATCTTCCAAAGTCCAAACTGGCTGATATGTTGGCAACAATGTTAGGAATTGCAGCTGTGATGAGGGCCAACAAGTACAGAGTGTGGGGACAAAGACAAGTGAGAACTCTCCATGAGGCAGAAGTGGGCCTTGCTGCAGTCAGCTGGTAAAGCTGGTTGCAAAGCCAATAGTCTACTGTAGGAGCAGGGAGTAAGCAGGAAGAGGAGGGAGCCATGCCACTGCCTTCCTGTTAGGGAAAGAATTCCAAATGAGTATGTGTGCATACATCCACCTTGTGCATCTGGCTTTATGTGGGTGCTGGGGCATCAAACCTGGATCCTTTGGCTATGCAGGCAAGCACCTTAACCAATAGCCCCTCTCTCCAGGCCCTCCTTTTCTTATTCCCATCCCTCCCATTACTCCCTTCTGTCCTCCTAGACAATTTTGTTTCTACTTTCATGTCATGAATGCATTCATGCTTTTATGTATCTACATAAAATTTGGAACCAAAAATGAGAGAAAATGTGGTATTTGCTTTTCTCAGATTGGTTTAGTTAACTAAATATGATTATGTCAAATTGCATCCACATTCCCACAAACAACATGACTTCTTTATGGCTGAAAATAATTTCATTTTAATCTATACATCTGTCTATCTATCTATTTATCATCTATATATCCATCTACCTACTTCATATTTTTATATACATTTCCTTATTGTTGGACACCTAGGTTGGTTCCGTACCTGAGTTATTGTGAATAAACATTGTATATTATCAATAAACATTGATGTGCAAGTATCTCTGTGATATGTTGACTTGAAGTTCTTGGGGTAAATACCTGGGAGTGATATATGGTACATCTACTTTTCCTTTTTGAGAAATCTCTAAATGACTTTCATAATAGCTGGACTAGTTTACATTCCCACCAACAGTGTATAAAGATTTCCTATCGTCTGCATTCTTGATAATGTACTCAGCTTTTGGTTTTCTTTTATTTTTTAATATTTAATATTTTAATATTTTTAAATATTTTATTTATTAATTTATTTGCGAAACGGAGAGAGAGAGGCAAATACACACCCACACACACACGTATGTATGGAGAGAGACAGAGACAGAGAGAGACACAGAGAGAGAGAGAATGGGCATACCAGGGCCTCCTAGCCACTTCAAACAAACTCCAGATGCCTGCACCACCTTGTGCATCTGGCTTTACTTGGGTACTGGGGAATTGAACCTGGGTCCTTAGGCTTTGCCAGCAAGCACCTTAACTGCTACGCCACCTCTCCAGCCATAGATTTTGGTTTTCTTCATGACTGCCATTCTGACTGAGGTGAGATGGAATCTCCGTGTTGTTTTGATTTGCATTTCTCTGATAGCTACTGAAATGAAACATTTTTAAATTATATTTATTGTCCATATTTTGAGAACTGTTTAGTTTTAGTTCATTTGTTGACTGGGTTATTTGCTTAATTTTTAGTTTTTTGAGTTCTTAAGATATGAATTCTCCATCAGATGTACAGTGAGAGAAGATTTTCTCCCATTTTGTAGGTCTGTCATTTTGTTAATGGTCTGTCTCTTTAATATGATTAATTTGTTTTGTTTTTTGTATGACTAAAGCTTTTGAATATTATGAAGTACCATTTTTTCCTTGTTGTCCCTTTAAGGTCTTTTTAAGGTCTTTGATCCATTTGTTGAGTTTTGCTAAAGTCCTGATTGAGAAATGTGGATATCTGTTGGGCTCTGCCCGGTGTGACCTACTTTCTAAATCTTAAAGTGTTTTTTCTATTTTTTCTCTCATCCCCTCTTCCCACCCCCTTCCTCAATTTGGCCCTAAAAATTGTACAATTTCATCCCCTCTTCCCAGGTCTTACATTAAGGTCTTTGATCCATTTGGAGTTGAGTTTTGCTTAGAGTGAGAGATAAGGACTGAATGACTTTTTTTTTTTTTTTTTTTTTTTTGCATGTGGATATGTGGATATCCAGTTTGCCAATCACCATTTGCTGGAAATGTTGCCTTTACTAGTATGTATTTCTGGCAACTTTGTCTAAAATCAAGTGTCAGAGTAAATCTACTTTTAGAGGTAAGGTGTAGCCAAGGGAAGCTGGGTACCACCCATTCCTGTGTAGGCTTTAAGTTGTGATATTTCCAACAAAAATTTGGAAGATAGTTTTAAAAAAAGTCATCTCACAGTTTATTATCTTGAACTAGACTTTGGTAGAAAGGACTAGAAAGCCTTGTATAATTTTCTTCCAGAGAGAATTGCTGTTTCTTAATTAAAGTACCTACAGATGGAAAAAGACAACATTCATTGGCACTTTTTTTTTGGAGAGAGACACAGAGAGAGAGAGAGAGAGAGAGAGAGGAAGAGAGATAGAGATGGGCATGCGAGCAGCCTCTCAGCTGCTGTGAACGAAATCCAGATGTGTGCGTCCCTTGTGGTCAAGTGTGGCATTGTGTCCTTGTGTCCTTTGCTTCTGGCTAAACATGGAACCTGGAGACTGAAACTGCTGGAGATTGGAAACAGTGTTCTTAGCCTTAGGAGGCAGGTGCCTTAACTGCTAAGCCATCTCTCCAGCCCTCATTGGCACTTTTTATGAACATTTTCAAAACTAAAAATTTGGACACAATAGCACAATTTCTTCTAGGTATTGAATTTTGTCTTCCAAAATTTACCAATGTTTATGAGACTGGATGCAAAAAGTGCTTTTGGGAAGCAATTAAAATTACACGAATGTGTTAGTATATAGTGTTAGTCCAATACAATTGATGCCCTTGAGAGAGGAGAAGGGTAAAGACCTTAGACTCTCCAATATACTCTGTGGAAAGGTGAACATGGCCGCTTGCATGTCAAGGCAAGATCCCTCATCAAAACCTAACCATTGCTGGCACCCTGGACTCATGTTTTCTCCAGAACTAAGAGAAGATAGATTTCTGCTTTCTTTAAGCCACCTACTCTATGGCATTTTAAAAATGGCTGTTTGAGTATAACCTCTAGCTATACCCTATGCTCAGAAATTGTCAAAATTGCATCCTATACTCTTCGTCTATAGCCCGGCCTGACCCTGCTTAGCTTCCAAGATCAGATGAGACCGGGTGAATTCAAGGTAGTATGGCCATAGGTTTCACCTATAACAATCTATACTCGAACTTTCTTTTCTGTCTCCCTCCCTTCCTCCTTCTCTTCCTTCCACGACTACTTTACTATTATTTTGTTATTTATATGTTTACACATATATGTGTGTGTTCATGTGTAAATACAGGCACATGTGTGCCATGGTGTGCATATGGAAGTCAGAGGACCCCTAGTAGGCTGGTCCTACCCTATTGATCTAATTCAGAGCCAAGTTTCTCACAATGAATACTCTCTGCTATTTTTGCACTTGCCTGGATCTTCCAGGACATTGTCCTGTCTCCATCTCCCATCGAGCTATGAGTGTTAGTGTGCTGAGATTACAGAAGTCAGTCACAGCTTTGGGATTTTATGTAAAATGACCTATGCAAGGGCCTGAGGGATCAAATACAAATCCTCCAGTTTGAATGATGAATGCTTTACCCACTGAGCCATTACCCCAGACCCTCCCCAAGGTTATTTTAATTAAAGTGTTTTCTTTTTCATCTTCAATATTTAAAATTTTATTTTTACAGACTCTATTATGTGTACATTTCCTTTGAAAATATATTCATATTCTTTATAATTTTTAGGCAATTTGGGCACGAATTCCATAATATGTTATTTTAGTTTTTAAATTTATGTATTAATTTTGTTTTTTAGGCTATTGGGTCACATTTTCTAGCTGCTGCTTCTACTTCTACTTCTTCTTCTTCTTCTTCTTCTTCTTCTTCTTCTTCTTCTTCTTCTTCTTCTTCTTCTCCTTCTCCTCCTTCTCCTTCTCCTTCTCCTTCTCCTTCTCCTTCTCCTCCTCCTTCTTCTTCTTCTTCTTTTGAGGTAGGGTTTCACTCTAGCCCAGGCTGACCTGGAATTCACTATGTAGTCTCAGGCTGGTTTTGAACTCACAGAGATCCTCCCACCTCAGCTTCCCATGTGCTGGGATTAAAGGCATGTGCCACCATCACACCTGGCTTCCAGATTCTTGACCTACTAATTTTTACTTAAGGCTCAACATTGTAAATTTTATGCTGTTGAATTTTGCATTTTGTTGGCTTTCTGAAGGAACATTAATGTTGTTTTGTTTGTCTGGAAAGCAGTAGCTTGTGTATTGATCTGTTCTTTGTACCAGTTTGACTTGTACATAATAGTCAGAATCTTCCCCAAGGAAAACTTGTTGTAAGCCAAGTTGTTACTACTATTTAGCCTAAGCTTTAAGTTAAAAGTGGAGAGTGGTGAATTACACTTTGTTTCATAAGGATGACGTGCAGACCCTAATGGTGTGGAGGGCTGATCTGGTTGAGGTAATGATTGTTCCAACCTTTCAAGACAATAAGCTACAAATCTAAGTAATAGTAGGCCCTCAAATAACACTGGTAAGAAAGAGATTTGCTTGCTTTTAAGGGTATGTCTAGGGTAGTATTCACTGTAAGTTTGGCTTGTCCCTGCTGCTTAGCAATGATACTTCTCAGGAATTTATTTACTCTGGGTGAGCAATGCTCTCTTGGTGGGCAACACAGCCTGTCTAATCCGGGTGATTAGAACTCCAACACCCCTCCGTCCTCTGTGGGACTCTGAGAATAATATCACTTAAAGTTCTCAACTGTTTATCTTGACTGGGAAACTGCACCATAAGCATGCACAATTTAATATTCATTACAGTCTGGAGCAGGCCCTGTGACATTCTTAGGGCTCTTTCTTTGCATGCCACCCTTGTCTCTGGCACTCTCCTACAAATTCCAGCACATGAGCTTCCCATAATTCCAGCCTTTCACTAATGAAATCAGTGGCACTGTTGATTTATGTTTGAACTCCCTGTTGTAGCATAATCTGGAAATTTCCAGCTGGCTGCAAGCAGGGCGTGTGTGTGTGTGTGTGTGTGTGTGTGTGTGTGTGTGTGTATGTGACTTGATTTTCCATTTGATTATTTCTCTTCTGAGAAATCAGAGTTCTGTATGTACTTTAATGTTCAAAAGAATTGTTTCCTGTATTTAGTCCAGTGTTCTAGTTCTTTGTGAAGGGTGGGCAAACTTGATCACACTTAGCACAGTTGGAAGTGACTCCGTTACATTTTTAAGACAACTTACATCAAGGCTTGTTTATTCCCTCCATAGTAACTAAAGTATGCATAAAATTTTTCTCAAAATGGATTTCTATTCGTAAAATGGAAAGTATATCACTCTTGCAAATTAGAGTAACTAATTATGAGAATTTACATCTCTTAAGGAAGAAAGAGAGGCCTCAGTAGGCATTAAGAATGTTCCCTGGTTCAGAAACAAACCCATATAATTGAACATCATTACTTTGGTCCAGGGAGCATTATCGTTTAGTGTCTGTATAATTTTTCATTCTCTTCTAAGTTTGGCAGAATGTTTTTATTATCTATTTACCTTATGATAATGTCATTTCCATAATTTTCTAAAGATTGAATTTAATTATATTTTGAGGAACCATTGGTCTGTGGTTTATATGAATTTCAGAAACTTTCTTTTCTGGACCAATTTTTCTGATTTTAAGTGATATAAATTGTTCTCTCCTTTTTTTTTTTTTCAGCTTTACACCAACTGCCCTCAGGAAACATCAATTTGGAACCATTCATTTATTTTAGAGAAACCAAAGGCACCTTGCTAGACATTCAACTTCTTTTCATTGTATTATAAAAATTATGTTTGCACAGATTTTGAAAACATTGAACCCCTACTGAGTAAATATGTAAGAGGGTATAGTTGGGATGGGATAAGAAAAATCTTTAAGGATGTCTTATTGCTGAATATATAGAAGAAATACAAACAAACAAAGGCTGTGAATGCGTACCTGTTTCCTCTCATGCCAACTTCAAATACCTCAAACTGTAGAGGCTCAGTTTCTGAATGAGCTGAGCATATCAAACCCATCAGTCCATCATAGACTAGCATCTTGAGAACTGTCAACCGAAATAAACCTTTCTTTCTTTATAAATTGATTATCTGAAGTATTTCACTGTAGTGACAGAAAACTAAGACATATCAGGTTTTAATTATGATTTTTCTTTCCTTTTCCTAAAGATTCCCTTCTTCTCTTCTCCCTTGTGTCATTAGGTAACTTTTTAGGTTTAACAAAACATCAATATTTCCCTAAAGGATAGGACTAATTTCTGGCCAGTAGGACATAAACAAAAGGAATATGTGTGACATTAGAGACACATTCTTTAAAACATGTCCATTTTCTTTCTAGTCTGATTTGGAATGACAACATGGCAGTAGTATATTAGTTTTGTTCATACTGATTAAGCAACACGATAGGGGATCATAAAACCCCTAGACAGAAGGATCTGAAATTTTCATTTGAGCCCCTAGAGAATAGCTTCTCCCACCCACCTGCCAAACCCAGACTGTTGACCTGGTAGTAAGCTTGTCTTGTGTGAGCCATTGTGTTTGAATTCTTTTGTTATGGCCTCTTAGCTCAGACTGTGAACTCATACAGAACTACTTTAGAAAACGCAATGTTGATCTATGTGCATTTGTTCCTCTTGGTCATGTGGTTGTCCAACCTTTTGATATTGTGATGTGACATTGTCATCAACCAGTGTATTGGGCCAAATTCATGTCTATCCAGGGACATATGCAGCCTGTGAGTCACAAGCAGGACATGCTTGTACCATTTCTTCTGTTTAGTCCTTTGTCTTGACTAAGTTGGCCAGTTAGGATGCATGTGAGACATCTTTGCTCAGTTCTATATTCTCTTTTGGGTAGGTGTGAAAAAAAATTCCTGATGGTTATTCAGTTTACAACTATAATTCATATCTTTTCTTTAGGGACAGATTTCTCCTTTATAATTTATATAACTTTTTAAAAAATTTTTATTTTTATTTATTTTTGGAGAGAGACATAGAGAGGACAGAGAGGGAGGAGGAGACAGATAGAGATGGGCGCGCCAGCAGCCTCTCAGCTGCTGCAAACGAAATTCAGATGTGTGCGCCCCCTTGTGGTCAAGTGCGGCATTGCACCCTTGCGTCACTTTGCATCTGGCTAAACGTGGGACCTGGAGATTGGAACCACTGGAGATTGGAACTGGGTTCTTAGGCTTACAGGCAGGCGCCTTAACCACTAAGCCATCTCTCCAGCCCTCATATAACTTTTGATTTGTGTATTCTTTTCATTTGTTCAGCATTTATACATATTTAGTTTCTATGCATCATGGAATAAGGCCATGGTACAAGTACCCTAAATTAAATTTAGTCAATATTAATTGAGTACCTAGAATATGCAAGACATGACCCTTTGTGGCAGGCAAAGAAATAAAATATGGCTCCATCCTTAGGGAGTTAATGTTTTAATGAGAGAGAAAGTAAGTTCATAATTATCATTTCACCAAATGGCAGTTTCAATAAGTGGTATAAATAATGATTAATTTAATTGAACCATGAAATGGGCAATGCTTCATGAAGCAAATAAAAATTAATGCAAAAGTTATTTCTCTGTGGCTTTGGAATGCATTAAGTTGTTTTAAAAAGGATCACATTGAAATCATTTCTCTCCATGGATGCATTCAGATGACACAGGGAGGGTTACAAGACATGACTTTGAAGGGAAGGGATGTTTGAGCTGTGGAAAATTGCTAAGCACTGTAACAGTTAACAGGGAGCTAACTTCTTTCCAGTGTTGCTTTCCTGACTAAAAGCTTACATCAAAAGCACTTAGTCTTTGTCAACCAGTAATGGTATACAAAATAATGAGCTTAAAAAGATAACTTAAAAGATATTTATTCAGTTAGTTAGTTTTTCAAGGTAGGGTCTTGCTCTAGCCTAGGCTGACCTGGAATTCATTATGTAGTCTCAGGGTGGCCTCAAACTCATAGTAATCCTCCTATCTCTGCCTCCCTAGTGCTGAGATTAAAGGTATGAGCCACACACCCAGCCTTAAAAGATTTTTAAATAACAAATAAGCAAATAAGTCTTAACAGAATCATGTTTGTATTGATGAAAAAACAGTGTCAACATATTCCTGCCACACTAAGTTTCATGTTGTCGTGCACAGACATTTTTTGAATTTTGGATTCTCCAGAATCTTAATACATATTTTTTATAAAATTCATATTAACCTTTGAATGCAAATGTTTTATCTATAAATGTTTCTGTTTTGTCTTTGAGATAATCCAGGACAATAATTCTGATCAAGAAATGTTTATTTAGGGGCTGGAGAGATGGCTTAGTGGTTAAGTGCTTGCCTGTGAAGCCTAAGGACCCCAGTTTAAGGCTCGTTTCCCCAGTACCCATGTAAGCCAAATGCACAAGGGGGCATATGTATCTGGAGTTCATTTGCAGTGGCTGGAAGCCCTGGTGCGCCCATTCTTCTATCTGCCTCTTTCTCTCTCTCTCTCTCTCTCTCTCTTAAATAAATGAATAAATAAAATTTGTTTTTTTTAAAAAGAAATGTTTATTTATTTTTTAAATTTATTAGAGACAGAGAAAGGGAGAGAGAGAGAGAGAGAAGAGAGAGAGTGAAACTGGGTGTGCCAGGGCCTCTAGCCACTGCAAACAAACTCCAGACACAGGCGCCACCATGTGCATCTGGCTTATGTGGGACAGGGAGAATCGAACTGGGGTCCTTAGGCTTTGCAGGCATGTGCCTTAACCACTAAGCCATCTCTCCAGCCCATGTTTATTTATTAAAAAAATTTAAAAACATTTTCTTTATTTGTTTGAAGAGAGAGACAGAGAGAAAGAGGCAGATAGGAGAGAGAGAGGGAGAGAGAGAGAGAGAGAATGGTTATACCATGGCCTCTAGTTACTGAAAACAAACTCCAGATGCATGTGTTACCTTATGCATCTGGCTTACATGGGTACTAGGGAATCAAACCTGGGACGTTAGCCTTGGCAGGCAAGTGCCTGAACTGCTAAACCATCTCTCCAGCCCAAGAAATCTTTGTTGAGTTTCAGTTGTGTATAAGCCAATGTGTTATATAGGTCCATGAGCAAAAGGAAGCTGCAGGCTAGCAGACAAACGTGCATACCATAGAATCGACAAGTCAGGTTAAGGAGAAATCAAGTTCTATGGTTTGGTCACAGAGGAGAGGCAGACAAGCATAGCAACTAGTTGAAGCCACATGGTACTGTGCTTGGCTTGAGCGCCAGACACACCTTTCTCCTCAACAATGGCCCTGGTAACCTGTTAGGAACTTGGCACACCCACCTGTATGAACTTCACATGCACCCAGCTTCAAACAATGAACTCATTTTCCCCTCTTGTTGGTGACAACTTTTTGTGATCAGTTCCCATTTAAATATATTCTTAGATAGAATAGGCCCAGGATCTAACAGGGGCCTATCCAGCCTGAACTGATTTTGGGTACATACACAATAAGGCAAATGGTCTCCTCTAAGTGAACTTTTAAGGGAGAAATCTCTATTTACCATTGTATGCCTATGCATAACTGGGACCACTGGACCACCCATAGAACATCCCAACAGATGTCCCTCACCTGATGAGTGGAAAATGAAGATGTGGCACATTTACACAATGGAGTTCTACTCAGCAGTAAAGAAAAATGAAGTTATGAAATTTTGCTGGAAAATGGATGGATCTGGAAAGGATTATACTTAGTGAGGTAACCCAGGCCAGAAAGCCAAATGTCACATGTTCTCTCTCATATGTGGATCCTAGCTACAAATGATTGGACTTCTATGTGAGTGAAAATAAAACTCAGTAGCAGAAGCCAGTAAGCTAGAAAAGGGATATAAAGGGAATAGAAAGGGAGGGAGGGGGGACTTAATAGGATGGTATTGTATATATGTAAGTAGAAGAACAGATTAATGGGGGTGAACAGATCTGTCCTTCCCTAAAAATCCTGTAAAGAGAACCCCTGGCCCAAGTTCTGACGCCCTTCAGTACTCTCCTCTCAAGTGGCCCACCGTCCCTGTGACAGTGTATTTAAACTTTATTATTCTACTATTGCTTTGCTTTAATAAAGAATCATAATGCTTAATTTCTTATGTGTGACTTTTTTCAATCATTTGAATAAGATGCCAAGAACCTGGAAACACCCAGAAACCACCAGTAATGGAGAGAGTGATTCATCCTGAGTAGATAAAGTCCAGTAATAGGTTCACTAGGAATGTTTCATGTAAGTTGACCTTGAAGAATACTTTCTTTTGAGTTGGACGCATGGCTCAGCAGTGAAAGGCACTTGTTTGCAAGGCTTGATAGCCTGGGCTTGATTCCCCAGTATCCATGTAAAGCCAGATGTACAAAGAGGTGCATGCATCTGGAGTTTACAGCAGCAGGAGGCTCTGGCACACCCATTCTCTCTTTCCTCTCTCTCTTTCTGTCAATAAATAAATAAATATTTTCTAAATATATTTAATTAATATATTTATTTGAGAGAAAGAAAGAGAGAGAGGGGGGAGGGAGAAAGGGAGAGAATGGGTGCACCAGGGTCTCCAGCCACTATAAATTAACTTCAGATGCTTTCGCCCTCTTGTGCATCTGACTTACATGGGTCCTGGAGAATCAAACTGGGATTCTTTGGCTTTGCAGGATAACACCTAAACTACTAAGCCATCTTTCCAGCCCAATGAATAAATATTTTTAAAAGATTATTTTCTTTCATTAGGGCTGCTATAACAACCACCCTCCACAAATTAGATGCTTAAAGCAAAAGAAATTTATTCTCTCACACTTCTAGAGTTGGTGGTCAGAAATCAAGGCATTTTAAGGCAATCCTCCAGGCCGAAGAGAAGACTGAGTATGTAAGAGCACTGGCTTTTCAGGCATGAAGACCTGAGTTCAGATCTGAAGCACCCAGTTGTAGCTAAACTATAATCCCAGTGCTGGGGCAGGGTCAGGAGGATTATAGGGACCAGCTAGTCAACCAATCTAGCCAAAAGAAAAGAAAGAAATGAAATAAAAAAGAAAGAGCCTTAGGTTCATTGAGAGACTCTGTCTCAAGGAAATAAGTGAGAAGAGCAATAGAGGATACTGATATCCTTCACTGGCTTCTGCACACATGTACACTGAGGCATCCATTTACTCATTTCACACACATGTACACGTTCATCCATACACATCACACATCAGAGATACACATTCACTAAAATAAATAATATAGCACCAGCTTGTAGTGTTTACAAGTACGTATGTTTGGGGGGCCGGGATTTGAGTAAAACCTGTAATGATAGAATGGTAACCACGAGTGAGCATAAAGAAATGATTTGGAAGAGAGAAAATGAAAGGCAAAGGGACACATGTAACATATAAATTGAAGGGGGAGCGGAAGCAGTAGGGAGAGAGGATTTGGGGAGAGGAGGCCAGGGCAATAGTCAAACAAATTAGTATTGAAAATGACAGAATGAATGATACCCAAATCTCTGAATGCCAAATAACAAAATAAATAAGGCAATGCTTTCTCCAATCATGTAATAAGTAGCACACAGGTAACCTTTTCAGAGCCGTAGTTTAGTCACCTATAAAGTGGACACAAAATTGTGGAACATACCTCATGAGACTGCTATGAGGACCAAAAGAGGTTATTTATGTAAATAATGAACACACATTAAGGACCATAGATAAGTATTCCCCCTTCATTCAGTGTCTTAATAGCCTTGGTCAGCATCTGAATACATGAATGAAGAGATGCTTCCAGGCAAAGAAGTTGTCCATCAGGCCAAGCAAGAGAAATTCTAAAGTTAAACATTCATAAAATATGGCAGATGACATTTGTGTAGGGAACATAGGCTATGAAGCATAGGATGGACTTGGGTAAAATGAAATGAAGTCCAATGCACGAGAAGATGATGTAAAAGCAAGAAGCAATAAATAGCTCTTTTAAATGATGACATCTTGGTTGCAGTGAATATATTTAGGGTACTAAGAGAGATTGTTAATGAAGCCATCACACAGCTACAGGCATTTTTCAAGAAGTTCTTTCTTTTGTTTAGTCCCAGGCTGGCCTCAAACTCACAGTGATGCTTCTACCTCTGCCTCCCAAATGCTATGATTAAAGGCATGTGCCACCATGCCCAACAAGGAATTTTTTTTTTTAGCTTGTGTGTGCATGTGTTATAGGTACATATATATGTCCCTGTGAGGCACCATTGGCCTGCAGCAGGTGCACTTGCCTGCAGTGGCTAGAGTGCAGTGTCCAGTATCTAGCTCCATCACTCTCCCACCCATTCTTATTTGACCCAAAGTCTGTTACTGATCCTGGAGCTTTCTGGATTTTTTTTTGGGGGGGGGCGAATTCTAGTGATTCCCAGGTCTTTGCTCCCCTAAGGAACTGGAATTACAGACATGTGGTCATGCTCAGCTGCTTATGTGAGTTCTGGAGAGTTAAACTCCCATGGTCTCAGGCCTTCTCAGGTCCACACACCTGTTCAGGAAGCACATTTAACGTCTGAGCATCTCTTCAGCTCTGTTCAAGGAATTCTAAGTAGTAGAGAATTCAAGAAAAATTAGAGATGAGAAAATTAATTTATTTTAAAAATATTACTTAGTTGTTTGAGAGAGAGAAGAGAGAGAATGGGGCATATCAGGGCCTCCTGCTGCTGCCACTTTGGAATTCTTGCTTTAGGTGGGTACTGGGGAATTGAACCTGGACCATCAGCCTTTGCAAGCAAGCACCTTTAACCAGTGAGCCATCTTTCCATCCAGAAGTTTAACTTTAATTAAATTAATAGGACTGGGAAGATGGCTGAGCAGTAAAGCACTTGCTGCTTAACTCTGAGCACCTCAATTCAGATTTCCAGACTCCAAGAGCATATGGGGATTACAGAAGCCTATGGAGAGAAGGGAGGTGGAGACTGAAGAATCTCCCAGAAGTTCAAGAAAAGAGAGGTAAATAGCAATTACAGCCTGCTTCAAAAGAGGTGGAAGATGAGGACTGACCCCAAAGCTGTCCTCTGATTTCCGCACATGGGCTATGGCACTCACACATCTGCCCTCACACAAATGAACTGCATGCACAAACCCTAAAAAAAAAATAAATAAATAAATAAATAAATAAATACTGCTGGGCATGGTGGTGCATGCCTTTAATCCGAGCACTTGAGAGGCAGAGGTAGGAGGATTGCCATGAGTTTGAGGCCACCCTGAGATAACATGATGAATTCTAGGTCAGCCTGGGCTAGAGTGAGACCCTACCTCAAAAATAAATAAATAAATACCAAAAAGCCAAGAAGCTTCCATAACCTGTCAAGCTCACCCATATATACAAAATAAGGCAAAGACAATGCCTGGGTCATCTACCAGGGAAGAGGCAATGAGCCACTGGGACTGATGATGGTTTACATAGACAAGAAAAAGCACAACAGCAAGGATGACTCAGAAAGACAAAGGGGAACCCACTGACATACATGCTGTGAGGAGCTCTGCTTTCAGGGAGCCAACTCTAGACCACAGCTGAGTGCTTTATTTTCCATAGCTCTTTTCTGAGGGGTAGAGTAGGGAAAAGCAGGAGGTCTGTACTTCCTTAGAGCCCAGAAGCTGATGAGGAATTGTCCAATGACATTGCTTGAGGGAGAGGAGGTAAGTGGAGATGACCTCTTTGCAACTTCTCAGAGATCTTTGGTGTTAGTTACTTTCTTGTCTCTGACCCAAATACCCGACAGAAACAACCAAGGGAAGAAAGGACTTAACCTGGTTCATGGTCTCAGAGATTTCAAATTACTCTGGTGGTTAAGGCATGAAGGTTATGAACATGACAGAGTTTCTTCACATCACAGTGACCAGAATTGTTTGGACGCTAACATCCAAAGGCTCCCATAGTGCCACTAGAGAGGAGCAAGATTCACAACATGAGCCTATGGGGAACATCTTAGATGCTATATGCCCACCCCACACAACTCTTGTCTCCACAGTAGTGTCTCACCAAGACTCAGAGAAGCTGTAATTCAAGCCTTGCCTTGATCCTTATGAGGTAGCCAGGGTACCAGGGCCCTGGCCTCTTCACAAGTCAGAAAGTTTAGAAGAATCTCGAGAGAAGTTTTAAACAGATTATCATTTAGAGATGACACAAACAGATCATGAGCTAAAGGCATGGACGATAACAAGGTAACATTTAATGTGAATGAATGAATAGTTACAATTACTTATTTTCAGTAAACTGGCCTTTCATAATAGCCAGGAATGAGATGACAGTACACATCTCCAAAGCAAAAGACTCCAGAGTGAAGAAGACACGACGGTTTCACTCGGCAGGTTGCTGCAAATTTATTACAATGTGAGCAGCAAAAGAGCAAAAGCCATTAGATACAACTGTTAGGATCCACATCTCCAACCCAACAGGAGTGATTGTTTTACTTAATCCATAGGCATAGGCACGCCAGCGCACTTGAAGAACACACAGCTTATGTAGAGCAGAACTGAATCCATGTCAAAGCAGAAAAGGGCTTCTTTGTTTTAGAGTAATTACCACCATCATTAGCACCAAGTAAAGCTCTATCACGTGCTAGCTATTATCCGCTTTGCAACTTTACATGAACCATGACATTAAACCTTCACAATGACTATGTTGAGTAATGATCCTAATGCAGCAGGCTACCCTGCCCCCAACTGTGATTTCACTGTCCATAGCTTGTTACTGTCAGCTGAGATTACTTAGCGATCTTATTCACATAACTTTTATCACTGGACATTGTTATAATTGTTTATTTATTTATTTTTTGGAAGTAGGGTCTCGCTCTAACCCAGGCTGACCTGGAATTCACTATGTAGTCTTGGAGTGGCCTCAAACTCACAGCAATCCTCTTACCTCTACCTCCCAAATGCTGGGATTAAAGGCATGTGCCACGATGCTTGGCTAATTGTTTCTTATTGTTGTTATTCTCTTTGATGTATATAATTTATAAATTAAGCATTATTAAATGCATGCATGTTAGAGAACAAATATATTTATATAAATGGTATATATGTACATGTATATATATGAATATCTTCTAATGTTTTATACTACAACAGAATAACTGTATTTTCATAATTCTGTGGTTGATAATTAAAGATGTCACAATTCTAAAATAAAATAATAATAATAAATATAAATATAATTTACTATATACATAGTACATACTATGTGGGGTTTGTGATTATACATTATTTCAGACACCTAGTTGGTGTCTTGGCCTAGCGGCACGACTGTTGTTACTATTACCATATTTCTACTATTTCTATTATTATCCTCATTTTCCAGATGAGGCAATGAAATATGTGTAAGAGTGCATAGCTGTTACCCAGTGCCTGACCTGGGATTTGACCTCAAATGTAGGAACAAGTATGTACTCCTGGCCAGAACACTATGACATCTCACTGCAATTTCATAATAAATAAAATGTTTTAATGCATAGAGAGAGTATTAGGGACTAAATTATGCATTCTAAAACTATATCAGAGTCCCATCACTTCCTATGACTTTATTTGGATCTAAGACATTTAAAAATGTAGTTAAAATAAAATGAGACCATGAAGTGTGATCCTAAACTCCAGAGAGCTGGAGGCCTTCTGTGAAGAGAGAGAGAGAAAAGACTATGTGAGGAGCAACAGTGCATGGACAGCCATCCAGGGCAGAGATGTGTGGGGAAGCCCACTCAGCAGTCAGCACCTTGACCTTGGACTTCGCCTCCAGAACTGTGAACATGCTTTTTTGTTGCTTAAGCCACCTAGGCTGTGGTATTTTATTATGTCAGTCTTAGAAAAGTGTTGCAAGGAATAAGGAATTAGATTTCTTTCATTCATTCTTTCTTTCTCTTTCTTTCCTCCCTTCCTTTCTTTCTCTCTCTCTTTCCTTCTTCCTTCCTTCCTTCCTTCCTTCCTTCCTTCCTTCCTTCCTTTTCTTTCTTCCTTCTTTCTTTCTTTCTTTCTTTCTTTCTTTCTTTCTTTCTTTCTTTCTTTCTTTCTTTCTTCTTTTTGGTTTTTCGAGGTAGGGTCTCACTCTGGCTCAGGCTGACCTGGAATTCACGCCGTAGTCTCAGGGTGGCCTCAAACTCACGGCGATCCTCCTACCTCTGCCTCCTGAGTGCTGGGATTTAAGGCCTGTGCTACCACACCCGGCTTGTTTCATATTTTATATGTATTGGGTTGATAATGAGAAAATAAATAACCCATGTTTTGAGTAGCTCACAGTTTGCTAGGATACCAAGAAATAGCTTCAAAATGGGATCCTCTGGAGAGACATATTTGGACTCAATAAAAATAAGAATGTTCTCTAAGAAGACTTTCCAACGTACCCTCATGATGCTGCCTTGGCTTCAAAATTTTCCGACTAAAATACAATGACTCTTCTGTGCAATGCTGATGAAAGAGTTTGACACTTAGCACTCTGTTGGACTAGATAACCTTTAAAGCTTAATTTATTTCTCACCTCTTATCTCTGTTCTTTTTACACGCATATACGGCTTTCATATATATATATATATATATATATATATATGTTTTAGATATACAGAAAAGTTGCAAGGAGAGTACAAAGAGTTCCTATAGTACCACATTCTTGTTGTTGTTGTTAGTCTCTTATATTACTGTAGTTCAAATGTTTCTTTTCCTCTGCTGAAACTCATATGGAGGTTTGGTTTCCAATGTGCTGGTGTTGGGAGGTGGTACCTTTAAAAGGTGATGGGTCTTTTCCCGTGGGAAAGAGTTGGCTCTTATAGGAATGTGAGTGTGGATCAGGGACCTCCAGCAGTTTGGTGATTCACAGGTCAGCTTCAGTTCTGCCTCTCTAGTACACTTCCCTTCCACAATTTGGTCATGAGCTGAAATAACAGGAGACCCACACTCTTCCCAAAGCTCAGCAGATGCAGCACTGTGCTCAGAAACCTCCAGACTAGGAGCCAAATAGGCTTCTTTCTTTGTTAAAAAAAAATTGTGTGTGTGTGTGTGTGTGTGTATGGGCACATGTGTGTGTGTGTGGGGGGGGTACATGTGTTTGTGGAGACCAGAGGGCAACATTGAGTGTCTTTACCTTATTCTCAGTTGCTCTCCACCTTATTCTCTGAAATTGCATCTCTGACTGAACCCAGAGTTTGCCAATTCTGCTTCTGCCTCCCCAATGCTGGATTTCAAGTGTGCATCATCATGCCTAGCATCCTTCTTTCTTCCTTCCTTCCTTCCTTCCTTCCTTCCTTCCTTCCTTCCTTCCTTCCTTCCTTCCTTCCTCCCTTTCTCTCTCTCTCTCTTTCTTTCTTTCTTTCTTTCTTTCTTTCTTTCTTTCTTTCTTTCTTTCTTTCTTTTCCTCCCTCCCTTCCTCCATCCTTCCTTCCCTCCTTCTCTCTCTCTTTCTTTCTCTCTCTCTCTTTCTTTCTCTCTTTCTTTCTTTCTTTCTTTCTTTCTTTCTTTCTTTCTTTCTTTCTTTCTTTCTTTCCTTCCTTCTTTTTTTTTTGTGTTTCAAGGAATGATCTTGCTATTGCCCAGGCTGACCTGGAATTTTCTATGCAGTCTCAAGCTAGTTTCATGTCCACATTGATCCTCTTACCTCAGCCTCCCAAGTGCTGGGATTAAAGACATGTGTCACTATGCCTAGCCTATATTTTTAAAAATATTTTATTTATTTACAAGGAGGGAGAGAATGAATGAATGAATGGATGAATGAATACGGGCATATCAGGACCTTCAGCTGCTGCTGAACTTCAGCATGAATGTGCCACTATGGGCATCTGTCTTTATGTGGGTATTGGGGAATTGAACCCTGGTCATTAGTCCTTGCAGGTAAGTGCTTAACTGCTTGAGCCATGTCTCTACCCCATGCCTAGCATTTTTTATGAGGGTTCTGAGAATCCAAACTCAGGTCCTCATGCTTGTATGGCAAACCTTTTACTGATTGAGTTTTCTCCTCAGACACAACTTCTTTATTTAAAAGTCACCCAGCCTCGGGTAATTTATTATTATAAATTAGGAAGACTGGGACAGGTTCATTTGTCCTAATGAACTAATATCTCATTGAGCTGTTGAACTTTTTGTTTTAGAAAAAAATGAAATTTTATTTTACTTTCAATACAAGAGTGTTTCCTTATTTTGAAAGTCACCATCAAAATTATACTTGTTTATTTCTAAGACTTTTTTGTGAATTTTTTGAGGTAGGGCTTTACAGTAGCCCAGGCTGACCTTGAATTCACTATGTAGTCTCAGGGTGGCCTTGAACTCATGGTGATCCTCCTACCTCTGCCTCCCCAAGTGCTGAGATTAAAGGCGTGCACCATCACACCTGGCATGTTTCTGAGACATTTAACAGTACAAAGAAGTGTAGGTGAAACAAAATCTTTAAAACTTGAAAAAATAGATGTCTCAAAATGAGGATTACATAGAACCTTTAGAAATGTGATATATGTCTTAGAAAAAGAAAGAACTAAGGTAACTGCTGCTTCTGAACCTCTTTTTGTTTTTTTGTTTTTTGTTGTTTTTTGAGGTAGGGTCTCACTCTGGCCCAGGCTGACCTGGAATTAACTATGTAGTCTCAGGGTCTCAGGGTGGCCTTGAACTCACTGCAATCCTCCTACCTCTGCCTCCCGAGTGCTGGGATTAAAGGCGTGTGCCACCACGCCAGGCTTTCTTTGCTTCTGAAACTCTTATGAGAGTAAAACCAGAAAAGCAGAAATGCAGAGTTGTGCTTCCCTCTCTCTCTTTTTTTTAATTATTATTATTTTTTTGGAGAGAGACACAGAGAGAGAGAGAGAGACAGAGAGAGAAAGAGAGAGGGAGGGAGGGAGGAAGACAGAGATGGGCGCGCGAGCAGTGTCTCAGCTGCTGAGAACGAAATCCAGATGTGTGCGCCCCCTTGTGGCCAAGTGCAGCATTGCGCCCTTGCATCACTTTGCATCTGGCTAAACGTGGGACCTGGAGATTGGAACAGCTGGAGATTGGAACCAGTGTTCTGAGGGTTAGGAGGCAGGCGCCTTAACCCCTAAGCCATCTCTCCAGCCCCCCCCTCTCTCTCTTTTTAAACACAACCTTCTAGGCAGAGCCAGGATTGGGTTTTGTTCTTTGTGCTTACAAAGACACACTTCTCCTTGTACATTTTAACACAGGTGAAATATGCATTCTTTGTGATGGTGTTCTGACATTCTCAGACACACTTTTGGCTTGCAGATGTTTGACCTAGAATACTCACGTATCCCTATGTGGACCATAGCTTCCCCAGATGCAGATCGTTTATGAATTCCTATCTTTCCATTGGTTACCAGAGGTAACCATGAGAGGCAACAATGAGACCAGAAGTGCGTGTTGGAGAAGCCCAAGAACCAATGCTAATGCTAGGCTAAGCTACAGTAGCCCCGATTCTCTTTTAATACTGTATGCTTGTGAACTAATACTATGCAAATTATTTGTTGTCAAACAGCCATCCTACTGTGCTCCTGAACACTAGTTATTTCTCCTACCTGGTTGCACCCCTGTACCCACTAAAAATCTCTTACATTCCCAACACAAAGAAATGGCATATGTCTGAGGAGATAGTCAGTTATGATGTGATAATTATACTACATCTAGAGAGATTTATATGGACGTATCACACTATAGCCCATAAATCTGTATACTGTTGTCACTTAAATATGTATGCACATGTTAAAGAGAATTTAGAATTAAAGTCCATGTAATGAAGGATATGAAGAAAATAAAAGATTTAGTCAGATGATTCACTCTTTTTCTTGGAATTTAAATTACCTGTAGAAAAGCAATTGAAAAACTTATCAAATGAGCCTGAGAAGATGGCTCCATGATAAAAGGTGCTTACTTGCAAAGCCTTCCAGCCTGGGCTTTCCAAACCACCCACAGAAGCTAGATGCCTGCACTCCCCAAAAAAAAAAAAAGTGGTGAAAGCATCTGTCATTCATTTGCAGGGGCAAGAGGCCTTGGAGTAATACACACACACACACACACACACACACACACACACGTGCAAGTAAATAAATAAAATTTAAAAGCTTATCAACTATCCTATTGACCTCAGCATACTGAAAAATGATCCTATACTATACTACCACCTCTAAATTCTAAACTAAATTCCAAACATTCTAAAAATGTTAGAAATATATTTTCTACCTCAAAATGCAGGCCAAGGAAGTAGATTTCAATGTAACTGTCTCTGTATCACAACTGAACTCATATGGCAACATTCAGCTTTGAAGCCCACATGATAGAGGGAATGGTTGGAAAACTGTCTGCTTGGTCCTGAAAGCTGTTTGAGGCCCTCACTGAGTCTGCCAGACCTTCTCTTCCTGTGAAAATGTACTGTCACTCTCACAATGTCATAACAAAGATGCTCTCTGTCTCCAGGCTGTCCCAAGTGGATATGGCCAGCGTGCTCACCATGTTGGAAGGCAAACACATTGTAATCCTACATCGTTCTGTATAGTATATTATACTTGAACAATATGAAAGTTAGCTCAGCTTCCCAAATGTCAGTAATGATACAAATACGCATGAAACAAGTTGGGAATCAGCAGATTAAAATAAGCCACCAAGGCAAAAGAGATGATTCATGCAGTGATAGAATGAAAACATTCCACCTCACTTCCTGTGGGTTCCATTCATTCTGGAGTGACATCAGAAATTAACTGTCCTCAGTATTTGTTCTATGCATGTTTGTTTCAATTAACTGCTGCAAAAATGCAAAATAGATTTTTCTCTATTCCAGGTTCAGGCCTTCTTGACTAATTCTCGTGTTGCTCTTGGGATCTCAAGACATGGAATTCTCTGGCAGTGGTTAAGACAGGTAGCTGAACTGGGTTGTCACACACTAACCACATAGCCATCAGAAGTTCTGTAGAGTGGGTAAACCAGGTACATAGCGTATGTGAACAAAACATCCAAATTAGAAGCAGACATAGCCCTGACCATTTGGATCCCATCTGTGTTTTTAACAGGGATGTAGGTGGCCATTTGCATAAATTTACCACAGGATTCTCTTTAAAAATGTAGATTCTGGATTGCTTCCTCGACTTAATGAGATAGAATCTCTGGGGATGTCCAGGAATCTACTATTTAAAGACATACGTAACTGTTTAGAATGAGCAAACTAGGGATTAGAAGCTATGTTCTTAGACATTGCTAACATTAAAGAAGAATTAATTCTATATAGAAATTCTATGGGAAGGCTGGAGAGAGGACTGGGTGATTAAGGTGCTTGCCTGCAAAGCCAAGCAATGTAGATTCAATTCTCTAGGACCCACGTAAGCCAGATGCCCAAGGTGGTGCATATGTCTGAAGTTTGTTTGCAGTGGCTGGAGATCATGGTATGCCCATTCTCTCCCTCTCTATCTGCCTTTCTCTCTCTCTCCTCTCTCTCTCTTTCTCTCTCAATAAATAAATAAGTATTTTTTTAAAAAACAAAGAAATTCTATGGGAAACCACAGGATAACTTTGCTATTTCTCCACAGTAACAGTTCTCTGTATTTGTATCTCTGGATGCTTCTCTCAGGAGGGCTCCACTTGGCATTGAGAGTATTTATAGTTTGTTTGTGGAACTAGCTGTAATTACCTGCCTGGGAACCCCTATGACATAACCAGGCTGTGTGGCTACAGATGATTTTCAAATTACTCATGTGATGTAGAAAGTACTTATTTAAACATTAATTGACATCATCCAAGTGAGACAAATCTATTTTGTCAATTCCCACATTTCTCCATATATCAAACAACCACCTACATATGTTCACAGCAAGTTATATGGGTTTGTAAGTCATCAGTGTGAATCAAAGATAATTAACATAACTAGTTACTGTTCCCCACTCACTGGACACCTAATAGAAAATACTCTCAATATGATTATATTCCCAACATATTGGCAAGTACGCTTTTGTAGCTAGACCAACATAGAGCCAAAGAGTCTTTTTTTGTTGTTGTTTTGGTGTGTTTTTATATAGTATGTGGTGTGTGTGTGTGTGTGTGTGTGTGTATGTGATGTGTGGAACTTGCATATGTGTGTGGAAATGAATGTGCCCCATGCCCGTGATTGCTGAGGCCAAGGAGAAAATTGAGTATCTCTCTCTTATCATTCATCTATGTATTTCCTTGTGATAGGATCTCTCCCTTAACCCAGAGATGCTATCTTTTAGAGAACCTCCATGTCTCTTTGGTCTCTCCCATGATGCTCAGAGATTATAAATATGCATGGCCACGCCAAGCTTTTTAGGTTGGTGCTAGGAAGTTAAACTTAGTGGTCACCAGCCTGAGAGGACCTTATGCTATAAGCAGCAAGCTCCCTGAACTGCTGAGCTATCTCCTCAGCTCAGAATGTTGATTTTTAATTCCTAAAACAATCTTTATCTCTAAGATACTAATATAAAATACTATTTGTATCTAAACTACTTTAAAAAATGTTGTTTTAGCCAAGACAACTAATCAGTAATGCAGCATTGCTTACCCTTATACTGTGATAGAGTGTAGGTTCTGGAATAGGACAGCTTGTACTTTAAATTCCATCTCTACCATTCATTCACTGCAAAACTTTTGGCAGAATATTTAGCCTCTCTGTACTTAAGTTTTCTCATCTGTAAAATGGAAAGAACAATTTCACCTCTCTTGTTGATCTGTTGTGATTATATGTACATATAAATGTACTTACAGTACATATATGTCTTATATTTAATTACTAAGGCCAGTATATACATCTGGTCAGCTATTGTTACTTTCATTATTTATCTGCTTGATAGCATGGCAAGAGTTATGTCTCAGGTCATTGATCTGTTTGCTTTCTTATATTCTCCTGTCCCTTTTGCACTCTCACTAGTGTCCCGACAATTCTCTTCCTTAACCCCACCTCCCAGCTCATACCATCACTCAAACAAACAAGTAAACAGATAATAAAAAAAAATAGATTCAGGGCTGGAGAGATGGCTTAGTGGTTAAGACACTTGCCTGCAAAGCCAAAGGACCGAAGCTCAATTCCCCAGTACCTATGTAAGCTAGATGCACAAGGTGGCACATGCACCTCGAGTTTGTTTACAGTAGCTGAAGGCCCTGGTGCACCCCTTCTCTCTCTCTGTATCTTCCCCTTTCTCTCTCTCAAATAAATAAATATAAATATTTTTTAGAAAGTAGATTCAAAGAAACTGCTGATGGAATGCAAAATGAAGATTATGGAGTCTACATTTCCTTACCCATCAATCATAAGACTAAGGGGCTTAACATGATATGAGGAAAATGCAATGTGGTGAACCAGATGGAAAGAACTGGAAGAAGACATGTGGCATGCTTACCAAGGAAGGATGAAAGGACACTTCATGGGAAGGACCTCCGATAAGCAGTCCTCCAGTGAGCAAGGCTCCCAGTGACAGATAAGCTGCTCTCTGCAGGCTTGTGTCCCAAGGAGCTTCTCCTAGCAGAGGGTGAGAGTCTGTCACTGTGGGTGGCCTGAGAACTATAACAAAGAAGTTCTGGCTTCAATTGGTAAGTTCTCTCAGATGGAGCAGTGGACAAAAATTGTGGTTGCATTTCAGATCCATGATTCTATTTATATACCTGGGAATGCTACATTCTAGAAAAGCTCGAGCTGATGTTTGGTTATAATTTCCATCTTATCGGATTATAGGGATTACATAACCATATTGATTAATTATACTCAGTTTTAAGAATAAAGAAACAGTTCCTTCACAAATAATGCTTCCTTTTAGCATGATTTTTTTTTTTTTTTTTGAGGTAGGGTCTCACTCTAGCTCAGGCTGACCTGGAATTCACTATATAGTCTCAGGGTGGCCTTGAACTTATGTGATCCTCCTACCTCTGCCACCCAAGTGCTAGGATTAAAGGCGTGCACCACCACACCTGACTCCTATTTTGTTTTTTTAATGGGAAAGAAAGAATTGGCACACCAGGGCCTCTAGCCACTGCAGTTGAACTCCAGATATGTGTACCACCTTATGCATCTGGCTTATGTGGGATCTGCAGAATCAAACCTGGGTCATTAGAATTAGTAGGCATGTGACTTAACCACTAATCCATCTCTCCAGCCCTTTTTTAGCATTTTAAATTTAAATGAGTCATTTTTCTTTATCATTTAACAAAACTGGGATTTAAAAAATCTTGAAAATTCCTTTCTAATGACATAAGTCTTCTTAATATCTTACCATTAACCACATCTTATAATCTTATTTGTACTCTGAATGAATGGCATACCATTGCTTCCTTTATATTTTTACTATTTACTTTCTCCTATATCTATATGTAGATATGATAGCTTATATTCCTCAAGCATGGTATTTGTGGAAAATTGCATTTTCACAATTATTAATCACTTACTTGTACAAGTCTTTCACTATTTTTTGCATTTTCAGAAACATATGACACAAAATATCCATTTCCTTAGAATTTTCTCATTTCTATAATATGCTATCGTCCTCTCTCTTTTATATTTCTAATATCGTAGAGAACATCTTTCTTGTTATAATGACTCTCTCATTGCTGGGATAAACACCTGACCCAAAGCAACTGATCTGAGAAAGAGCTTATTTCAGCACAGAGTCCTGAGATGTCTCAGCATGGCAGGGAAAAGATGGTGGAAATAGAGCTAAACATCACATCTTGCCATAGCACCTGGCAGAAAACAGTAAGTGTGAGCTTATCTCTGGCAATGGGGAACTGGGATATCACACCCCTAAGCCTGCCCCCAGCAACACACCTCCTCAATAAAGGCTCTACCTCCCAAACTGCCACCAGCTGGGGGCCACATATTCAAAACACATGAGTCTATGGGGAACATCTCACTCATACTACCACACTTGGCCGCAGGGATCTTATGCCTAATGCAGAGACTTGCTGTCAACCATTGCTCAGAGGCTGATCCAAATTCAGGGCATAAACCTATTATCTCAGCCATTTCCCTCTATCTGGTAGGTCCTCATTAGCCATAAAACAGGGAGACAGATGAGGTAGTATGGGAGTGTGGACAGGTTGAGGTTATTTGAGTAGAGGAAATGGAGAAATTGTGTATAGGAAATGCTTCTTGGGATGGACATTTAATGAAAAAGTTTCAACAGTAAAAATTGGGCTGGAGCAGTTAAGTTCCTCCTGCACAAACACAAGGGCCTGAGGCCACAGAGTTCAAATTTTTAGATCCCACATAAACAGCTGTGTATGACCAAGTATACCTGTATCCTCAGTCCTGCAGGGGAGCAGAGACCCAAGAACTATCAGAGGCTCAGGCTCAAATAAGAACATGCAGAAGAGTGATGGAGCTAGATACCTGTGGCAGACAGCTTCAGTTTCGCTGACATGAACTTCCAACCCAGGCACAGTTATGGAGGAAGGGATTTATTGAAGCTTACAGATCCAGGGGAAGTTCCATAATGGTAGAAGAAGCTGGCCTGCCTTCACAGGTCCAAGCAGAGAGGGAGAGAAGCCACAAGCCAAAAGCTACACAGCACAGCACACCTCAGGAATTCCAGCTAGGCACACTTTGCATATCTTTAGATTGAAATCTCAAACCCACCACCACACTTTAAGATCTGCCCAGTGACACTGCCTCAAGCCAGGTGGCTGCAGATGTAAATTATAAACTAATAAAACACTGAATATATTAGGGGCCATCTATTCAAACTACCACAATACCCAATATTCCATTCTAGTCACCATAGGTGAGTCCTTACCTCCATGCCATACACAAGTGTACAGGCTAACACTCCACTCCTCATCAGACACATACATACACAGACAGCAAAAAGTAAAGATTTGAAAAGAACTGGAGATATTCCACACAGATGTAACTATTTGTGAAATGACCTAGAAGTAAAAAAATATATATTGTATGTTCTGAATAGCTTTGTTAAATACATACTGAGGTCAAGTGAGAGGTTGTCACTTTGGTAGGTCATAGGTGAAAGCTATGGAGTTTGGAGTATTTACAATGTACAGGGAGATACCGACCACCTGGGGACAGGAGAACATCACTGTTAGAGCTGTGATCTCCAACCAGAATTTCAGTGTCAGAGTAGATACTATGTGTAAGGCCAGATCAGTGAGAGAAGATATGTTTATTTCTTCATTATTATTTCAACATCAGTTATACTTTTTAAAGTAAGTATTACTTACTTTAAAAAATATATTTATTTATTTATATGTGGAGAGGGAGAGAGACAGAAAGAGAAAGAGCAACAAAAAGAGACATAGACAATATGGGGACCCAGGACCTATTTGCTTCTGCACATGAGCTATCAATGCACGCACCATTTTGTGCATCTTGCCTTTAGTGGGCACTGGGATGTTGAACCTGGATGACAGGATTTGCATGCAAGCAAAGGCTTTAACTGTTGACCTATCTCCTTAGCCCATTACTTATTTTTTTCCCTGCTAAACATTTACTTACACCATACATTCTAAGACACAAAGGTCTTTAAGGCAGAGGCTATTATTGTTCTCTTTCCAAGCATACTATTTTATACAGGAAAATATTACCGTGCCTTGGACGTCATCGTCATGACCACCATTTTATTTATCATTTTGTTAGCTAACATTTGTGAAGGGCTTAGCATGTGTCAGGCAGTATGAAAAGTCAGTTCCTTCAGTTATCTCATTTAAACCTTCTAAGATGATTATCCCTGGTTTATGACCTTAGTAAACTTAATATTTTGGTCTAGTCATAACAATGCAGCCATTAGTCAGTGGGGTGAGGACTGAATACAAGTTCTTTGTGATTCCAAAGCTGTTAACAGAATTAAATGGACTCCCATATGACCTAATCAGTGAATATTTTTGCATGCTTGGACAAATAAAAACGTGGGATCAAAGTGTAATGAGAGTTTTGCAGTTCCTTGCCTATAAATTTAGGGTACCCCAAATTCTTGTCTTATGAATTTAAAGAATTAAATTACATAGACCAGAGGCCGAGATGAGAGGGGTTTACCAGAGCAGGGACTTGGAAGTTCAGGAGAGGTGAAAAGCCAACAACAGGCCTGACCCACCTGGTATGTATATATTTATACTTTTATTGACATGGGCTTTACCCTCAGCCTCAGTTGAGTCTGTGGAGAGAGAGAGAGAGTAAGTACTGATTGGTCTGGGCTCAGAAACTGGCTCAGGAGTAAGGAGCAAGAGATCTGATTGGATAGATTGGATCAGACCCTGAACTCTGGTTCTGCTGAAATAGGCAGGTAGTGTTGTTCCCTATTTCAGCCTTATCACCTAAGTGGCTACCTAATCCCCCCTCCAAAGAATGGAAGCTGATTTGATTCAGTGGATTAACAGATAAATTAAACTTATCTACTGTCCTTGGGATGATACCCCATGTTTGATTGTGAAAGTATGCTTGTCTAGTCTTTTAATATAACAAAGGTAATAATAATGGTTATAACATCCTTTAGATAAATAAATGAATACCATTACAGAAGCATGTAGTAAATAATGTCTGTGCACTATACAGGTTCACTGATAGCCTTTTTATTACTGCTTCTATATGATCCTAGATTTCATATGCTTTTGTTCCCCTGTAATACTGAGGATTAAATCCATGTACCAACGCATTCTAGATAAAACCTGTACCACTGAGCTATCCCTAGTCCCTTTATAATGTATAAAGTCTCATTGTACACAAACTATGGTCATTTGCTTGTTTATATTTTATGTGTGTGTATATGTGTATGGGTGCATGTGGAGATAAGAGAGCAACCTTGGGGTATTGGTTTTCTCCTTCTGTCTTGTTTGATTCAGGATCTCTCTTATTGTTGTTTGCCACTGGAAAGGCCAGACTAACTGGCCTGCAACCTTCCAGGTTTTCCTGGCTCTGCCTACCACTGAATAGGTATGTTGGAATTATAGACAGGTTCACTACTTTGCATCTGGCTTTATGTAGGTGCTGGGGATCAAATTTGTAAACAAGCTTGAGGAGCAATCTCTTTTAACTGTTGAGCAACTCTTGAGCCCCAAACTATAGTAATTCTTTAGAAGCTTTATTTTATTATTAGTTTTTGTTTTTAACATTTTATTGACAGTTTTTATACATATGCATAATGTATTTTGATCATAATCTCTCCACTTACTTTCTTTTTTACATTTGTAAAAACAATTTTAGAGAGAGTGAAATAAAGAGAGAGAGAGAGAAGAGAGAGAATTCGTATACCAGGGCCTTAGCCACTGCAATAGAACTCCAGATGCTTGTGCCACCTAGTGGGAATGTGAGACCTTGCACTTGCCTCATTTTTGTGTGTCTGTCTAATATGGGATCTGGAGAGTTGAACATGGGTCCTTGGGGCTTTGAAAGCAAGTGCCTTAACAGCTAAGCCATCTTTCCAGGCCCCCAGTTACCTTCTTTTGTAACCCATCCTCCTTCTACTGAACCCCTTCTTCTTTCCAAGTACTCCTTTTTCTACTTTTACAGCTTTGTTTTTGTCGTCCTCCATCATCCATCAACTGGAACCTTCTTTGAACTCTATAGTGCTGCTTTCACTGCTAACCAGAAAAGCTTCTCTATGGAGATGATAGTAGCAATGAGAGTAAAACTCATCAAAGCTGAAAATAAGAGGCTGTTAAAAGCTCAATACTAAGCAAGGCATCTTCATCACACTCTCCAAGGCTTAGGGAACATTGAGAAAGAGAGGATAAAAAGAATATAAGCCATGGAATGGGAAGGGGACACTGTCCTCCAGACATGAATTAAATGGTACATTCATTACCTCACAGTGGTTGCTGTTACTCTCACAAGACCTGGCCAGCTCTGAGCCCTTCAACATTTTGACATAGAGGATGAAGGAGGTTAAAAAGAATGAGACATCAAACCAGTAGAAGGACTACTTGGAAAGAGGAGGGGGCTCAGTGGAATTGGGGTGGAGGGAGCAAAAGAGGGTCATAGGATAGGAATACAATTAAAATATTCATGTACTAAGATTTTCAATAAAAATGTTTGAAAAGAAAAAAAAATATGTCCTTTCAGTGTGACCATTTACAGAGGTGTAGTGTGGGGGGTTGAAATTTCAGTTCTCTTTATTTGGGTGAGAGAAACTCTGAGATGTAATGGGCTCTCCTGGCTCACTGCCTATGGGCTCTTGCTGAAGCTATTCAATGTGGGACTGTGCTTCTGATCACAGTCTTGTTCAGCTTCCTCTCCTTCACTGTCCCATTTCCTTCACTTTGCCCTGGCTTTCCTAATGATGCACCTCTTTCCTGTGAACTGTCATTCAGTGTCTGCTTCTGGGGAAACTGACCTAGAAAAAAGTTATTCACTGAATCTAATGGGTGCTCCTATTTTTTTCCCTTAAATAAAATATTAACAGTTTTTCAATATTTAGTATAATGTGTTTCTTCTTCATTTTAGGAGAAAAAAATAAACAACCAATATTAAATGCAGTGTCATATTAGAATGCCCTCTGTTATAACTTTATATGAGATGAGATGTGATCGGTAATCATTTCTGTAGCATGCCATACAGAAAAGTCTTCCATTCAGCAGGTTCATGTAGAGAAGCACAACTTAGATGTTTATTGTGTGGAACTAGAAATTGCTTTAAACTTTCATTATCAAATTTCTAGGGGATTGAAATTCTAAGCTCTTAAATTGTAATCCAAATATAGTGAATGTGATTTTGCAAAGTGGGTACATTTTGAATTCACACGGTTCAGATAATTCTGTCTCTCCCGTCATTATGAACAAAACATGGATATGCTTCCTGTCTTCATTTCCTAAGCTGAGCATTTCACTTCCTCCAGCAGGACTGCAGATAAGCAAATCATTCCAAATTTGGCACAGTGGAAACATCTCATGTTTAAATCATGCCTGCTGTTTTTATGAGTTCTGGACCTTGTGCTAACCTTATTCTCCATTTTGCTTCAGGTAACATTCCAAATGATAGCATATGCTTCCATATCCAGGCTAACCATGGTGATGAGGAACTCTCATAAATGGCCAGACTATAAATAAATCTTGTTTTCTTTAAATAGATCTCAGTAGTGCTTACGATATGCTAATAGCTGGCCTCTCTTCCCTCTAGCCACTCTCCAGAGATGGTGAACAATTAATGTAGTTCCCTGTGTATCCCTGTGTATTGACATCTTTATGAGCATGGGTACTGATCATATGGAGTGCAGTTTCCTAATATAAATTATCCTTGAACTTTTAGGAAAAGCAGATATAAGGGGGAACTTTTAGTTGAAGATTCATTTTCATCATAGCCCTGTTGAATACATGTATTAGCTACATCCTGTATCTTGGAGGTTGCATTTTGAATATTGATCAGAGTGTATTCCAAAGGATCACAGTAGAATAGATGCCCTCATATTTGGTGTCAGCTAAGACTCTAATGGGGAAGGCCAGGGTTTGGTAATTCAGGGAGGCTGATTTTATATGGAAAAATAGGTGTAAAACAAAAGATTAATTTCCATAAATAACCTTGCGTGCTGAGATTAAAACCTAGCATTAAGTTCTAGATCCCAAAAGATTTGGGGCAAGAAAGATGAAATGAGAAGGATAGGCATTGATTAAAATGGAGCTGTATAGGAAAGAGAAGGAAGTAGCAAGAACAAGGCAAGGAATTTTAAGACTTCCACAATATTATGAAATGACAGGAGTTACCTTATGATGCCATGTGATTTAGTTCCTGTTGAAACTGAAGGACCCAGGAAAGAAGTATTATATTAAAAATCCTTTTACCCAATATACACAATAGTCAAGAATGATTCACTCTAATTGAGGGTCTCTGCATTAGGCATTGGGGTTACAAATAAGAATAATGATAATAACAACCATTGTGATAACAGTAATGAAAATACCTCTCACATGTGGTTTATTTGTTTGTTGTATAAAATGTGGCAGATAATTTCCCAGGACTTCACAGTTATTAGCTCCTTATAACTCTCCTGTAAGATGTCACCATAATGGTTCTCACTGTATGGATGCTAATCAGAACCACACGAAGATGAATTGCTTTGTTCAAGGTCACTTAGCAGGTATGTGGTAGCCCGTAGTCAGCCTCCAGTAGTCTGACTTCTACGTCTGCAATCACTGTCCTCACATGACCAATTCTTCAATCAATAAGCAGCACATGTTCAGAGTCATGGAAATGTCCATGTAAGTCAACAGCCTTGGTTTATTTTCTGTTGTTTTAATAAAATATCTGAGCTCTGACTATTTAAAAAAAGTTGGGAGTGCAATTTGCTTCATGGTTCTCGAGGCTGGAACGTTCAAGAACACAGCTCTTGTCTTTGGTGACCATCTGGGAGGGGACTTCTGGCTGCATCACAACATGGTACAAGGCAGCACACGGCCACCTGGAGCAAGTATGGTCTCCTCTTCTGACAGAGTCGATAACACCATCCAGAAAACCCATCGTCATGACCTCATGTAATTACCTGTCTCAGCTGCCACCTTCAAGTACCATTAACATGAGTTTGGATATTAAGTTTCCAACATACGAATTTGTGAGGGACATTTTGAATATGGCACTTTGAACTGTTCACAAAAGTATGTTTCAGATGTCTGAAGGTCAGAGAAAATGCTGTGGATGAGTATTCACAGAGGTGATAGAACTTTAAGCATTTAAAACTAAAACTCAAATTTCCCTAAATAGTGACAAGGGATCATTGGTACCTACCTGAAAAGCTCAAGTCATCTTCTTGAATGGCTGAACCCTCAGACTCCAATGATGTTATTAAGATTATTTCTCCATTCATTCTGTTTTATTTATTATTTATTTGTTTTAATTTTAGAGAGAATGAGAGAGAGAGAGAGAGAGAGAGAATTGGCACACCAGAGCCCCAGCCTGTGAAATTGAACTCCAGATGCACCACCTAGTGGGCATGTGTGACCTTGTGCTTGCCTCACCTTTGTGTGTCTGGCTTACGTGGGATCTTGACAGTTGAACATGGGTCCTTAAGCTTCACAGGCAAGTGCGTTAACCACTAAACCATCTCTCTAGCCCCCATTCTGTTTTAATTACTTCTTTTAGCTTAATTCCCACACAAGGCCTCTTCATGTGGACTTCCTAGCAAACTTAGAATTTTATTTTGCCTGTTTATCGTCACTAATAGAAAGTTCCTTGTGATGGTTTGATTCAGGTGTCCCTCCATAAACTTAGGTGTTCTGAATGCTAGGTTCCCAGCTGATGGAGATTTGGGAATTAACGCCTCCGGGAGGCAGTGTACTATTGGGGATAGGCTTATGGGTATTATAACCAGTTTACCCTTGCCACTGTTTGGCACACTCTCCTGTTGCTATTGTCCACCTTATGTTGGCCGGGGGATGATGTCTACTCTCTGCTCATGCCATCATTTTCACCTGCCATCATGGTGCTTCCCCTCAAGTCTGTTAGCCAAAATAACCCCCCCCTTTTTTTCCCCAAAGCTGTTCTTGGTTGGGTGATTTCTGCCAGCAATGCAAACCTGACTGCAAACTCCTCCTATTCCATGTTTACAGAAATAATTCCAAAACTATGTTCCTGGAATCTAATGTCCATCAACTTAGATACTGCTTTAATTCAGAGAAAACTACTGTGTGAATTAACCTGGGTTTCATGCCTATATCACCTGACTGTAAGCACCTTGAATTGAGTTTATTGAGTGATAAATAGTGAAGGGTTCACATTTATAAGATAATGCATTACATAAAGCAAGGCCATATGTGAACACATGGACAACAATTGTTAACTTACAAGCATATATATACTCAAGGAAGTACCCACCTCAGAGAAGCTGGGCACGGAGGAGAGAGAAGGGAATAGGGTGATGGGTAGAAATGTACAAATTCAGAAGGGCCTTGGGGGGGGCCCCATGATGAAGGTCAAGTGTGTAAACATTTACCTAAGGAGAGATGGGGAATGAGCATGATTGACACTGGACAATATTTCTGCTGGTTACTCTCACTGATTCTGGCACTGACTGGCTAGCTACTGGCTACCTCTGGCTGCAGGACCAGCCACAAGGACAAGATCTGATACACTTACTGTGGCTGAAGACTGGCAGACTATTAGGAAGCCAATATTACATCTGGAGAGAAGAAGCAAGCATTCTCGGGGCCCCTCAGCATGGAGTTCCTTCAGAAATGCACACAAGGTGTACTGCTTCACAGGTAATCATACCTTAACCCAAACTGAAATTGAAAGCATAAAATGAAAATGCCCATTTCTATCACCAAAGTAACTAACCAGGCCTACAATTTGCAGCTTATCAGAGTTTTTAAAACCAGAATTAGGATGCCTTAGATTTTCCACATTAGACACGTAGCCACAGTCTTTGGCCTTAGTCATTCCTAAAATTCACTCTTGCTTGAGCTCTTACTGGAGACATACGCTGCTGCTTGCTACATCTTCTGCTCACATTTTAGTCCAGTTACAAGTCTTAGGTCTCCTACTCATCAGAAAAGGCCTTTGCCCATTGGATCTGTGGTTCAACTCACATTTGAAATTTTAAACCTCTAAACTTATAAGCAATTCTCAAGCATAAACCAATATTAATTCAACAATTCTTTTGTCACCTTAGTGTTTGGAAATGAGAATGCCATTTTGCAAAAGAGGGAAATTATAAATGGTTTGTAATTTTCCAGTCCAGCCCACTTTCCTGGGCACCTGGCCCACCCTAAGCAAAATTTGGAAAAGTGTGACATTTATCTTTGGCAGCTTCCTGCAGTAGTTGCAGGTTGTACTTCATATGCCCAGGACACCTACATATATTCCCTCCCCTCCCTGACACACATGGGGAAATTATGCCAAATTTTAAATTAAAGGGATTTAAGAGGAATCAAAGGAAAAGAAATGTGAAGAGATGCAATGATTACTTAAAGCAGTGGATCTCAATTCTCTGTGTAATACATAACTTCCACAGAGATTCAAACGATAAAATCAGGATTCTCGTGGGTGGGACTCAGGTGCAGAACTGTGCAGGTGACTGTCACACAGCTATGCTGCAAACCAGCACCATGATGGTTTGTGCCTTCTATTCTCTCTCCTGCTCACTTATGATATAACCAATGCATCCAGAACAGCAGGGAGAGTCAGGCATTATCTGCTCACTAGTGACTTGAGGGGCCTCAGTGCCTACAAATAATTTTAAGACTCCACCTTGGAGAGTGCATGGAGCCAGTCATCTGCCTGATTGAATAAGCCCTTGCTGACAAGCTTACCTTCTCCTAGCAGAACTCTGAGGTTTTTGTGAAACTCACAGACCTCATTTTGTTCCTGTGGCAGATGAGCAGAATTTGTACTTTTTTGTTTGTTTGTTTTGTTTTTTGAGGAAAGGTCTCACTCTGGCCCAAGCTGACCTGGAATTAACTATGTAGTCTCAGGGTGGCCTTAAACTCATGGCGATCCTCCTACCTCTGCCTCCCAAGTGCTGGGATTAAAGGTGTGCGCCACCATGCCCGGTTTAGAATTTGTACTTTTGATTTTTGACAAACAGGAAAAGGAAAAGTCAAGCCACGTGGTCCAAAGGGAGGCGAAGCTGGTTCGGTGTGGACACGGTCTGTTTGTAGCCAAGTTGTCCTCCATTTATTTAATCCTGCATTCTGTCGCTAAACCCTCCCAGGAATCTGCTCTGGCCCAAGAGCTCCTCTAGGCTCTAGTACTACTGGGTGAACAAAAGACACAAAAGCCTTCACTTTAGTGGCGGGCACAGAAATAAATAAGGAAAATTGGTAAAATTTTAGTGGAAAGATAAGTGATCAGGAGAAAAATCAATTAGGGGAGGTCTCTGGGGAATTTTCAGAGGGAGACTGAAATGGGCAAGGCCTCCTGAAAAGGTGGAATTTGAGTGAAAGCCTGCAAAGCTGAGGCTATGCCAAGCTAAAATGGCAGAGGACATGTTTAGAATGCAGGATGAATGACAGGGAAACCAGTGAAGGAGAAAAACAACAGAAATGATGAGAAATGAGTCTTATTTGACTTAGGAAGGAAACCCCCACAGAGATAGAAAAGGGGTGTCATTCCTTCTCTTGATGCCCACAGTGGATTTTAGAGTCTTCTCCCCAAACTGAGGTCATCTCATCCCTACTTTTTCACATTCTTTAACACGGAACTGTGTTAGTCTCACCCAAGCCTTGTCCTGTTTCTTTCCTCAAATGCTTCAGATTCCCCAAATTGTTTTCATCCCTCCCCTATTAAGCAACATTTCAGGCTATCACAAAGATAAAAATAGCTATGTGTTAGAAGAAGTCAATGAAATTTAGTTTTGACAAAGCAGCTTGCTAATAAAAAAGAATCTCTAAGTCCTTAGCACCCCTTGGGAGAAGGAGGGAGTTTCAGAGCCAGTGCCTCCTGGGTCAGGAGCCTCAAGTCGTTCTTTTCTTTTGTTTTGTTGGGCTTGGTTTCATTATTTGCTTCTCTCTCTCTCTTTTTTTTTTGTTTGTTTTTTTGAGGAAGGGTCTCACTCTAGCCCAGGTTGACCTTGAACTCACAGCAATCCTCCTGCCTCTGCCTCCAGAGTGCTGGGATTAAAGTGACCTATGAAGCTTCAGGGCTTTGCATGGTGCTGGGTTGTAAGTGAAGCTCAGTCTGGCAAGGGGTGATTGAGCCTGGGACAGACCCCTCACTTTCTTCTGGTTTGCTGTCTTTAGCAATGGTCATGCTGGGCACCCTTCAGGAGCCCATGACCCCCACGAGGCCTTTTGAAAGAAAACTTCAGAGAGTTCCCTAGGCCTTCACTGCTCTGGCAAAGTGAGTCAGGGAGTAAGAGGTGAGGAGCAGCTGGTTTGGAAAGCAGAGCAGAGGACAAATGACTTCCAGAGTAGCTCCTGGGGCCCACTGCTTTGAAGTGAAAGAAGCCAGTGTGTTGGTACACATACCTTTAATCCCAGCACTCAGGAGGCAGAGGTAGGAGGATCACTGTGAGTTCAAGGCCATCCTGAGATGACATACTGAGTTCCTGGTCAGCCTGAGCTAGAGTGAGACCCTACCTCGAAAAACAAAAACAAAAACAAAAACAAAAACAAAAACAAAAACAAAAACAAAAACAAAAGAAAGAAAGAAAGAAAGAAAGAAAGAAAGAAAGAAAGAAAGAAAGAAAGAAAGAAAGGAGACTGGCAGGCCAGCAGTTAGGTGGCTCAAAGAGAGGGAGGGTGAGGAGAAAACACTCTAAGGAGCCGTGCCAGCACCAAAATTCATTTTCATTCGGGGTGACCAAACCCAAATTCAGAGTCTATTTATGGCCTGTAGGAATCTGCTGTCTCCAACAGCAGAAAGGAAGGCAACCAATGGGGACAGTCCATCTTGAGAACTTGACGGTTCCAGCCTTCAGAATTATGAAATCAGGAAATCTATATTCTCTACAAATTACTCAATCTGTGTTAATAATTCACAGCAATGAAAACTGAATGGACATATAATTACCACATTTGAGGAATCCATCACTTTTCACTGTCATGAAACAAACATGGTACACACATGCACACACACACTTGAACTTACTCTCAAGATCCAAATAACAAGTTCAAGAGTTCAAGTTTCACCTAATGTTGACTTTAACCCTTAACCTCAGGGGGTTTTGTACAGGTCAGCAGAAGGGTTTGAAGGACACTGCAGAGTTGGGACCAGAACAGCATCTTCATCTTCAAAGGGCTGTTGTGACTGTTAATGGGACAGAAACCTAGGGTTTGTGATTACATGGGGAGGAGAAAGAACGTTTTCTTTACTCTTTGGGAGTTCTTAGCTGGAATGGACCTCTGTTACTAAAAGCCAGTTAGCAAGAAAAAAATGAGCAGGACTTCAGTAATGTGTTCCTTTTACGTCTATGTGAGAGATATCCAGGGAATAAGTAAACTCCCAAAGAGACAGTTTCACATCTCAGCTGAGAGAGCATCTTCAACAAAGAATAGCATATTTAAAAAATATTTATTTAATTGAGAGGGAGATAATGAGAGAGAAAAAATGGGCATACTAGAGCCTCCAGCCATTGCAAAAAAAAAAAAAAAAAAAAAAAAAAAAAACCACAAAAACTCCAGACACATGCACCACCTTGTACATTTGGTACTGGGAAATTGAACCTGGGTCCTTAAGCTTCACAGGCAAGTGCCTTAACCACTAAGCCATCTCTCCAGCCCAATATTACATTTTTTAGAGAAATGAAAAAAGAGGAAAATGACTGGCAATTTATTCAAGGGTAAATAATGGCCATCTTGGCTTCTAAGGTGCCATCTTCAGGCTGCTAAGGGCCTAAGGTTGTGCTCAAAGGTAACTTCTTGTGGCCTTCTCTCTGGTGTAAGGGGTGAGTGGCTGAGATCCCTTATGCTTCTAAATCTACTGTCTGCTTATAGGCAGAGGAAGAGCAGAATTCTTCCTTTTTACTTTGCAAAAACTTCTCAATTGCTTCAACTCAAAGTCATCTTTATGCAAAGAAAGCATCTTTTGGGGAGCTATAATCTAGTCTTGCACATGATCTAAGGCAATCTGGGAGAAATATAGGAAATGTATGGAAGCACCCTCACTAACGTGATAGGATTTAGAAGATCAGCAAAAAAGTGCTCATAGTTTTGTTGTTCTGAAGAGGTATTTTGCTGAAGGTCTTTCATTTGAATTATTGATAATGGTGAAAATGATTCAGGTAAGAAAGTTTTGGAATTGATTTTCATACTACTTCATCTACCCCACGCACATGCAAGTTAAAAGGCATTATGAGGTCCATCAGATGTTTACATGAAGATTAAGAGGGACATGTCTACGCATAGCAAAGACTTTGGAAATTCTTGTGTCATGAATAAATCAATGAAGGAGGGGAGACATTTTGTATTAGAATAGATTTTTCACAAGCAAAGACAACAGCATGGAGGTAATGAAAAGAAAAAGGAAAAGTCAGTTTAAATTGTGAAATTTAAAAGGCAAAGTACAAGTATAAAGCTAAAGCAAAGTACATATTCTTAGCCGTGACAGATTGTAATCTGAAATTAAATACAAAGAGAAAACAACATTTTGTAGTGTGGCTTATTATATACTTGCAGTTGAATTAGTTTTATAATTTGGTAAGTTTCAGGTTATGGCATGTGCTTTGGAGATTCATTTCTTTCTCTGGTAGAGCATTGCAGTAAATTAGTACACAGTTCTTAAAGTCTGCTAAAGGCTTGAAGGAAATTAGAGTGTTATTTGCTAAGGTCCTGATGGAGAGAACAAGTTACCCACAATGCATAATTATCAGAAACAACAACGAATGTGAGGTAGTTTCACTTCTGCTATAGCTTTAGTTATCTTGGTAGAAAGAAATCCAGCACATTAGTGCTGTTTTCAATGTAAACATTAGAAAACTATTGATTAGTATTTTTTGAACTCTGCCTTCACCATCTTTTCTCCATTCTTTCTGCCCCAAATTTAACCTTCTCATGAATACTACCTTGTCATTGAACTCTCTGATCTAAAGCAGTAAACAATTTTTGCCTAAAGCATCATTTCTAAAAGTGTATGCTGTCTAACACACTACTATTTCACAAGATATTATAAAATGTTTCTTTCCAAAGGTGAATTTTTGGAATGTCATAATTTTAAAAAATATTTATTTCTTTACATGTCTGTCTGTATGTATGTATGCATGCATATATATCAGGGTCTCTTGCTGCCAGATGCATGTGCCACTTTTTGCATCCAGCTTTACTTGGATGCTGGGGAATTGAACTCACATGGGCAGGCTTTGCATGTAAGTACCTTTAACAACTGTTGTTGTCATCTTCACGTTTCGGGGTGGACTTACAAACTAGGCACAGTTTATAGGAGGAATAGTATTTATTGAAGCTTACAGATCCAGGGGAAGTTGGAAGCTGGCCCCCTTTCATAGGTCCACACAGAGAGAAATACCACCAGCAGCACCATAAGCAAGCACACCAAGCACTCTGCATACCTTTAGGATGCAATTCCAGATCCACCCCCAAACATACCCCAGGGCTGGACCCTAGGATCTGCCCACAGTGACATTTCCTCCAGGCAGGGCTGGAAATACAAATGACAAGCTATGGTAAACTCCTGAATTTATTGGAGGACATCTACTGGGCAATCTCTCCAGTTCTGGAAATGGTATAATTTTTAAAAATGGTAATATATTATTGTGTTTATTGCTATAGGAGTATCAGTATTTTAAAAGTCATTATGTATAAAATGAAATTATAAAAGAAGCTATAAATGTACAATATTTCTTACATTATTTTTCACAGAAAAATAGAACACACAGGTTATTTAATGAAAATATAAGAAAACCCTGGGGTGGGATACTGCCCTAGGTGTTTTTAATCAGGGAAGTCTCTGAGGCCCATAATACACTATAGTGCATTGTCATTGCTTTTGAAATGTCCACCAGAACTAGATGCTAAGTCCCTATTGCTAAAGGCACCATATCCTTTGGCTGCAGGACACAAAGAAATCATCAAGCTGGAACTGACCTGGAAGTTTCCT
Organism: Orientallactaga sibirica; assembly: GCA_036365145.1. Classification (NCBI taxonomy): domain Eukaryota; kingdom Metazoa; phylum Chordata; class Mammalia; order Rodentia; family Dipodidae; genus Orientallactaga; species Orientallactaga sibirica. The sequence continues at coordinate 17,828,380 of JAEOAD010000018.1, read as the reverse complement.
CCCTACTGGCTAGCTTCCATAGTTCCAGAAGATGCTATATAGATCATTGGGAGAGAAGACACATCAACAATCTTACTTAGCTGTGGCCTGCAAACAAGATGTTCCTATTGGTGCAACGTGACTGACATGAAGATAACCCATTGCTTTCTAATTGAATTTAAGGCCTGGTCCACTGGAGGGATTTCATGACTGGTACTATAACCCTGGCTAAAAGCCTGTGACTGAGGAAGGCACAGGCCCTAGTAAGGAAGCCACCATGGTTTAGCTAAATGGACATGTTGTATCAATCAAACTACCTTCCAAATATTTATAAATATTTATGTTAATGGCCATAGATCAGTTCTGTCCTTGGTCTTGATCAGAGAAGCTTCTTTTTACAGTGGTGGTCATTGCAGAGACACATAACTGGCCAAAGTGCTGAGAACAAGTAACTGCTGAGTGCATTAATATCACCCTTGCCAAGGTTCAGGAACATGACCGAAGAGGAGGCCAATCAAATGTTGAGAGCCAGAGAAAGGGGAGGAGTGTGGTAGATCGCTGTCTATACATGACTGGGTCATTGCTCTCATCAACTTAAAGCAGCTGTGGTTATCTGTGTAAGATCTACACACCACTGGACTGGTCAACATCCTGTCACAGAGAGAGGAGGTGCTCATGAAACCTCAACCTACCCAAGGAGCTATTGGCGGTTAAGAGTTGCTGGGTAGAAACATTCTCTGCCATTCTATAACTACTGGATAGTTCGTAAATAACTCCCCGCCCATGTTCATGGGAGCAACCCAAATTAAACTCATTGGGTTACACAAAAAAGGACACAACAGTAGAAGACAGGCTTGCTGCGAAGAGAAAGGGCTTCAGTGGGAGTGGAAAGGGGATAAAAAGGGTAATGGTGCCTGAACATGATCCAAATGCATTATGTACATGTATGAAATTGTCAAATGAAAGCTCATCCTCTTGAAGTACATATTTAATTCATAAAACACTCAAATTCTTACAGAATGCTTTGGAAATAAAGACTAGAAAATAACAAGAATAAGGACTAAACTTCTGATATTTCCAGAGGTCTTCTGTAGTTCTAGCATCTCTCTCTCTCTCTCTTTTTTTAATCTTTAGGTAAACAAGTTTTCTTAAATGTTTTAAAACAGTTTACTTTTACTTATGCATTCAACATATTTAAAACATTGTCCATTCTTTCCTGACAAGGATTTCACAACAAAGATAAGTATACTTTATGCCTTAATGGAATTTAAAATATAGTAGGTATTGCAGTTACTTTCTCATTGCTGGAACAAACACCCAACCAGAAGCATCTCATGGGAGGAAAGGGTTTGTTTTAGGCTTATAGACTCTAGGGGAGGCATCATCATGGTGGAAGAGGCTGCCTCACTTCCATAGATCCACAGAAGAGTTCACCAACAGCCAGCAAACACTGAGCTCATAGGGGCTCTTTCCCCACCTTCAGGCTGGACCACAGTGACACCTCCTCCAGCAGACTGCTGGAGACTTAAGTAGAAAGCATCACCTTAACCCTCAATCCCCAAATGTCCTGGCAGAAGTGGAAGAAGTGACAAGTTTCATGGTGGGCTGTTGGTTATCTTCTTGCCCTGTCAATGCATCTTGGCTCTCCCCCGTTTTCTCTGCCATTTGTAAAATAAAGCAGATTCTCCAACCAAAGAGGATATGCAAAGTGATTTGAGGAATTTTTAGTGTGCAAGCTCACTCTTCTTTTCTAGACGGCAGTGGGCACTACTCTCTGAAGTCTGAGTTTTCTGATGATGGGATTCTGACTTGGTTTCCAGTACGAGGTATGAGTTCTCTCCCACTGAGTGGGCCTCATGTCCACTCAGAGAACAGTTGGTTACCCACAGAGGGTACATGCCACTATTGCACAAATGCATACTTCTTGTCCAGCTGGCTGATTTTATAGTCTGAAGGCCTCCTGCTTATTCATGCTGTGTGTGACCATTGACCTCCAGCCACACTAACAGGGCTCTCTAGCACTATGAGGGCTTACCTGAGGGAGCTGGTTTTCTTCTCCTGTCACTCCAGCCTATGGTGTCTTCAGCAATAGGGTCTTACCTTTCAGCTCTGGTAGATAATCAAGTATTTTAGCAATTTCCTACATTGTTTTGGGGACCTCATGGGTCTCCCCAGCCAACAGCTCACTTTGAAGGGCAACCCAATTCTGGGCCAGGGAATTACTGGCCAGAGTCTTGGTTTTAAGGTTAAGCTTTTTCCACCTTCTGTCCAGACTGCACCCCACCACCCCTTATTGTGGCTACTTAGAACTTTTATGGAACTGATTCACATTCTAACTTTTGTGTAATTTTCTCCCCACACTGCCAACCCCCTACTGCCCCATGCCCATCCCCATTATTCTGACCTTCCCTAACTTGTCAGATAACTCATTCTCTCCTTTCTCCCTGTTTTTTTTCTCTCCGTCTAGGGGAAATTGAAGTGGAAGTAGTACCATGAATACTGCTCTTACTGCTAGCCTGAAAACCAGCTCCAAGGTAAAGATGGAAGCCATAGTGAACATGCACAACCTCTCAAAGCAGAAATCCAGAGGCTACAAAGAACTCAATGCTAAATCAGGCTGCCAGCAGGCCTACCATGGCTCAGGGAACATTATGGAAGAGGGGAAAGAAAGATTGTAAGAGCCACAGAGTGGGTAGGAATACCGTGAGGCACAAGCCAACCACCACTACCCCAAAGGGTAGTTAACCAAAGGGGCTAACTAAGGTCTTTATCCCATAACCCCACTGAGGAGGGCCCCAGGGAAATGGGACGAGGGACAAGGGCATATAAAAGGTTATATATATATACGTGTGTGTGTGTGTGTGTGTGTGTGTTTGTGATTTATTTAAATCCCTGAGGCTATGGGGGACAATCACATTCAAACCACCACAGTAGGTAAATGCAGCATTGTATAATAAATGCACCAATTAGCATATTTGTAATTGTAACAGATTTACCATTGAAGACTACTCATTATTTTCTGTTTTGGGATCAACTTTTATTTATTGATTTATTGTTGATTATTTGATTTATTACTTCTCAGGAAAAAATCCACAAGGAATGAAAATTTGGTTTTTCAGCCTACATTATAGCTAGGTGTGAGCAAGTGGCTCTATGATGTGAGTCAATGAATTCTCTGTGTTTTCTGCCTAATTTTTCTGTCCATCTAAAATTGTTCCAAAAATAGTCTATTGAAAAAGGGATAAAGATGATGTGTCTTATACTGACTGAGAGGGTGCCTATGGCATGGGAACATTTCTGGCCATGCAGAAGGGACAGTTGCCTAGAGCTGGTAGAAGAGGAGGTGGAAAGGCACCATGGCCCCCGAGGGTTTAGCAGAGCAGAATGCTGTCCTCATTTAGAATAAAATTATATCTTTGTTTTATATTTCTGTGACTGTAGCTCATCTATTAGCTCATTGTATTCAGAGATCCACACTTTTGATTGGCTTCTTAGACTTAACAGAACCAAAATGTGACTTCAGTTTATCACATAGATAGATGCAGTGGGAACATACACACATCAGAAAGCTGGCGACTCTTATGCTGGGATGGTTTTATTAGAGTTACTTTTGACAACTGTAGGAACAGGGTTAATAGATTTAAATGCTGTATATATTTCAAATCTCATTGGTAGGGGAAAAGATGGAGGATAATTGTACCTTATTTTAACATTGGTGCATTCAGATAGCAGTGAGGTCTGTTCAGGAAATTGCTTCTCTCACAGTTCTGTTTACCTGATTTGTCCTTGTTCTTCTGGGAATGTAAACTCAAGCAGACTGGTTCACTTCTAGTACATTTCTCAGCAATACCTGAATTATGTTTATGTAGTACTAATGGACACAGTAAGCCTTACCTGGGAAGAACTGAACCGGTACTTATAGCACTATACTAAATAAACAAATGAAGTACAATACATACCTTTGGTTAAACTCAATTCCTTCTCCCTAAAAGCTAGCAAAGCCTTGAATAGGGCTGAAGAGATGGCTTAGCAGTTAAGGCACTTGCCTATGAAGCCTAAGGACCCTGGTTCAATTCCCCAGTACCCATGTAAGCCAGATGCATAAGGAGAGGCATGTGCCTGGAGTTCATTTGCAGTGGCTAGAGGCCCTGGTGCACCCATTATCTCTCTCCTTCTCTCTCTCAAATTAATAATAAAGTAAATTAAATAAATAAAAATACCTTGAATAGATGTGCTGAAGGAGCTGTTTCTACCCAAGTTTTGACTTTGATGCTGTTGGTCCTGCACCAGTCACTGTGGATTAAGGTTTTTTAGGTCCAGATGTACTGTTGAATGAGTTTGGATACAGTTATAGGTATCCCAGCTTGGTTCTTCTGTGCTTCTTGGTAGCTGTGTGGGTGATATGTTATAGAATGCTCTGGTTCAGGAAAGCTTCTCCTGACATTAATCAAAGGCTGACTTAATGTCATGTTTGGTATCATATTGCTTTTTATATCTGTCCATAGAGCCACCTGGGATTTTGTGGCTTTAACATTTTATTTTCCTATAAGTATGAGATATCTTGAGGCAGCACAAACAGAAACAGTAAGTTACACTGAAATAGCCAGTGCTGAAGATTTAATCTTTAAAGATCAATTCACATGAAAACTGCTGCTTGATTATCTACTAGAGTCTTTAAATATCAATGGTTCTCTCTTCTTAGAATATTAAATTTAAAACCTTCTAAGGTTATTTTAATACTTTATTCCAAAGTACTCTGCTCATGTATAATTTGTATAGATCAAGAAGGCTGTTAGGTAAAATATTTCATCAGGTTCAATTCCATTCATTAAATTAATATCTATTGAAATCCAAGTTCAGAGGGACTAATCTAAGCCCTAGAGGGTATCCAAAGATTTCCTGTTGAGAGGCAACCTTTTGGTTTATTTCTGTATAAAATTTGACCTGTTTTATACATAAATGCAGGTTTATTTTAATTGTGACTCATCTAAATTGCCATCATATTTCTTTACATTGTATATGACATCTATTTCCCAACACGAATAATGTATTTAATAAATCAAAGCAGAAGGATATACTCAATTATACAAAATGTTATTTTTCCAAAACCAAAAATATACTTAAAACATTTCATGTTGGCTCTTATATGTATTCAATAATAGTATTTTGAACATTCACTATACACCAAACACTTTAGAAGTATCTTGGCTATAAAATGAATAAAACAAGATGCTGGCTTTCCTGGAACACTAAATGTATGCAAGTGCAGTACAACCTGCCACCACAGATGATAAAGGTGTTGTGTAAAAGGTGTGAACGAGGCTGCTAAAGACCTTAGACAAGAGAATTGAAGAAGGATCTCTTGACATTCTGCTCCAAACTCCCAAGGAACATGTCTAGCCCTAGAGGGGGCCTGAAAAAGTCTGGCTTCTGATCTCATTGGCTGCACTGTTTCTACTCTGTTACCCATGAATTCTGCACACAGTAGAATAATGGTCTTTTTAAAATTGGGACTCGGGAGGTGGCTTTGTGGTAAAGTGCTTGCCATGCAAGCATGAGGACATGAGTTCGAGCATGGAAGTGTGCACCTATAATTCCAGCACTGGGCAGGGGGAGAAGGGGATCCTTGGAGCCAAATTGGTGATCTTCAGATTCAGTGGCAGACGTTGTCCCCAAAAACACAAGGTGGAAAATGGTTAAGGAAAACATTCAACATCAAGTTCTGGCTTCCACCCCACATGTACACCCACATATGTAGGTCATGCATGTATACACACATACCACACAGACATAAAAATGAAAAAAAAAAAAGCAGAAATCAAATCATATCATTCAACTGTTCAATGCTCTATAAATCCTTCCTCTTACTCTTCAAATTATACCCCAAACCTGCCTAACATCAGTGACACCCAACATGATTTGTTGTATATCTTTTATTCTCTTCCTCATCTCTGTCCCTCTTCTATTCTGCTCTACCTTATAGTAGCTGTGAAACACACCATTTGTGACATATGGGTGCACGTGTATGTGGAGGCCAAGGGATAGCCTTTCCTTTCTCAGGAATCCCATCACCCCCTCCCCTTTTTTGAGATAGAGTCTCTTATTGGCCTTGATCTCTCCAATTAGTCTAGACTGGGCTGGCCAGTGACTGCCAGAAATCCATCTGTATTTGCCTCCCCAGCACTTGGACTACAAGCACACATGACATTATCGCATTTTTATGTGGGTTTGGGGGATTGAACTCAGGTTCTGCATGCAAGACAAGCAAGCACTTTACTGACTGAAACCCTCCTCAGCCCCTTGCTAGATATATCGAATGAATCAATAAATTATTTCTCAGGGAAATTATGTAAAACTAAGACTTATCAGACCAGGAGGTACAGCAAGAAATTAAGATGTGTGCAATTCTTTGTCCAAATATGGTCTGGTGATATACATAAGAAATGAACTATGCCATGGCTAATTTCTCACCTGGTAAAAGCTTCCTGACAAGCAGCAAAACATGGCATGAGATCTGATTCACTACCAGAAGCCCAGCTAAGACTAAGCACTAACTCTAGGAATATGGGTTTTGCTAATACATCCTGCATGTGTGTGTAGTGTAGGAAAATGGTAGGCCATGTGGTGCCTGCAACAGGGTGAACTTGACTTGTGTGGCTGGATCTGAATGAACCACTTCGTTGTTCTTTCCTCTGTTCTTACTTGATCCATGGTCTCATACTGATCCTGAAGTTTGCTGGTTTACTGCAAGCTATGGCAAGTCTCTAGTTTCTGCTCCTCACAAGACAAGGGTTTGATATGTGTGGTGATTTTACAATATTCCTCATAAATTCATATGTTTTGAATGCCACCCAGATGGTGGCAATTTGTAAGATGGAGCCTTGCTGGAGGAGGTGTGTTTTGGGGGGTAGGCTTAGTGAGTTTATAGCCAGCTTTTGGTCAGGTGCTTTGTCCAAGCAAGAGGAAGGTAAGTACAACAATGTGGGTTCTGGGAATTAAACTCTAGTAGTCTCTCAGGTCTCCTCAGGCCCTCATGCTTGCACAGAAAGTGCTCTCTGAACCACTGAGAAAATCATCAGCTTTTAAAGTTTAGGGCAACAGCCAGTAGTGGTATTTATATTCAGAAGCTGTGACAGAAGATAGTATTTTCCAATTATACTTTTACTGAATAATATTGTTTTTAATTTTTAAAATATAGTTTATTATTTAAATACTTTTATGGATTTTCAGTGGTTGAAAAGAGAGGTCATAAAAGTTCACTGGTTAATATGTTGATGCATATGGAATGTAATCAAGGAGCTTTGTTCATTCATCAAAACAACTCTCAACAACTTTTCTTAGTGTATAGGGCTCCACCTTCCCTGAGTTCTGGTAAGCTCACAATCAAGAACATTCATTCTTGGATAACCAAGTTGTGGTATATCTACACGATGGAATTCTACTAAGCAGTAAGAAAAAAATGACACATTGAAATTTGTGGAAAAATGGTCAAACTTGGAACAGATCATTCTAAGTGAACTCATGCAATCACAGAAAAGACAACTATTGCATGATCTCACTCATTTGCAGTTCCTAACCTGGATCAGTCCAAGTTGCTGACATAACTGAATAGCATCTTGAAGCTTGGACAATAGGGTAGGACTTAGGGTAAGGGAAAGGGTGGTGGGAACACAAAACTGAACCCAAATTTAACTGGTACCATACAATCCTATATCCTCCAAGTCAGACTAAAAGGTGGAACCCTCAAAATGACGTTAGGGGGAGCACTTGAATTGAAGGTCCCTGGAGAGGGTGAGATGAAACCTAACCTCAAATTACTCCTGTTTATCTTTCTTTTCTGTCTTTTTTTTTTCTTTTCCCTTGGCACTGGCCTGTCATTCCCTGAACCAGGATGTTGTCTACATCCACCATGAGCTGTTGATCAGAGAGACCTACTAGATCTCCCAAAACAAACAAGACAGACTTCTGTCAGAGCACTTGATTACCCACCAGAGGTTAATGGTAAGACCCTACTGCTGAACACACCAAATGCTGTTGGCACAGAACATGGAGAGACCTGGTTGGAATATGGAGGAGAGCCAGTCCCCAGACAATTAGCTCTTGTAGTGCTGGAAGCCACTACTTGAGTTACCAGGGGAAAGTGGCCAACCTCTGTCTAAGCAACTCAAAGTCTAAGCTACTCAGAAGCAAACAACCTGATGTGATGCTCACACAAGTGCAAAAGTGGCACACAGCCATGGTGGGTAACCAACTGCTTTTGGATTGGCTTACAGATCTGCTCAGTGGAAAGGAAACCATATCTGGAACTGGGAAACAAGTCAGAATATATCCAGATAATGATTCTGCTTTCCATTATCAAGCTCCCACTAACCTTAGACTATAAGAGGGTCTACACCCTTTTAATTCTCTCTAAATTAATAATGGTTATCCCATTTAACTGGTGCTGACTTTGTTCTCCATCAGATTCTCTGATGGAGATAAATCTGAGGAGATAAATGACCTAGTGTACTCCACCCTGGCCCCAGCTGAAACCACAGGGAATTTGAGAAATGAGCAAGAGTACTGCTTTCTTAGTGAATCTGATATCAGCACAAGGGTGAAGGAGATAGACACTGAGGACATCAATACCTACCAAACCAGAGATCCAGAGGCTCCTGAGTGCCCATCAAGGAAACAGATTTAAAATGCTCCCAGCATGGCTCAGGGAATTTTTTGGAAGAGGGGGTAGAAAGATTGTTAGAGCCATAAGTAGGGACATTTTGCACAGAGACAGTCCCTCTCACCTCCCCCCATAATGCATGACACACAATCCCCATTGGGTTGACCTACATCCCCAATGAGGAAGACCTCTTCAGAAGAGGGGCAAGGATGAGGGAAAGGATGGTACCAACATGTATTGTTTACATACAAAATATGTCCATAAAAATTTTAAATAAAAATAAAAATTTTTAATAAAATTTTAAATAAAAATTTTAAAATAAGAAAACTCATTCTCCTCTGGGACACTTCAGTCATTTTCACTATGAAATGTATTTTCACTTTTAGTATTTCATCAAGGCAGTCTTTACTTTGAGACACTTTTCAACCCTCATCTCAAAGATCTCCCCTCACAACTCAATTCTACATCTGTTTCCACTTTTGATAATTTGTTATTATGCATTATTTTTTGTGTCTAGATCATGTCTCCATCACAAAAACATTAGTTCAGTCAAGGCAGGGATGTTATTTTATTCATTTACAGAGCTAAATTTTTTTAAATAAAAAAATACATTTGAAGAATAGATACACAGAACACTATATATCAGCAGAGTATAGTATTTAAGCTCTAAAAAAGGTAGGGATCATATCTACTGTGTGCCCTGCTTTCTCATCAGTGAGTAACACAATGCCTTGCAACTAGTAGATGTCATATATGTGTACATATTTACAGACGTATGATTGAGATCATGAGTAAATAAAATCTGATGGAATCACAAGTAATAACTATGTCAATCTTGTTACAGAACGTTCAAAGACTGAAGATAATCAATTGAAAGTAAGGTACTTAAGACAGAATCCCAACTCCAATGTCACATCCATAGTTTAAAAATAGAACCATAGCATACATATCTTAAAATATAGCCATGGAAAGTGTAGCATGGCAATCAGGCCAGAGTGAACTCTATTTCCCCAGGAAGCAAGGTTTCTAAGTGCACTAAGATTTCCAGTGAATGTCTAAGATCATGGGTTGTATAGAACACTGTGTTTAGTCTTTTGCATACATGATTACCTCATGATATAACTTATAAACTAGACAGTGAGAAATAAACAAAAGTAACCAATAAGAAAATAGAACAACTATAGCAGTGCATTATAAAATGTGTACTTTGGCACTATTATTAACTAAAATAAGTACAGTTGCTAAGTGATAATGGGTGAGTAACACATAGCCCATGGATACACTGGCAAAGGGAAAACTCACACTGTGAGTGAGGTGAAGGATAACCATGCATGAGAGAGTTACTCAGAATGGCACACAACTTAATTCTTTTAAATTAATCTTTCAAGTTAGTATACAAGGTAATAGGTTTCACCATAAAATTTTGTGCACTTATGTCATTCTACTTTGTTTCTATTCATCCCTTAATCCCACTGGTCCTGCCCTTTCCATCCCCCCTGGCTGCTTCCTTTTCTTAATATCTGCCATCCAGTACAAAAGGTCAGGGATCAAGAATGTACAGTTGCTTCAGGGAGTCAAGAACAAGGGCACAGGTGAGGGAGGATTGAGGAGTGGTTCACACAGCCAGGAGGCAGGTGGAGCTGCCCAGAGAAACATGTACAGTGTTACGCCATATATTATTTTCTCCCTTCCTTCCTTCCTTCCTTCCTTCCTTCCTTCCTTCCTTCCTTCCTTCCTTCCTTCCTTCCTTCCTTCTTTTCTTTTCTTTCTTTCTTTTTTTTTTCTTTTCTTTCTTTCTTTCTTTCTTTCTTTCTTTCTTTCTTTCTTTCTTTCTTTCTTCTTTCTCTCCCTCCCTCCCTCTCTTTCCTTTTTTTTTTTTTTTGTGTTTTGATGTAGGCTCTCACTGTAGCCCAGGCTGACCTAGAATTCATTATGTAGTTTCAGGATGGCCTTGAACTCATGGCGCTTCTCCTACCTCTGCCTTCTGAGTGCTGGGATTACAGGCACCACCATGCCCGGCACACCATGTATTCTTAATAAAGAGAATATTTTAATTTAATTTAATTTAATTTTCTCAGTTTCGGGGTATGTACTCATGTTAGATTCTTTTATTGTACATTCTGTTCTAGTGTTTGTCATTAGTGTCTCTAGTGTTTGTTGCAACTGTAATAAAATGACTTTTGGTTGACTATATTTCTTTAGTATCTGTCTTTCCTGTGACATGCGAAGTCCACACAGACTTCTTGTGTCACTTTCACCTAGAATGTTGTTACATTGTAGGTACTCAATACATATTTGTTGAATGAATTAATGGATAACTCAAGCTATCTGGATGTGTGTGTGTGTGTGTGTGTGTGTGAGAGAGAGAGAGAGAGAGAGAGAGAGAGAGAGAGGAGAAAGGAAGGGGTGGGCCTTGAGATTAAAGTATTAAAGTTCTGGATAGACATGAAGGTTCTGAAAAAAAAAGAGTCTTAGAAAAAAGTAATCAGGGCTGGAGAGATGGCTCAGTGGTTAATGTGCTTGCCTGAAAAGCCTGACCACCTGGGTTTGATTCCCCAGTACCCATGTAAAGATAGATGCACAAGGTGGCACATATATCTGAAGTTCATTTTCAGCGGCTAGGGGCCCTGGTGTGCCGATTCTTCTGTCTCTCTCTGCTTGCAAATAAATAAATAAAAATATTTTTAAAAATATCAAATCATTAGGGGAATGAAAAACAAATACCAGGAGAACACCTCAAATTTGAACAGAGAAATAAGAGGTAAGAACATGTGGAAGAAGGTGATCTTGAAGCAAAAGTACTGCCTCATAGCTATCTTATTTGTGTCAGTGATTTGGGGCTGATGGCAGTTTACCCCGACATTAGGGTTCATCAAGTTGTTTATATGACACGAGAATGGCTCCCACAGAAGAAATTATCCACCTTCTTGAGGCTTTGCTTTTAAATTACATGAAATTATAGGCTTTTCTTTCTTGAGAAAATTCACTGAAACAGACTTGAGAAAGTCAAAGGAGCAAGAGCTATTGTCACTGTCCAGGGGTAAAACAGGCAAAAGTTTGAAGGTAAAGCAGGTCAAGGTTTATTCAGACCCAATAGTAAAAAGGAAGAGGAAACAACCGCATGTCAGAAGAGAACATCTGGAAGTGGACTCTTGCCTCCCTGGTGGGAGCTGGGCTTTATATTGAGTGAGGAAAGCCCTCTTGCCCAGAGCCTGTGACTGGTCAGCTTAAAGACAAAGTCACTGGTTTGTTCACATCGCATTCACCTCTGTGCTAGTTCCAGGCAAGCCCATCAGGTGTGCCCACCTGTGAGAATCCGTGAATCTGTCTTCCTTCCTTCCTTCCTTCCTTCCTTCCTTCCTTCCTTCCTTCCTTCCTTCCTTCCTTCCTTCCTTCCTTCCTTCCCTCCCTCCCTCCCTCCCTCCCCTCCCTCCCTTTCTTTCTTTCTTTCTTTCTTTCTTTCTCCTTTCTTTCTTTCTTTTTCTTTCTTTCTTTCTTTCTTTCTTTCTTTCTTTCTTTCTTTCTTTCTTTCTTTCTTTCTTTCTTTCTTTCTTTCTTTTTCTATTATTTATTTGAGAGCAATCAAGAGAGAGAGAAAGAGGCAGATAGATAGACAATGGGCATGCCAGGGCCTCCAGCCACTGCAAACGAACTCCAGATGCTTGCACCACCTTGTGCATCTGGCTTACATGGGATCTTGGGAATCAAGCCTCGAACCGTGGTCCTTAGGCTTCAAAGGCAAGCGCTTAACTGCTAAGCCATTTCTCCAGGCCCTGTGTCATTTATTTTCAGGGGTGAAGAACCAGGAAATGAGCTGTCTTCTCTACCATATTGGGTCTTCATTTTGAAACATTTTTGAAAGAGAATGTAGCTGCCTACCAAGGGCCCAAAGACCCTGTTTCCTGTCTATGTATCCAGCCAAGAAAACTATCTTCTAGCTGGCAGAGGTGGGAGGACCACTGTGAGTTCAAAACCAGCCTGAGACTACATAGCGAATTCCAGGCCAGCCTGGGCTAGAGCAAGACCCTACCTTGAAACAGCCCATCCCCCTCCCCCCAAATACTATTTAGCTCCTAAAGTCTCTGAACTATGAAACAATTTAACAGACTGGGTTGTAATTATTCAAAAACCACTCAATCCTTATAAAAAGAATGTAGAGAGTTATCTTTGACTTCATCCCATCTTAAGCACCATGTTTATAGTGTGTATATATTACATTTTTAATTAATAGCTATATGAAAGTAAGTGAAATTTTATAGCAAAATATAAAGATCCTGTGTGACCCTATCAAAATCAATACCAGAATACTTCTTTTGAGCATACATTATGCAATTGTGGTCAAGTTGAAATTTTTCTTTAACTGTTAAAGTATAATTGTACTTTTTACACTTTTTATTTATTTATTTATTTATTTTATACATATCATAATATGTTTTACTCATTTATCCCCTTACCTCTGCTCCTGTTACCTGGGAACACTCCTCACTGAGGCTATAGTATTCGTTGTGGGGTCATGAAGGCCTCAGTCCGTCCCTGTGGGCTAGGGAGGACTGTGCCTCAGGATATTCTTACCCACTCTGTGGCTCTTACAATCTTTCTGCCCTCTCTTCCCCAATATTCCCTGAGCCATGGAAGGCCTATTGGCAGTCTGATTTAATGTTGACGTCTCTGTGGCCACTGGATTTCTGCTTTGATAGGTTTTGATTGATCACCATGTCTGTCACCATTACCCTGGACATGGTTGTCAGGTTAGCAGTAAGAGCAGTGTTCATGTCAACCCTTCCTTTGCAATTTCTCCTGGTCCCCAGCAGATGCGGTAGAGGTGACACATCTTGTGGTGGGCAGTCAGGTATCTTCTTGTCTTATTGAGAAATCTTGGTTCTCCTCCATTTTCTCTGTCATCTGTAAAATTAAGTGATTCTCCAACCAAGAGTGAGAGCAGCTTAGGTTAAAGATGGTATACAAAATTATTTGAGAGTTTTTTTTTTTTTTTTTTTTTTTTTTTGAAAGCCCACTCTTCTTCTCCCGAGAGCGGTGGGGGCTTCTTTCTGAAGTCTGAGTTTCCTGGCCATGGGATTCTGACTAGGAATTCTCTCCCACTAAGTTCACAGAGGCCGTGTGCCCCTATTGAAGAAGTGTATACTTCCTGTCCAGGTGGTTGATTTCTACAGGGTTCCTTGCTTATTCACACTGTTGGTGACCATTGATTTCTAGCACTATGCGGGCTGGCCAGGTTGGTGCTAGTTTCTCTTTTCATTCCAGCAAGGTATTTCCGTGCCTTGTGACTGTAGCCAGTGGGGTTTTTAGCAACAGGGTCTTACTTTTTGGGTCTGGCAGGTACTCAAGTGTTTTGATGATGGCCTGGGACTTACCACCCAGAACCCATGGTTTTAAGGTTAAGCTCTTTCCACCTTCTGTCCAGACTGTCTCCCCTCCCACTTTATTGGTAATTATAGTTCCCAAATGTTTATGTGGTGTACATATGTGTGTATGTGTGTAAGTGGTCTGTGCACTTTTGTGCATGTGTGTGGGCAGATGGATGAACCTATGCAGATATATGTAGAAGCCAAGAGAGGACAATTTGGCTAGTGTTGTGCCCAGTTCGCGGTGCCCCCAGTGACCACCAAGGATGACAAGATACGTATGCAAAAGCAAAGAGCTTTATTTCGAGTTTAAACTCAGGCTCTTGACTCAACCAACACAGCGGATTCATGTAAGAGCCCCGAGAAGCAAAAGAGCAGGCTTTTTATTGTGCTTTTTGCAAGCTTAGGGGGTTTCCAGGTGGGCATACATCTGGTTGGTTAATATTTACATCAGTCTGAGATGTTTGCTTGCTATTGGTGGGTGCCCATAGGGACTTTTGGCTTGTGACCACAAGAATGCTGACCTGTTTTTTTAGATGTGGTTTTAGGGGCTTACCAAGTTGTCTCTGATTGCTCTATCTAGGGGCTTTTGGTCTTGGTATTCTAGGGTGTTTCCAACTTGTCTCTAATTGGCTTTCTGCCTAGGGGCTTTTAGCTTGTTATAGCAACCTTATGATTTTTCAGTAACTGCTTGTTCTACTTTAGATTCCGGGAACCTGACACTGAGGACTACAGGGTGGCTGAGGCCTGTCATGGTGTCACTCTAGCTTTTGGGTCTTTCAGCTAGGATGCCTGATTTGAGAGCCTCAGCAATTCTTTGGTGCTGGGCTTACAGGTACGTGTGGTTGCCACTGGCTCTTTGCCTGGGTAATGGGGCTTGAGCTCAGGTGCTTGTGCTCAAACCCACCGAGACATCTCCCCAGTACACCATACTCAAGCTGTTAAAGTAAACACTAAGGAAATTTCACTAACTTTTATGTTGCTCTGGTACTGGGTGTTTTTTTCACCTTTGTTTGAAAGCTAGGAAATAATCATTTTTATAAAGGAGTTCATGACCTAATTGCCCAGCATCGTGGCATAAAACATGGATAATTCTTACCTGGCCACATTGTATAGAAAATTTGATGGAATTAATACAGTATCGAGGTGGAATCTTTTCTTAAATATGTAGTCGTGACTAGGAATATCCCTATAAAAAATCAAAGTAATTGATACTGGAATTAAAATATATTTTGTTAGTAAAATTGGTGCACCCGTTAAAACTCTTTACAACCAACACCACACAAAACTCCGTCATGCTCCCTACAGAACAGGGGTTAGAGCTAATAGTTAAGAGAAGGGAGAAATATGAGCAAAATTTGTAAAACAAAACAATTTCACACTAAAAAATTGGAATACATTTTTGTCATTTGACAATCAAGTCAGTGTTAATAGCAATTTGCAAATTGCAATTTCTCCTGAATTGAAACATTCTATCCTGGAGGGTCTCCTTAAAATTCAGGAAGTAAATGAAACTTACAAGGACCAGGAAGTAAACAACTTACAAGACTTAGGAAGCTCCTGAAATTCACAAGATTTCCAAGTCCTTCTCCCAAGGTTTAGATGAAGAGGAAGAACTCCTTGCAGAAGGGGCTGGTCTCACCATCCCAGGTGCTTACAAGTCAGGCTTGCTAGCTGTGAGATCCTGGGATGCAGCTTTTACAAGTCAACCTATGCTGGGTGGACTTTATAGTGAGGCAGCTGCCTTTGAGTCAACCCTGCACCTGTAGAAACCCCAAAGAATCACTGATTCACCAAGCAAGAATTGGATGGAATTATTTATTTTGCTTCTTGTCAGTTCCCTATCTGGTTAAATAGGCATCTTTTCTCATCTCCCCAGGAAGATTGACACTCATTGGGTACTTAACATGAGCCAGGAATTTTGCATGTTACTTAATCCTTGCCACACCTCTGGAAGGTCAACTTTACGACAACGTTTAGATACCAGTAGATAGGTGAGGTAAGGCCAGGCACCATGCATATGCCACACAGCCAGTAAATGGTAGAGCCAGGGTCAGCCCAGGATACATGGCCTGATGCTAACCCTTGTCCACCAATAAGTTATGCCCCTGATGGTTCATCTCCATGTCAGTTAATAGGCCCTCAGCGCAGAGATGCTAGTGAATGAATGCCGGTGGCTGGGTGATTTTTGAATGTCCAGGCAGTCTATGTCTCTGTTGACTTCTTTGGAAACAGGTGTGTGTTTTCTGCTGAAAACTGAAGAAGTTTAACCTCCATTAAGGTTTTTGAACCTGATGTGGCCTATGCAATAATTTATTTCCTTTGCTGTTTACCTGTCGCTGACCTACAACTGGACCATCTGCTTAGTGAAAAGTGGGATCTCACGATTAAAGGGCTTTGACTGCTCATTCCCCAGAGCTGGCTTCATTTGTCATGCTTTGCTCTAAGAATTCCAAGACAACCCCTCCCAACCTGAAAAGTAGGTTCCATACAAGAGGAGTTTCCAGTCAGGAAGCAAAATGAGTAGAAGTTATAATAACTTAGTGCTAGATGTTCAAAGAAGCATGGGCTTCAAGTCACACATGGGCTAATTCTGTTTAGATGAAGATGCCATATCTAATACCAACAGTTTTTATAATCAGGTAAAAATAAATTCCCTTTCTCACTTCCCTTGAACAGTTGATATGACTGGCCATTCTTACTGTATTTCAGTATATCCAGGACCTAATGGAAGTCAGGGAAACTGTGGAAGAAAAGGATTGTCAAGGGTAGAATGTGGGGGAGCAACGTGGTTTAGGCATAGGGAGAATTTGAACAAAAGGACAGAGATGTAGGCAGAAACAAAGAAATTGCAGAAGGCTAGAATGCCAAATGGGAAGAGAGGTATAATGGCTAGCCAAATAGGTGGGAGGCAGATGTGGAAAAATCTTGCACATTATGTACAGAAGTCTAATTTTATTCAATAGGCAAATTTATTTCAGATTTGTTTTTTTAATGGAGGAAGGAACTGACGCTTAAAGATCCAGGGAAGTTCCATAATGGCAGAAGAAGCTTCCTTGCTCTTACAGAACCAGGCAGAGACAGAGAAAGCCAAAAGCCAAAAACTACACAGCATAGCACACTTTAGGAACTCCAACTAGGCACACTTTGCATATCTTTAGATTGAAATCTCAAACCTACCACCACACCTTAAGATCCGCCTAGTGACACTGCCTCCAGCCAGGTGGCTGCAGATGCAAACTACAAACTAATAACACTGAATATATTGAGGAACATTTATTGCAGATTTTTAAAATGTTCTCTGCAAGCATGGCAGTGGTTTGATTGGAAGAAGAATGGAGCTTAGAGAGAACTAGGCAGGAGGCTCCTAGGACAATCCCTGTAAGACAGGGTGTGCTTTTCAGTTGAGGTAGTGGTAATGAGTTGGGAAGACAGGTGGATGTCAGAGGTCTTTAGGAATTGAGTCTGTACTGTGGTGTCTGTTTTTTTTAAACTTTCTTGAAGGATAATAGAGGTTTCACCTGAATGTGAGAGACAAAGTATTAATGTAAAAGACTTGGGGAGAGTGGTAAAGGCTTGAACTGTTGTGGTACAGGAAGCAATGAAGCCTAGGAAGAAGCAGAAGGGTTGGCTGGATAAGTTATTGGCTTTGAAGATGCTGAAGGAACAATAAACTGGCACTTTTGCCATTCTGCTCAGTTCTGCTCAGTTAGTGGGCCTACCTTGTCCACCAGTGTGTTGTAACTGACTGTCCCTCAGACTCCAGTGGTGGCAGGGATCATATCTCACATAACCTGGAGAACAGGGCATGACTCAGATTTGATATTCAATGAATCTTTGTTGAGTTGAAATTTATAGAGCCATCCATGGAAGACTCCTAAAAACAGAACATTTTATTGGATTCTTTTTCTTTCAAGTGAATTAAATGGCAGTTCCTTGGAGAACACTAAAAGTAGAACAGTCAATATTTCAGGATGCTTCTCCCAGGAGTGACTGTGCTCTGTGTGAACAGGTGTCTCTGAAAAGACCAATTTGCTGCCAATAGTCACTTTTCCACTGTTGACTTGGGGTTTAATGATTTAAGGCAAGGCAGAGCACCTGGCATTGTTTACAGGGCTCCTTCACAGAGTGACAGTCTGGAAGAGTCTGAGCAGGGATTTCAGGGAGAAAAGTGAAGAGAATTGGAAAAACTAAAAAGGAGAATGAAGGTGAAGAGTGAGCTGAGGCTAAGTGCCAAATGAGAGCTGTTGATTGGCACAGGAGTATATGTTGAAGAAACACCCAAGTTTAATCTCAGCCTTCTGACGACATGACCTTTGATGTGTGAACCCTGATCAGGTTTCTGAGACAGACGAGTTCTCTTCAAGGGGAAAATGCACATCTTGCCCAAATGTTGTTTTCTTAAATAAATGTTTTGTGAATGTCCCTTCTAAGTACAAATGTGTTCATCTTTATCATCAAAGCCTTCAGAAAAGAACTTTAACCCCCAAACCTTAAGTTACATGCATGAAACTCCCATTGTTTTGCCTTACTGATTTGACCACTACCCTGCTCACCAACACCCCTAATTGTCTCCTCCTTTCTTTGTTAAATCTCTTCAGAATTTCATGTGTAGAAAACTTTATAGAAATGCAAAAGTTTAAATGTAATTCAGAACTGTTTTTTCCATTTCAGTTTATGATCATCCTTCCAGCCAATGATAATATGCAGATATGGGAAGATTTGTCACTGCAATTCCATAGACACTTCCTGTATTGGTACTTTGTATCAAGATCTGTGTTTGATACAGAGTGCAAAGATGAGGTAGGTACATTGAGGGATGGACACAACTGTTTCTGCCCAAAAGAAATGTGACATTCTAAAAGTATAAATGGAAACACAGAGGACAGCTCCATTAATTCTAGGTGAGTATTTGCTATGGTTTGGCCTGCAGAGTTGCATGTGTAGTTGTACTGAAGTCATGGATCCTCTAAGTCATGAGATAGAGTAGAAAGTTTTTAGGTCCTGAGGATTCCACTCATGAGTGGTTCATTCTTCTCAGCAGTGGGTCAGTTCTCTGAGAAGTAAATAGTTCCTGCTCGATTGCATTGTGGTACGATGTCCTGATCCTCCCCTGTTCAGGTGCTTTTGCTCACACAGGTGTCTTTTTACACATGGCCATCTCCATTTGTGCTTCTTTGCCATGTTATATAGTGAAGTCACAAGGGCCCTCACCAGATGTCAGGGCCATGCTATTTGTATTTTCCAGCCACCTGCTTCATACACCAAATAAATATCTTAATATATTTTCAAGCCTCCTGTATTTTATTATAGCAGCACAAATGGACCAAGATAGCAGTTTAGAAAAAGCTTCCTGGGGAATGTGATAACTGACTTTATCTATGAAGAATCTATACAAGTGAAATAATTTCATTAGGTAGAGAAGGTGCCACCAAGCAATGATGTCACTGTGATCCTAGCACTTGGGAAGCTGAGGCATGTTCTCCACAAGTTCAAAACCAAACTGAGCTACATAATGAGACCTTGTTTCAAAAATAAGAACAAAATTAAAAAAAAATTGAGGAAGAGGAAAAGGCATTTTAGGTAGAGAAAATAGCATGGCCAAGAGCTAGCCAGGAAAGAGTGCAGAGGGTGGGAAGGAATGCTATGTGTCCTGACTGCAGGGTTGCTAATTTTTACTTGAAGTAAAAATCCAATGTGCACATGAGTGCTTCACAAGTATTTCCTTCTGCTCTTGGGGGCTACTGTGAAATATGCCATGTGGGGATAATGACGATCTCTGTATGAGTTTCCAGGAACAGCACAGAGATGAGGGCACTAAGCCATCCACTTTGTTGAAAGGCCCAAGGATGGCTAAACATTTGATATGATTTTTGAGGGAAAAGTAATAAAGAGGAAGAAAGGAGAGTGTGAACTGGTATTTTACAGACTTACAGATACACACACACACACACACACACACACACACACACACACACACCCCTACACTTTAGAGGTTCAGATGCTCCTAATGTGTGTGGCAGCCTACTCCTAATCTCTTCTACATTTCATGGCAATCATATCACTGTGGCTTGTTCATGAGAGTAGTAGGCTAAGCTGGATTTAACTTCAGGTACTGCTTGTTCTATTTGGTAACACTGCTATAGACTAGGAGCAAGGTAGCTTTTTACTGATAGGTAGTTAGCTAGGGACTGGCCCACATAAATATGGATGCCACCGTGTCTGCCTTGACAGAACTAAAACTTGCATATGATCCAGTCTCTCCCTAGATGGTTAAAAACAACAACCTTCTTAAGGGTGGAGAGAGAGATTAGCTGTTAAGGTGACTGCCAGCAAATCATAAGGACCCAGGTTCAATTCTCCAGTACCCACGTAAGCCAGATGCACAAGGTAGTGCATGCATCTGGAGTTCATTTGTAGTGGCTAGAGATCCTGCTGTACCCATTCTGTCTCTCTATCTGCCTCCCCCGCCTCATATAAGTGTATAAAATACTAAAAAAAAAACCTCTTAATCCCCCCTCAGCAACAGCTTTCTGTTTCTTCCTCAGTTTTCCAGGTTTAGCCCTCATGGGGTGAGTCTTTCCTGAATCAGTGTTCCTCTTGGGGCCACCAATCAATCAGGTTTCTCCGTACACACCACCTGAGCCTGGTAATGAGGCTAGTTCTAATTGGATGTTTGATTCACATGTGTTTGAGCTCTCCTGGCCCCCTTACCACTCACTTAGCTTGCATTTCCCTATATGAGGGAGGTTTTTTTGGTCCTCTTTATCAGCTTGACTGAGAAGGGGGAGAATGTATTTTAGCTAAGGTACCCTCGTATCTTAACTTTTACCCCTGTATCTTTAACTTTCCCAGAAATAAATATCACAATTTACAGTTCTCTGGGTCTCTTTTCAATTCTTTGATAATTTGAACAAGGACAAGAAGTTGGATTTCATGGGCTGGGAGTGCCTTCTTCATCTTTATGGAGATGTAATCTCTCCCAGGACTCTAATCCTGCATCATCATGACCAAATCATTTGACCTCTGTAAGCTTCAGTCAGCTCCAGTGTTGCAAGATGGCAGTGAAGATTCTCAACTTGTGCAAAACAACTTGGAGAATGTCTGACATTACCAAAATGCTCAACAGGTGTTTCCTTAATTACTCTTGTACGCATTCTATTCCCTTACCTATATCTAATGACAGTGGAGGTTAAAACTGGCAGATTTGGGGCTGGAGAGATGGCTTAGTGGTTAAGGTGTTTTCCTGTAAACACTAAGGACCCAGGTTCGATTCCCCAGTACCCACATAAGTAAGCCAGATACACAAGGTGGCATATACATCTGGAGTTTGTTTGCAGTGGCTGGAGTCCCTGGTGCACTAATTCTATCTGCCTCTTTCTCTCTCTCCAATAAATAAATAAATGAAATGAAATAAATGGCAGATTTCATCTCCACAGGTCAAGCCATCGCTTCAAGACCTGTCCACAGAGGTGGCATTGCAGGAGCCAAAGCTGGAGAATAGGGAAAGATGTGGGTCATACTTTTCCCATGAGAGGATAGCTGAGGAGTTGCAGTTTACCTCTTTTATAGATTCTGACACTAAGGCAGAAACTTTGGATGTACCCCAAGAAATTCAAATGCTGAACTATGGCTATAATTAAATGTCTTTACCTTGGAGCCTGCACACTCAGTGCTTTGTCCCTGTACTCGTGTCCTTGCAACATATGTCAACAAAATGCTGAAAGAAAAAACGCTCAATGAGCTGTTTGCATGTCATGGCACCTCACAAAGAACATGTCCTTTTGCAAAATCCCATCTGATCAGAGCAAGAACAAAAGACAAAGCAAAGGTTTACAATTAAATTGTATGAAATTAAAGTCAGGGGCAGATAAAACAACATCCGTCTACATTTGGTGATAGTAAAAGGGTAATTAGTTTCTGTGGTGATAAAATTGGATATTCTCCCACAAACTAGATCCCAATTCTTTGGTCTCATGGGGATGCTACTAGGAGATGCTGGCAGCAAGAACTGAAGCCACTGAAGAGTAAATAGCTTTCCTTGCAATTTATTGTTCCATTTATGGATTTGAAAACCTGAATTGTAAAAAGAGTGATACGTGTCTCAATTAGGAATGGCCTTATATGCAATTTTTCATTTCAGGAATTTATCAATGTCCTTCAGGTGTTTCTCCCTTCATGAGAAATGTGATGGTGGCATGGCATTCAATAAGTTTGCAGTGGCATTAAGCTCTATTGATCTGAATTAGTATATCTGCCTTTTGCTTTGATAGGTTATTACTGTGCTTCACCAGTGGCCAGATGTGCAGGCTCCTAGTGTCTGTTGACTATGCTGGAAAATGTATTACATATCACTGGATATATTGCAAGTCTTGAGGTATAATTTACACAACAGTATTTTGCTTTTGTATGGGAAATTTTTTATCCTGGCACTAATGTTAGTGCATAAACACATAAAATGGCATTTAGCAAACATTTCAATAAAATAATGAATGAAGAGATATCTTGTGTAACATCAAAGAAAACCTGTGGTGGATTCAACATTGATGTTTTATATTTGAGAATATCCAAGGCCACTAGTCAAAGAGAATTAGGTTGCTTGGTTAGGTCAGGGTTATGGTCAATAGTTTGAGACTCGAATCATGATGTACGGTTCTGGTTATCTATCCTGGTTCCCATGGTCTAAGGGAGAAAAGTCAATGGGACTGATCTTAGTGGAATTTCCCTAACCAGCAGAGGTAGGAGGAAGATCATCTGGATGGAAGATGAATTCTGTGGTTTGAATTTGGTTTGTCTCCTAAATGACCATGAGCTGGAGGCTTGGCTGTCAAGATGATGGGGAAGAAGTGTAGCGAGTGGAGTTGATTAGTCTTTCTGGAGAGATGAGGTTAATTTTCTCACAAGATGCTATGTGTGTCTGAGGTGGTCAGGCTTCACAGGATTAGATTACTTGCCTCAACCATAAGGTGCTATGAAGTAGGTCCCTTTTGTTAGTCGTTCACAGGTGTTTCTTCTGCACATGTACTTCCTCTTTCCTTGGATCCACCATTAGTTGGTTTTTAGCATGAGTGTCGCACTGGAAGCTACCTAGATAAGAAACAAGAAGTTTGATTTTGAACTGGGACTCTGATAAGATAGATTTCAGGAACTGACTGGCTATGGTTTAGGAAAGTTCTGGCATATGGGTAGGAATTTGAAGTTGGTTTTGCCGATTACACACATGACTATATTCTATTGCTGCAAAACTACCAAGTCAAGGTAAATAAATGTACTTTAGAATTGAGCTTGTCCATAAAACAAAATTCCTCTACCAAACATAGTACTGCTGATTATCTTGCTTAACTTGACATTGCCATTGCACTCATTGGGTGAACAGTGCACTGAGGTCTACAGAGTTCTGGTGAAGAACACAAGATCAAGACATTGATGAAGTCAAGACTTTGGGTTTTAAAGATAAGCTGCTTATTCTATAAAAGCAGAGTTACCTGGGCTTTGTTGAGGAATCCATTATTTTCCTCATTGCTGTGATCAAGCCACTGACAAGAAACAACTTCAAGGCAGAAGGGCTTGTTTTGGCTTATGGGTTGAGGAAACAATCCGTCTTGGTAGGGAAGGCATAGCTAAAGGATATAGGGAAAGATGTGGGTCATATGCTGATCACACACATTGCATATACAGTCAGAAAGCAGAGATGAATCCTGAACTCTGCTGGCTCTCTCCTTTATCACTGTTAAAAAATATTTTATTTTTATTTATTCATTTATTTATTTGACAGAGAAAGGAGGAGAGAGCAAGAGAGAGAATGGGTGTGCCAGGGCCTCCAGTTGCTGCAAATGAACTCCAGACACATGCTCCCCCTTGTGCACGTGGCTAACATGGGTTCTGGGGAATCAAGCCTCAGTCCTTTGGCTTTGCAGGCAAATGCCTTAACCACTAAGCCATCCCTCCAGCCCTCCTTTATCACTTTTGATTCAATCTGGGATTCCAGTGGTTGGGATGGCACCTCCCCCATCTGGGGAGGGTCCTCTTCAGTTAATATTCTGTGGAAACTCCCTCACAGACACACCTAAGTGTGTGCCTCACTAATGCCCTAGGAGTTTATTAATCTAATTAAGTTGACAATGAAGTCCAATACTCATAGCCTCCTATATCTAGTCTGGTTTCTCAGTTAGTGACAAGAAATAAATAAGCATTTTAGCCTAAACAATGAAACAAACATCTTTTGAACAGAATTCTACTACAGTACCACCAGTGTCTCTTAGTCAGGGTCTTCTGCATTTGACATTTTGTGATGATGTTTGGATTTATTCCTGAAACATTTATTGAGATCTAGCAATGCCCTGGACAGTGTTTTAGGCACAGGCAATCATGAATGCAACTGACAAACAGCTCTGACCTCTTGAGTTTTTTTATTCTAGTGAACAAGGTGGAAAACCAAAGAGAAACAGAGCATGTGAGCGAACTAACTATAGGATTCTTGAAAAGCTTGCCATTGCTATGGCTGTGAGAGTAAGGAGCACTGTCTGGGTGGGTATTGGACATGTAAGGTAGAATGACCAGCTAAATTTCACTAAGATTATGCTAGTTGGGCAAATATCTAAGGTGAACAATCTGCAGTAATTTTCATTGCAAAAAGGGAGCTGAGCAAACTTAGGTACCTGGTTTAGGGGACAGAAAGTATGGCCATGGGCAAAGCGATGCGCAGAGATAGAAGTTTGTCATGAAGATTGGTCCCATAACCATGGCTTCGTCAGACTCTTGAGAAAATGAAAGGTATAACCACCTGCCATTTTTTCACATAGGAGAGCTTTGACAAGTGGTCATGAGAGCTCAGAAACACTGTAATCATCCTTATGGGTTCGTCTCTGGAATGACATCCAGTCTCTAACTTTAAGGTTCTCTATCTGTGAGCTGCAGTGGAAGTGGCCAGTGATTCAGCCTCTTTAACTCACTATGATGGTTAATCACTGGTTGTCAACAAGGCAGGATTTAGAATCACCAAGGAAACAAATCTCTTGGTATGTCTTTTGTCTTTTTTTGTTTCTTTGTTTTCTTTTTTTCTTTCTTTCTTTTTTTTTCTGAGGTGGAGGTCTCACTCTAGCCCAGGCTGACCTGAAACTCCTCTTTAGTTTCAGGCTAGCCTTGAACTCACAGTGATCCTCCTATCTCTGCCTCCTCAGTGGTGGGATTAAAGGCATACATCACCACACCTGGCTCTCTTTTATGTCTTTTATAGTTCTCTTGGTCTATCTTTTAAGAATTTTCTACATTAAACTAATTCAGGTACGAAGAGGTACCCTAGCTGTGGGTGGAGCCATTCCACAGGGTTGGATCCTGCACTGTATAAAAAGAAGAATGTGTGCCAGCATGTGTTTCTCTCTACTTCCTCCCTGCTGATATGGCAATGTGAGCTGTTTCCTACTCCCACCATGCTTTCCTGCCATGATGAAACTTCCCCTCAAAACTGTAAGCTGAAATAAACTTTTTTTCCCCCTAGTTGCTTCTGGTCAGGTATTATATCCCAGCAACACGAAAGGAACTAATATATCCACTAATCTCTTGTTGCCCCTAATATTCTGGCTGTTGAATCTTCTGAGATATTGAGGCCTGGGGCAGTATTAGATCTTGATTCTAGGAGGTCGAGCTCTTTGGACACAGCTACATTAACTCAGAATGATGATACAAATGAACTCTCCTACTAATCAGAACCTCAGAACCATTTACGTGAGTTTGCAAATAATGGAAATGACAAGATGAATTATTACTTTGTAAATGCAGTATGGAGAGCTAAACCACTCAAATGAAATATTCCATGGGGGAATACCTGTTCCCTAGTGAGGTCAGCTCCCTTTTGGTCTACAGTTCTCATTACTTCTCTATAACCTCTCAAGGCCTCCTCTCAAGCCCTGTCTCTGAGGACTTTGGCCTGCAGCTGGGATTGGCTATTTGTCTACTGAACCATGAAATCAGTATAAAAGCCAGAACTGACAAGAGAATCATAATAGGGTCACTGTCTTATTGAGGTTGGCATGGCAT
This sequence comes from Orientallactaga sibirica, assembly GCA_036365145.1. NCBI lineage: Eukaryota > Metazoa > Chordata > Mammalia > Rodentia > Dipodidae > Orientallactaga > Orientallactaga sibirica. The sequence goes on along the minus strand of JAEOAD010000018.1, from coordinate 17,802,343 downwards.
TGAATTTTGTTTCAGAAACTTCAGTACTAAACCTTGCCTTCTTGTCAGCAGGTTGGTTTTGCTGCCAGCAGTTGTCAAATGCTGCAAAGACTCTGAAGAATGCTGACACAGGCCTCTGCTCAGGGCTCTGCCGACACTTAATGTTGTGCAGATGAAAGCTGAGTTTTAATTATTCATACTTCTGTGCATGAAGGGTGTGTGTGTGTACATATGTGCATGTGTAGTATTTTTAGTTTGGATCTCTAATGGAATGTTATATTAGAGCGACTCAGGATAAAACTAGGAGATCCCATCTTGGACATGGCTGAAAAATGCATAACATGATGCAATTAAAAGTAGAGGTTTTGGAGTCCAGCAAAGATTGGGTTCAAAATAGACCATATCTTATTTTTATCTTTTTTTGTGTGTGTTTCCTTGTGATCATATTCCTGGTTTCTAAAGTTCAGTATTGCAATAGTTCTTATCTTCTTTTTAAATTTTTATTCATTTGCATGTATATGCATGTGTGTGCAGGTATGCATGTGTGTGTGTGTGTGTGTGTGTGTGTGTGTGTGTGTGTGTGCATGCAAGGATCTAGTACCTCTGCAAACAAATGCCAGATGCTTGCTCCATTTTTTTTTTTTTTTTTTTTTGTGCCTGGCTTTATGTGGATGGCTGGAGAATTGAACCCAGACCAGCAGGCTCTGTAAGCAAACATCTTCAATTTTTGAGCCATCTTCCCAGCCTTGAATAGCTCTTATCTTACAGCTTCTTATGAACACTAAATGAGAGAAGATAAAGACAGTGAGTAAATAATGCTGTGAACGCACCATGATCCTCCCTTTAGACATACAGGAATGGCAGCCTTTATGTTTCTGAGAAGCAAACTCAGGACTCCAAACTCTTGAGCTTAACTCAGCACAGCAGTCTTTCTGCTCAGCCTGCTAGAGAACATAGCTAACACTTGGAAAGAACACAAGCTATACCATCACTATAGGGACACAAAGAAAATGCATTCACTGTCTATTAATTTAGACTGGAAGGCTGCAGGAAATGGGTGCAGCTATTTGGGTGTCTAAATGTCACATCAATGATGCTATGTAGTACTTCTAACAGGATCTTACCTTGTCAACCCCAGTATCTATGACTGCGAGCTTAACTGGTAAAAGTCCATGTCCAATCTCTAGGATCTATGATTGTGACCTTATTTGGCAAAAGGGGCTTTTACAACTGTCATCAAGGCAAGGGCCCTGAGATATAGTGATGAGCGTAAGTCCTCAGGGTCCTAAACCTAACAACAAGTGTCCTTGTAAGGGACACAAAAGGGAGAGATGTGGTAAAGAGAAGGCAATGTGATCACAGAGGCAGATATTGTGGTCATGCAACCCCATACCCAGAAACCCCAACAGCCAACAGAATCTAGAAAAGGCAAAATAGATTCTCCCATGGGTCATCTGCCATCTGCACCTGGGGAGATCCTCCTCGCAGGCACTGACTTCGGTCCTGAGATAGTAGATTTTCAGACTTACAGTGAGAGAGTTAAAAAAAAAAAAAAAAAAAAAAGCCAGAGCTGTGAGAGAGTAAAAAAAAAAAAAAAAAAAAAAATTTTTTTTTCAAGGTAGGGTTTCACTCTAGTCCAGGCTGACCTAGAATTCACTATGAAGTCTCAAGGTGGACTTGAATTCACTGTGATCCTCCTATCTCTGCCTCCTGGTTTCTGGGATTAAAGGCGTTTGCCACCATGCCTGGCAAATCCCATTGTTTTGATGTCATCAAATCTGACAAGTTTGCTGGGCATTTGATAGCATGTTATGGCAGCCTTGTGAAATTAACACAGGGGTTTAAAAACTCTGAAACAATGACCCAAGAGCATGCTGCATTCTGGTTGGGAGGAAAGTTCCATGCTAGCATTGTAGGTGGGGAGGGTGATATTTTAAATCTCTGCTTGCTTATATTCAACACACAGAAGAAATGCTTAACTGGAAATCTGGGTCGTCACATTAATACAATCAACATTGAGGAAAATAGAATGCTTTCCCTCAATTTACCTGTAGTTGCTGCCTAGTGAACAAATTCACTGACTAGTAAGTCGCATCACATCACAGGTTGTGGCAGAGAGTGTGTGAGTCCTGTGGGCTGCCTGGGAAGAGGTGATGCTCCTGGGTGCATTGAGAGACATCCACAATAGGCTTCAAGAGAAGCTGAGCTCTCTGCTGAGACTTGGCCTTGCCAGCTTAGAAAGAGGAAGGTTGTTTGGTAGAGGAGCAGAAGGTGTTCGCCTACATATTCGGCTTAGTTATCGCTGCGTCTATTCCCTCCTTTCTGTGACCTGGCACGTTTATAGAAGGAAGGTGGTAGCTGTTTGCTGCACTGTGATAACTGGCAGACAAAGCAGTGTGCCTGACTAACACACAAGAGCCAGGTGTTCTGCAAAGATAAACTCAGCATGAGTACAGGCAGAGTGGTGGGGGCACAAGGCTTCGATGGGCCAGGTGGAACCTCATTCTGTATTCCAGTTGCTGCTTCTGTACCTCCATTGTCCTTGCCCTTGTGGCCTGGCAAACCCCTCATGCCAGCTCCTGACTTGGTTCAATTTATCACCCTCACTCCCAAGCTGGACAATGGAACCGAGCAGGAGAGAGAAGGACCAAATTCGTACCTCCTCCCATTTTTTTTGTCTGCAACAGCACTGTTCTGTTCTTTAAAAATGTGTTCTGATTCAGCCATCACCTGAATCCTCTAGAAGTATCACAAGTTCCATTTTTCAAAGAGAAACACTCCTTTTAGGTTAAGTAACTTACCCAGAGCTCTGGAGCTGAAAAGCAGGGGCCTTCAAAGATCTGGCTTTTGTTTCCTTCTCTACTTCCGATAACGGTCACCACCTGTCTCTGATGTGTGCCCTAACCGTACCAACCTCCTTTCAGGTTTTCTTATCATGTTTCGTGCAGTCCTGTCCCAGGAGTAAAATTGAACAGTATCTAGAGACATTTATGGATAGCTATAGCTGGGGGAGGCATGCCTCCTATCCCTTTCTCATTCAGCCCACAATGCTCATGGGGTCACGTTTATTTCTAAACACTTAACAGTGCACAGAACAGTCCCTCTCTTCCCAGTGGAGAATGAACTGGCCCAGTGTCGCTAGGCTGAGGTCGAGATACTATCCTAGACTGGCTTATTAATGCCAGCCAGACTTGTCCTGTCCTTTCCCTTCTTGGATGAATCCCTCCCCTTCATTTGAGAACCAGCTGAGGGATTACTTCCTCTAGGATGAGACCTTATGTAACTTTTGTGAGGTTTCCTAAGTGCCTCACCCCTGGGCTTCCACGTACCCCCGGATCCTGCACTCAGCTCCATCTTGTTTCCACACTGTTCTGTTCTATGTATGAATCCAAGGCTCCAGCTGGGTAGAAAACCATATTCCTTTCATCTTTGGGTCCCAAGCCGCCAGTGCAGAGCATAGCATGTGGCTAGCTCATTCATTAGATAAATGAAGTGGTGATTTGGGACATAAACACACCATGGAAGGAAAAGTCAGGGACACTGAGACGAGTGTTCTCGGCATGCATGATTGACGCGGAAGGAACACGTGGCAGGCATGCTCCTCTCCTGCAAGGAGGCAGATCTGTTCCTGCTGGCTTTGGCTCTAGTTTCTGGAACCTAAAAAGAGAACACAGAATCTTAGAGGAAAGGAAATGCAGCTGAATATATTCGATGCATGCCTTGTTCTTAACCTCCCACTTCTTCCCCATGTTATGATCATTAAAAGAATAATAAAAACATTCCAACCTGAAGTGGGGGAAAAATACTTGAGCTTGGCTGTTGTAGCCTGAACAACTATCAGATCCCGGGAAGGAAGTGTGGAGAAGTGACAATGTTTGTACAAAGATACTGACTTTGGAAAAATCTGCTTAGCCCTGTCCTTGCTTCTGTCAGAAGAGCTCAAGTGGCAGTGCTACTTGTTCAGGGTGACAAAGCAGTTGGCTGAAAGTAGGAGCTCTTTGAGGCACTTGACACTGGATTTCTTATAAGGAGAGTGTTCATGACAGCCTGTGAACTCTCCAGTTCCCTTAGGCACTTGGAAGCAGTGGGCGTCAAAGGAACACCGAGGGCCACTCTTTACAGCTCTTCCTCCTCACAGTCTCCGGATTTAGAACAGCACAGACACAGAGAAGAGGTAGCGTCCACCATGTTAATTGAACAGAAGAACATGTAGCGACGAGGAAACGGGACAGAATAAACTGAAACACCAAGACCCTTTACACACGGGCTAAATCAGCATCTTGCAGGATTTTAAATGTGTGACTGTTTAGATAGGAAGTTTTAATTTTTTTTTTAATTTGAGAGAGAGAGAGAGAGAGAGAGAGAGAGAGAGAGAGTTGGCAGCCACTGCAATCAAATTCCAGATGCTTGCGCCTCCTAGTGGGCATATAGGACCTTGTACTTACCTCATCTTTGTGAGTCTGGCTTATGTGGGATCTGGAGAGTCAAACTTGGGTCCTCAGGCTTCTCAGGCAAGCACCTTAACCACTAAGCCATTTCTCCAGCCCAGGAATTTTTCATATAAATATATTTTGAGGTATCGTCTCATTCTAGCTCAGGCTGACCTTGAAGTCACTCTGTACTCTCAGGATTGGCCTCGAACTCACATTGATCCTCTTACCTTGTCCTACTGAGTTCTGGGATGAAAGTCATGAGTCACTATGCCTAATGAGTTTTTCATATTTTTAAACCTACTTTTTACATCTATCCTGGGTAAAGTCTGAACATAAAGCAATTCAAAAACTCTTAGCTTGCTGTCAGAGTAATCTGATATTACAGATGGGTGACAATGGTCTTCTTTTCTCCATGCTGAAGTTTACTCCTGATTCTTTTAAATAAATAAATAAATAAATAAATAAATAAATAAATAAATGGAGAAAGAAAGAAACATGTGGCTTATGTGGGTACTGGGGAATCCAACCTGGGTCCTTAGGCTTCTCATGCAAGTGCCTTAACTGCTAAACTATCTTTCCAGCCTCTGATTCTGTTTTTTGTTTTTAAATTTATTTATTTATTTATTTGAGAGAGGAAAGAGGCAGAAAGAGAGAATGGGCCAGCCCTAGGGCCTCTAGCCACTGCAAATGAATTCCAGATGCAAGTACCACCTTGTGCAGCTGGCTTATGTGGGTATTGGGGAATAGAACCTGGGTTCTTAGGCTTCCCAGATGTGGTAGTTTGAATTGATGGCCCCCGATATATTCAGTGTTTTATTAGTTTATAGTTTGCATCTGCAGCCACCTGGCTAGAGGCAGTGTCACTGGGTGGATCTTAAGGTGTGGTAGTGGGTTTGAGTTTTCAATCTGAAATATGCAAAGTGTGCCTAGCTGGAGTTCCTGAAGTGTGATGTGCTGTGTGGCTTTTGGCTTTTGCTCTCTGTGTTTGGTCCTGTGAAGGCAGGCCAGCTTCTTAACTTCCCCTGGATCTGTAAGCTTCAATAAATCCCCTCCTCCATAATTGTGACTGGTTTGGAAGTTCTTCTCAGCAAACCTAAAGCTGTCTGCTATACCAGGCAAGCACCTTAACCCTGAAGCCATCTCTCCAGCCCTTCTCCCAATTGTTAATACCTTTACTTACCTGACCCAGCCTTTGGGGAAGGAAAACATCATGATTAGGAAAATCACACAAGTTTAGCCAGAGGCGTTTGTTCAGGGAGCACATATTGCCTGGAGTAGGCTTAGTTTAGCAGTCTTGAGATGAATGATTAGTATCCTGAGTTCCTTCCACCAGGGGGCTCACTCAGCAGTATTCCCTGGAAGTCTCAGCATCCACCTCTTATTCAATGGGTCATCTGTTTTTAATCTATAGCCAATCTTGAAGCAGTTCCTTGTGGAAGGACACCAGGACAGAGTCCTCTCACTCCTGTAGCATCCTCAGAGAGGTTAGACTCAGAGGACATGGGCTGCATGCAGACACTGCTACATGGGAGTCAATACAAAGCTGGGAAGCATTTGAATAGTTAATAAACTTTAATTTTGTATTTTAGTGTAGTTTAAATTTCCATATTTTTCTTATAGTAAGTTTTTTCTGAATGAATTTCCTCCCATGGCTATAAAAATGTTTTCCACTTTCATCTGAATATTTTAATGTTCAATACACTGGGGATTTTGGTGAAAGTGTGTGGAAATGATCTCAGAATTTATTTTTATCTTTGTCCATATTACTAACGAATGATTGTAGCTAATCTATACTAGACAATTTCTCTTGAGTTGAGAAGCATTATTGGAACACCAATAAAACATGTTTCAGGGACCCTTACTTGCCAAAGATTATTTTCTAGTCCCAGAAATCAATTTAGTGATGTACTCATACATTTATTTCTGTAATCTTTTTAAAAATTGACTTTGTATAATTTTTTTCTTTAAAGAGAGTAATTTGTGATTATTGTATAAGCCTCAAGCTTCATAAGACCTGGAGGTATCTTTTGCCAATAATCTGAGGTTGTGTGTGTGTGTGTGTGTGTGTGTGTGTGTGTGTGCATGTACGTGCATGTATGCCATCTGGGGCAGGCAGAATAATAGTACCCCAAAGATGTTTACATCGTAGCTCCAGAATATGTGGCTATATTAGGTTGCATGACAACAGGGAATCAATGTTGTGGGTGGAATTAAGGTTACTCTGAGATAGGAAGATTATGGTGGATTATCCAAGCAGAAACAATGTAATGAAAAGGATTCTTGAAAATGGGAGAGCTCCTGAGCCGTGATAAGAACAGAAGGGTCAGAGATGCAACATTGTTGGCTTTGAAGATGGAACACGGAGGAAGAAGCCACTGATCAAATAATAAAATCTAACTATTTGATCAAATAATTTATTTGAGCAAATATTTTGTCAAATAAAATGAGGAAAGGCCAGCCCTGGCGGCACACACCTTTGATCCGAGCACTCTGGAGGCAGAGGTAGGAGGATTGCCATGAGATTGAGGCCATCCTGAGACTACATAGTGAATTCCAGGTTGGCCTGGGTGACAGCAAGTAAAAGAAAACCAAAGGAAAATGAGATGCATGTTTGACTTCTAATCAATCAGATGAAAGGTTAACATACTTGTATTCCTTATGCCATCAAGTTTGTGGTAAAAGTATATGTTATAAAAGTAATAAAAATAGTAACACACGGTTATCTAGTTGTTATGTGGGCAAACATTTGTTTCTGTGGCTTCTGTTTTATCCCATTGGCCTGTTTGTCTGCTCTTATCCTGATACCAGACTTTCCCAATTAGTATAACTTAGAGATGATTACTAATGACATTTTTCTTTTTTAAAAGTTTTTTTTAATTTTTTTTTTTAGAGAGACACAGAGAGAGACAGACAGAGAGGGAGAGGGAGACAGACAGAGAATGGGCACGCCAGCAGTCTCTCAGCTGTTGTGAACGAAATCCAGATATATGTGCCCCATTGTGGGCAAGTGTGGTATTGTGCCCTTGCGTCACTTTGCATCTGGCTAAACGTGGGACCTGGAGATTGGAACTGGGTTCTTAGGCTTAGCAGGCAGGTGCCTTAACTGCTAAGCCATCTCTCCAGCCCCTAATGACATTTTTCTTAATGATTCTTCATTGTCCTCTGATCTCCATACATGTGCTGTGGCTAGCCTTACGTCTATGCACATATGCACATGCATATATACATAAATAGATATACACAAATACATAATTAAAGTAGAAAAATGCCAATTTCCAGAGAATACTTGTGAGACCCAGGATAGAGCAAATATCTTACTTTCTTCAATAATCTCTTAACTTCCACATGGAATTTATTTTGCTATACTGTTTATACAAAACAGTATGAAACAAGGAACCATAACACACTTCTGTGAATGCTTGATTTGAGCAAATATATATGTATATGTACATATATCTATATATATGAATTGCCATTATATATGCATATATATGCATATATGTATACTTTTTTTTAAACATGGATTATAGTCTAGTATCCCCTCATCCCTTGTCCCAATTTCCCGAGGGTTGTCCTCACTAGGGCCTTAGGTGTTCACTGTGGGGTAATTAGGGTCTCTTTTAGTTTCTGGGGGTGCTGTACCTTAGGATATTTCCACTCACACTGTGGCTTTTACAATCTTCCCGCCTCCTCATCTTCAACAATCCCTGAGCCTTGGGTACGATAGCATATGGTATTTAGTGTTGAGTTCACTGTAGCCTCTGTATTTCTGTTATGATGTGTTTTTGTTCATCTCCATGTTTGTTGCTATTTCCCTGAAGCTGGTGGTCAGGGAGAAATACTTATGTTGCTGCTTCCTCTGTGGTTTCTCCTGAACTCTGGTAAATGTGGTAGAGGTGGCATGTCTCATGATGAGCAATTGGCTATCTTTGCTTGTAGAACTGGTGGATCTTGGGTCTCCGCAGTTCTTTGGGAATTGGCACTTTTCTATTTTTTTTTTTTAGGTAGGGTCTCACTCTGGCTCAGGCTGACCTGTAATTTACTATGTAGTCTTGGGGTGGCCTCGAACTCATGGTGATGCTCCTACCTCTGCCTCCTGAGTGCTGAGATTAAGGTGTGTGCCACCATGCCCAGCTTACTTTTCCATTTTTATTATAAATTTCTGTATATCTGTATGTGTGTATATGCATGTGTGTATGTGTATGGGTACAAGGCTACCACAGCACATGCATGGAGGCCAGAGGACAATCTCAGAGCATTTCTCTTGTCCTTTCCCTATTTTCAGACAAAGTCTCTCTTGCTATTGCCGTTTGTGAACTAGATTTTACTGGCTCTGCCTCCCATTGCTGAAGGTGTAGGTGTAATGGGATAACAGGGCCAATGCACTTGGTGTCCTGCTTTAGAAGGACCCTGAGGGATATTGAGCTCGGGATGGCAGGCTTGCAAGCAAACACCTTGAGAATTTCTCTCAGGTTCCAGAAACTGACATTTTAAGGTATTCTTTCCATTTATGAATTTGGTCCATTTCATCATTTATTTAAAGCAGCTTCATCCTTATTTCTCACTTTCTTTCTTAAAAATCTTTTAAAATTATTCATATATATGTCATAGTAAGTATGATGAAATATTTCATATTAGACTTTCTTTTTAAAAAATGTTTTATTTTTATTTATTTATTTGAGAGAGAGAAATAAGCAGGAAGAGAGAGAATGAGAATGGGTGTGCCAGGCTCTCCAGCCACTGCAAATGAACTCCAGATATGTGTGTCCCCTTGTGCATCTGGCTTATATCGGTCCTGGGGAATTGAACCTGGGTCCTTTGGTTTTGCAGGCAAGTGCCTTAACTGCTAAGCCATCTTTCCAGCCCATATCATACTTTCTTACGAGCTATTTTACTTATTTTTTATCAGATTATACTTTTTATTCCCTCTCCCCTTTTGCTGTTTCTTGTGGTCCTCCTCAGCGGGGGTGTGAGATTTACTGTGGGATCATGAAGGCCTCAGCCAGTCCCATTGGGATAGTGGAGGAACCGTGTCTCTGGGTATTCTCACCCACTCTGTGGCTCTGACAGTCTCTCCATCCCATCTTCCACAATGTTCCCTGAGCCATGGCAGGCCTGTTGGCCATCTGATTTAGTGTTGAGTTCTTCGTAGCCTTTGGATTTTTGCTTTGATAGGTTGTGCTTGATCACCATGTCTGCCACCACCACCCTGGAGCTGGTTGTCAGGTTAGCTGTAGTTACTTTATGGAAGAAAGAATTTCTTGGCTGGAGAGATGGCTCAATGGTTAAAGGTACTTGCTTGCTGAGAGTTCTCATCTGGATTCAGTTCCCCAGTATCCATGTAAAGGCAGATGCACTAAATTGCTCACACATATGGAGTTCATGTACAATAGCCAGGGTTCTGGCATGCCAATTCTCTCTTTCTCTCTAATAAATAAATAAGAATATTTTCAAAAGAAAATTTTTAGTTTGCTTAAGAGACTTTCATGATGAAATCATTTTGTCAGATGATAAAAATGTTAAGATGAAAAATGTTGCAACTGAGAATGAGTGAAGTATTGTACCAGCTAATGAGTTCAGGAAGCAATATGACAGTTTATAAGCAAAATGGAAGGAGCAAAGTCACTGTGTGGCAGATTGGGAAAGCAACCACATCTAGACTCTAGGGAAGAGATGTGCTATAAAGGGACCTGGGGAGAGCAGGACTCAGTGAAGTGTTTCAGGTGAATGCAGTGATTCCATAAGCTCTGAGGCAGGAAAGTATCCTGTCTCTCTAGCCTGGTGGCCTCAAGGGAGATACAGTGAGCATCGTGACAAGGTGGGAGTGAAGAAATGAAAGGATCTATAATACAGATATCAAAGAACATTGAGTATCATTAATAGCACAGGGATCCAACTATGAGCAGACCAATCTGAAGCATGCTAATTATTGGAGGAAATTTGCTTCCAGAGCATTTGTGGGCCTTATCTAAAAAAAAGGCCTATGACTCTTCAGTGGGTCTTAAAACCTCATGCAGGAGGTGAGCTGCATGAGTTATGCAGCTCTCACAGAGGGTGAACTCATCAACAATTATGTTAGATATGATCAAGATGGAGAGAATGTCCTTGAATAAACCTAGGGCCTTGAAGAATTTTTTAAAAATTTATTTTATTTATTTGAGAGAGAGAGAGAGAGAGAGAGAATGAATTAGCATGCTAGGGTCCCCAGCTGCTGCAAATGAACTCTAGATGCATGCACCACCTTGGGCATCTGGCTTACATGGGTCCTGGGGAATTGAACCTGGGTCCTTTGGCTTTGCAGGCAAGTGCCTTAACTGCTAAGCCATCTCTCCAGCCCATCTAAAACAATTTTGAGGAGTGCAAAAAATGAATTTGTGCTTTATGGAGCTTCCCCAACACTATTGGGAGGTCCAGGGTCTTCAAATGCTTACAATCATCTTCCAATTTTATTTTTTCTGAATGGCAGTGTCTACATGGTTCTTCTATCTGTGTCCCACAATTGCATACTGTATGTGGGTGCTAAGGGAGATCACTGCCTTTTAGTTCATAGGGTAGGGTGCTGTGAGCCACTGTATCCAAATTTAGAGTAACCTTCAAAGACATGCTATACTTTGAACTAGTTTCAATATATGTTGGAACTGTGGTTGCCACCTTGAGGAAGTTGAGTGTGCTTTAGGTATGGGTGAAGGAACTAAAATTCATATTTATGATGATAATTAGGGATAGTTACAATGGTAATGATGGCCATTTACTGAACACACTTCATTTTCTTTCTGACCACATCAGAAGACCATATTGTTTACCTGCTCATGAATGGGGCTATATGACTGAATTCTGGCCAGTGGGATGAGGATAGAATTGCCCTCTTTCAGAGTTTGCCATCCCTTACCATCCTAGATGTGTTTAATATTTCTCCCTTAGAAGATTTAGGAGAAAAAAAGCCCATTGAATGACTGCAAAAACTAGAACTGAGAATTATCTTCGCACCCCTCCTTCTTCCACCAGTCGCTGTGGTCTACTGTGAGCAACAAAATGTTTATGGCATTAAAATGAGCTTTTGTTGTTTGTTTCTTACTGCAGAGTAAGAGCATAATTAATACAATCAATCAACTTCTCTCCATTGGATTATTCTTACTGGCTCACCCTGTGTTAATACCATTGTCCTACTTTGTGAAGATCTTTCCCTTGGCCTCTAAGACTCCCCTGGCCTATTTCTCTGATGCCAATTCAAAACATAGCTTGGTGACGGTCTTCTCTCAAAGTCACCACTTCTTCCTTCTCCCACCCATCCTAAACCCAATGCTTCTTTCTTTGTCTGTATTTAATTTGAAATCCTAGCAGCATTTGCAATGGCTGACAATGTCCTTTTCTCTGCTCTGTATCATAATGCAGTTTATTTTTTTTTTATTTTTTTTTTTTTTTTTTTTGGAGAGAGACACAGAGAGAGAGGGAGAGGAAGAGAGATAGATAGGCATGCCAGCAGCCTCTCAGCTGCTGTGAACGAAATCCAGATGCGTGTGCCCCTTGTGGTCAAGTGCGGCATTGCACCCTTGCGTCACTTTGCATCTGGCTAAACGTGGGACCTAGAGATTGGAACTGGCGTTCTTAGGCTTAGGAGGCAGGCGCCTTAACCATTTAGCCATCTCTCTAGACCTATTTTTTATTTTTATAATGAACTTTTTAATTCATCTACCTTGCTAGTCTCAGGTGTTCACCAGATCTCAGAATGAAGGGACAGATGTCTAGTTTATAACTATCATGCCTTAAGCCACACTAATGACTGTGGAGCATCATACTTATACAAATACGACCCAAATTTGTACATTTATCTCAGAACCCTAACCTGAACAGAAGATTAATATATTCAATTGTCTACTTGATATCTGAACATTGAGGCTGTTGTGGTTTGAATGTAAAATGTCCCCCATGGGCTCATGTGTTTGAACACTTGGTCCCCAGCTGGTGAGGCTCTTTTGAGAGCTTGTGGAGCCGTTAGGAGGTAGAGCCTAACTAGAGGAAGTGAGTCGCTGAGGAGTATGCTTGGGGGTGGGGGTAGTTCAGCCCTACTTCTGGTCCTAGTCTCCCTGCTTCATGTATGTGGAGGTGTAGCAGGTCTCAATTGCTCCCATGGGTGAAGCCCTAGCTGCATGATCCTCTCTCCCACCTATGAAACTCTGAGGCAAAATAAATCCATTTTCTACAAAGTTGCTTCTTGTCAGGTATTTGGCCACAATTATGAGGAAAGAAACTGATATAGGAAGTCTAATTTGCATCTCAAACACATGATTAAAACAGAACTATGGATAGCCCCCCTCAATCGTATCTCTCCTTTCCCAAGTTTTTCCATCTCTGTCAATGTCCTCAATACCTAAACTAAGATTTCCTCTGTCTTTCCTGCAATCTCTCTTTTGCTCACCACTTTCCTCCATTAGCAGTATGTCCCATTGCCATTTACCAAACTCCGACTCAAGCCACCATCATTGCTTGAGTTGATAATGCCATCTTGCTACAGCTGCCCCTTTCTTTATAGTGTTCTTAAAGCAGCCGGGGGAATCTTCTAGAAGCACAGAACAAAGAATGATGCCCTTCTACTAAAAGCCTGTAGAAGTTTCAGAATGTTATTACAATAAATTCTAGATTCTTTCTAACTTTGAAGACCTTCAGAAATTTGCCTCTTGCCTGACCCCACAATTGTGCTCACACCTCACACACTGTTCCACCCTTGTCACCATTCTCATTGCCTCTCTATGATGTTGAGTTTATTCCCAAATTAAAGCCTCGACACTTCCTTGTCCTTCTTTTCTTTCAGATATCATCAAGTCTGGTACTTTTCATGATGTTGACTGCTCAAATGTCCTCATCACACAGATACAAATAGATAACCCTTTCAGGCATTTTCCATCTTTTTAACCAGCTTTCTTTCCTTCAGAGCAAGATGTGTCCGAATTTATTATATTTATGTATATATGACTTATTGAGTCTGTGGAGATTTGATTATATTGTAATCAGATATATGCTTCCTGTACTTTAGCTTAAATCATCATCATATTATTTATAAGCAAGTAAAGAAAACCGTGGATAGTTATCCTTTGTACTAGAAACTAACATAATGACTGTGGTAGCAATTGAAGAGAGGTGCTGGCTTTTGTGCAAGGGAGCTTAATAAAACCACTGGATCAAATAATTACTTAATTATAGTATGCCAGAGTTTGAATGCCACCTGATTATGGTTTCATCTCAATTTATATCCAAGATTCTGGTTCAACCAGCACTTTAAAATGCCATGGCAACATTGCCTGCTAGAGCATCTTATCCTCGGTGATATTTTTTTTTCTAGTTGCTTGGGCACCACTGTCATTAAATTGCAATCAGAGCTCTGCTCTACAGTGTTTCTATTTTTGGAGATAGTTTTACCCTGAAAGCATCCACTTGCCACCTGACAGCACACCTTTTAGAGACAGACCCCAGAGGGACCCTCTGTAATAGGGACTGTATTCTCATTTGGTCTGCACCCTCCTCTGTTGTCTTCATTGCCAGTACTTATTCTTCAGCACCCTGCTTCTGTCCCTCACCCCTGAGCGTAATAATCATGTTGCTCCATTCTTGGAGCCTCAGTTCTGTCTTGTTGGCCAGACATGTCCATGGATCTAATACGAACTATTCCTCATCACATTCCTGGTACCTCTTATTCTTGGACATTGATCTCTGGGCAGCTCTCAACTGAGCACAAAGTCTGAGGTTTAGGCTCAGACATAGATTGACTTGTAGATATTATTTTGTAATAAAGAGATGTGGAAGGAACCTCACATCAGTGAGGGACATTAAAGTGTGGTGTCGAGTTGTATAATAGTATTGCTGTGTTCTCTTTCTTAATGCTCTCCATTAAGTTCATTCGTGAGGTATATTAAAAGTCCTGTGCAGCTCTGAATGTTTTTGCAATTGTCAACTGAGATTAGACTAGTTGGATACCTCCAGCGAAACTAGCTTGCATCTGATAGGACACAGAAATGGGCTAGGCCGTCAGCATAACAGAACCCCCAAAGTAATAGTTTTTTATTCCTTGAATAAAAGCAGGAAATGTTATTAAGCATGCAGAAACCTGGATTTTACCCACCCTCCAGGAAAGATTTCTAGATTAAGTTTGCACCCTTGCTAGAAGACAGAAACTCTGATCCTTACTGAAAATTGAGTTGTAAAATCTGGTCTTTGTCCTTAGTAACCTGTCAACCTGGTCTTCCTCATGTAGCCATTCCCCATAAAACACTCAGATCTGAGTTTCAAGGTGGACTTCTCAAACCCCCTCTTGCCTCCCTGGGCAAGAGCTCCAACTTGCTTCCTTCTTTTATGGCTTAGACTTAAGTCCCCTTCTCTTTATCTTCTTAAAGCTTTAAACTAATAAAATCTTGCTGAACCTTATCCTCTGGACCATGGATTTAATTTTTTGAGTTCATAGTACAGGATCTGGGAACACCCCAAATTATTGGAGCATTGGCGTACAAGGAACCCAAAATTTCTGTATCATTTCTAGATTTTTCATGTGACCAACCCACTAAGCAAAGTGCTGAGAAAATTTTAGAGAAGTGTCCAGGCTACTTTCTGGAGTGAAGAAGGTCACTACCTGTTTTTGTGCATTATCTTCTCTTTGTACATGTCTGTGTCATATCAGATTAGGATATGTTTTAATAATCTCATTCTAACTTAATTACTTCTTAAAAGATCTTGTCTTCAATTATAGTCACATTCAGATGTACCAATGGTAGAGTTTAGAATTTAATTGAGGGCAGGAGAGATGGCTTAGCTGTTAAGGGTTAAGTGCTTGCCTGTGAAGCCTAAGGATCCCAGTTCGAGGCTCGATTCCCCACTACCCATGTAAGCCAGATGCACAAGGTGGCGCATGCATCTGCAGTTTGTTTGCAGTAGCTGGAGGCCCTGGTATGCCCATTCTCTCTCTCTCTCTCTCTCTCTCTCTCTGCCTCTTTCTCTCTCTGTGTCTGTTGCTAATAAATAAATAAAGATAAAAAAGAGATCATCTTTAAAAAAATGAATTTAATTGAGCTGGACGTTGTGGCACATGCTTTTAATCCCAGCTCTCAGGGGGCAGAGGTAGGAGAATTGCCATGAGTTCAAGGCCACCCTGAGACTACATAGTGAATTCTAGGTCAGTCTGGGTTATAGTGAGAACCTACCTTTGAAAACCAAACAAACAAAAGAGAAAAGAATTTAATTGAGGTTGAATCCATAACAAGATCTTCAGCCCTGTGAGAAACGTCCCATTAAAACTTGCATTATATCCTTTACATAACCTATCTAAATGAATATATGCTCCAAGCACCTTGGTATGTTTCTACCTGGGAATGTTTGCACTAGCCCTTTCTTTACCCTTGGATATTTTTCTATCATTGCCATATGATTTATTCCATTGCTTCCTTCAGGTCTCAGATTAAATGACACTCACCTTCACTGAGAACTTACCATGTGTTACTTCCTTCCTAATGTATTTATGTATACTTTTTTATTGAATTTCACAGCAACCAGATGAGTTAATTTTCAATACCATTGTGCCAATGAGGAAATATTCATTGTCTTATCTGCCATTATGTAATGTATAACATGCAATTAAAAGCAAATTTACATTTGTTGAATAAGTGAAGGATAAGCTGAATAATAGAAAGACTTAAAATTAGCTGCAACACTTGGATATCCAAATACAAATGTCATTAGATTAATATTGAAAAATCATTAAAATGGGAAGGCAATACTAAAATTTCTCTTAGAGTCTAAGAATATTTAAGAATGTTTACAAAGATACCCCTGTTGTTGGATCACTTAGTTACATAATCAGCAGTTATTGATAGAAAATGTACATTAGAACCCGTGCAGAGCTTTAGTAAATCATAGCAGACTTATGAAAGTAGAATTCTTCAAGAACACGTCAAGGTCTATGACTTTTGATCTCTAGACTGACACTGTAAGTCAAAGTTGGAGGTGGACCGTAGTAGTTACCTTCCATTGCTGAATCAAGATACCGAGCCAAAAGCAGCTCCTGACCAGAAGGGAGTTTCATCATGGCGGGGAGAGCACAGCAGGCACAGACACCTTCACATCAGCATGGAGAAAGTAGCCAGAGTGAGCTGAGTGGGGCAGGCCCCACAGGCCCGACTTCCCCCTCTACAAACAGCACCACAAGCCAGGTACCAAATGTAAGCCATGAGGTCATGGGGGGACACTTCACATTCAAACCGCTACATGCAAGAACAAACCTATGATCTTAGGGAGTCAGGGTGACCACAACGTTTTCTTCCCATTTAGAGGATAAAATGCTATACTCACATAGACTTTGGAATCATTCAGACTAGGGCTCATTCAAATCATAGTTCCTAGTATTTTTGTTTATTTTTATTTATTTATTTGAGAGTGACAGCCACAGAGAGAAAGAGGCCGAGAGAGAAACAGAGAGAGAGAGAGAGAGAGAGAGAGAGATGGGCACACAAGGGCCTCCAGCCACTACAAATGAACTCCACATGCATGTGCCATCTTATGTATCTGGCTTACATGGATGCTGGGGAATTGAGCCTCGAACCAGGGTCCATAGGCTTCACAAGCATGCTTAATTGCTAAGCCATCTCTCCAGCCCATAGTTCCAAATATTATAGACTGAATTGTCTTCCTCAAATTCATATGTTGAAATTTATTCCTCTGTAGGATATTTGTAGGCAGGACATTTTGGAAGTGATAAGGTCATGAGAATAGAGCCCTCCCAGATATGAACAGTGTTCCTGTAAGAAGAAGAGAGCTATCTTTCTCTTCTGTCAAGTGAGGATACAAGAAGTCAGTAGTCATGACTCCAGAGGGGAGACATCCCCAGAACCTGATAAATTCTTGCTGTTAATAAGCCATCCCATCTATGGCACTTTGTGACAGCAGCCTGAATTTATTAAAACACTAGACCTTTGTGACCTTGGAGGTCAATGAAATCATGACTCTTTCTTGCTGTGTGTGTGATAGGAAGACTAGTGTGTTCAAACTGTCATACTTTTGAAGTCACTCATACCAGGATTTAAATGCCACTTCTGCTCTTCAGTCAAAGATTGCTCAAATATAGCATGAATATAGAATGGAAGATTAAATGAAATTATATTCTGTTTAGCAGAATATCTGGCTCAAAGTAAGTCTTCAGTTCACCAAAACTACCATAGATAGAAAGCTTGCAACACTGATGGAAATGCTTTTGTTTTTGTAAGTGTATAAAATCAGCATTTGTGATATGTGAAGGACCTCTATGCACCAGAATATGCTACTGAGCATACCAGAGTCTCAGATATTTCAAATACAAGTCTTCTGCTTGGTGTGGAATCTCCAAGACTGAAAGAATTAAGTCTCACAAGAAATCAGGAGGGACACACTTTTAAATTCAGAGATGCCTGAACTTGCTGCAAAGGACTAGTGATAGTGTCACCACTATAGCAAGAATTACAACCAATTTTTAATTCTATCCAAGTCAGATAATGTAAGGAAGAGTATCCAGTACTATGTCAGCATCCCAAATCAATCTGCTAGTTTAGCAGATGCAGACACCACTGAGTGGATTCAAATGGGGGATCACCTCGAGTTTAGGAAGATTTTGACCAGGCTTTCATCCTTGAAGATACTCTCACTCTGGAATCCTACAGAAAGTCTGACCTTGTCAGTCTTGCTTTGCCAAAGCTCTATAGATGGGAAGATAGTCACCATACAGTTTGAATCACTTACCCTTCTCTGTCATTCACTGGGCACAGTTTTAAATGGAAGTTGTTTGCAAAACTGAATTTCCTCTTCTTCCATTTGTGCTAGGAGATTCTTATTGTGAGTTATTCCCTAAGGTGAATTATCTTAATGGGTTCACCATGTATGAAAAATTAACAGATGTTTGTGGAAGTCTAAATCTATTTTGCTTTGTTTAAAGATGTGATTTAAACTCATCTGTCTTCAAATCACTTCTAAACAATTAAAATAAACAGTCAAACTTAGAACATTTTACTAAGGGAAGGCCCTGCCCAGAGAAAAGTAAGCATTCTAGATTGTATTTTAATTTTTCAAAGGCATGGGTGATTTTCATTGTTTGAGGCATTTACCATTTATAAAGGATGGCTAGAGCCTAATGCCTATGTCAAGCTTTTTTTTTGTAGCTTCTAGAAAATTAAGGCAATGAAATTGCCAGCAGGAGTGGTGTTCTATATTAGGAAATGTGCACCCTGGCAGATGTTCAAGAGAGTGCTACCTGAGTGTGGAGAGCCAGTTATAACTATTCAAATTTAAATCTCTGATGTTAGCTGAACACCCAAGTGGAGCAGTAGACCCATTTGTGGCATCTGTGCTTGGCTGAAATAGTGGAAACACAGCATTAGTACGATCTACTCTTGTCACCTTGGACATGCCCATTTATAAGTGGGTCATATTTAAATGTGTCTGTGCAGCAATGCAAGTATAACCTTCTACTAAATAACTGGATGGGGAGTCTATGGCCATACCACCCTGAATGCACTCAAACTCAACTGGACGGAGTAATAATAATATATTTCATATATCTTTTAAAGGGCACCCATTGTGTTGTGAGTATAACTCACAAGTATAGCAATAAGACTATGTAATCCAAGAGACTTTCTGCTGTCTACATGAGGAAATACAATGTATGTAGAGCTGGTTTAGATTTATGGGGTTAAATCATCACTTTTCTTTAAAATACATTTGTGTTAGTTATTCTCTAAAAATACTTAAAGCATTTAATTCATTTAGCTATTTTTTAAACCTACCCAATTCCAAAAGTACATTTTAATGCAATTTGGCTACAACTGAGCACTTTACCTTGGACCTCCTGATAATAACAGAGAACTAGGCAATTGTGAAATCCACATTTAATCAGTTAAGATATTAAACTCCCATTTAACTCCCTCCTTGAACTAAATTGAAATACTTCTCTACCATTTTGAGTTTATTAGCGATTTAGTTACTGTTGTTAGTATGATGAGGCAAGGGAATTTAACATGTAATTAGGTTATGACTAAATTTTAATCTCTATTTAAAAAAACACAAGTATTATAGTAGAAAGGAATTTCAAAAAGTCACTTTAACTCCTTCATTTGATATATAAAGGAAAAGTAAATTATGTAAGGTCTAGCTGTGAATTAATAGCAGAACCAGAAGACATGTTTGAAAGAGCCCAGATTAATTAGGATAATGGAAATTGCAACAAAAATAAGACCTATCAATTTTCCTGACAATATTTTATTGTAGAAATTTTGTTTACACATAGTTTAACCTTGCTGAAAAGTAAAACTATAAATAAATGACTGTGGTATCCATTGTAAAATCACATGCGATTATGTTAATGCATTAAACTGAGACTTTCTTGAGACCTCACATTTGTGAACTTCTAGTGAGATTTCCCAAGGACTTCCTAGGCTTTTCTCAGCAGAGATAGGGCACGAACTTGCCTGAAGATTGGAAGGTAAGTAAGAACTTGGACTGTGACCTTGTATTTGTGCGAAGGCCTATGCTATTGTATTTAGTTTTATTTTTTCTTTTGTTCAAGAGTGAATACATAAAATCTCTAGTCAGAACCATGACAACACTCAGAATCTCAAAGCATATGGATTGAAGTTCAAACAATAACTCAGGCTTCCTACCTCTGCCAAAGATGCCTCTGATACAGATTTCTTCTTTATAGGAACCTTCTCATTCTGTCCCACAGCTAGTGTGTAGACATTTTCCTTTACATAAGATTTTTGTTGTTGTTGTTGTTGTTGTTTTCGAGGTAGGGTCTCACTCTGGCCCAGGCTGACCTGGAATTAACTATGTAGTCTCAGGGTGGCCTTGAACTCATGGCAATCCTCCTACCTCTGCCGCCCGAGTGCTGGGATTAAAGGCGTGCACCACCATGCCCGGCCTTTACATATGATTTTGTCTTCTGTGAGGTGCGGTCAAAAGGGATCAAAAGACAAGTGAACCTCGATTCCCTGGGTGCCTCTCTTTCTCTTTGCCTTATCACAGTTAATCCATTAACCAATCTAGACCTTCTTATGGGTTAGATCTCCACCTCTAGTGAGTCTGTCTTTCTCTTCCATTCTTAACATCTTGGTCACAGGTAATAACTTTACATGGCCTTTCATGGTGTGTCTCCTTTTACCTGTTCTCTCTCTTGGCTGTCCCTCTTTTGCTTGACCTCAGCCCATGATTTTGGTTGAGGGCATAGATACTTCATGAGCAAATATTTCATATGGGAATTATTGTTTAGTAGTCTTCATTCTAAAATAGGGGTTGGTTCACTATAGCCAAAGGGCCTAACCTGGCCCATTGGTTATTTTTGTAATCACAGTGTTTATTGAGATAAGATTCACATACCATGTCAAAGGCCACAACATGAAGTTTTTAGTATGTCCACAGAGTTACATAAGCATCCTCACTGCCTAATTCTGCCTCATTTTTATTTCTCCCCAAAGAAACCCCACCCCTCTCTCCCCATATCCCTATACTTTGTCTCAATGGATCTGCATGTTCTGTACATTCCAAAGAAATGGATTCAAACATGTAGAATTTTGTGGCTTGACTTCTTTCATATAGCATACTGCTTTCAAGGTTCATCCATATTTTAGCATGGATCAGTATTTTTTATTGCCAAAATATTCTATTTTATGAATATTTTTATTTAATTTTATTTTTCTCTTCATTAGTTGATGGATATTTAAATTGTGTTAATTTTTGGCTACTATAATTCATGATGCAAACATGTTTATGTGCAAGCTATATGGCCAAACATTTTCATTTCTGTTTTACACCCAGAAGAAGTACTTTTGTGTCATATAGTATCCACATTTGAAAACTTTTTGTGGAGCTGCCAATATGTTCACACACCATAAGATATTCCACCGGGTTTCAATTTCTCCACATTTTGATAATATTTCTTGTCTATTTTTCATTCTAGGCATGATGTGGAAAGTAAAATAATTCTTTAATTCAGTTTTGAGTTACACTTACCTAATGAAAATAACATTGAGAATTTTTAATGAACTTATTGGCTATTAGTGTTTTTTTTTTTTTTTTGAGATAGTCTCAAGTATTCTAGGATGGACTAACACTCATTATGTGACTAAGGATGACCTTGAAGTTCTAATCATGCCCTTACCTCCCTAGCAGTAGAATTAGAAGCATGCACTACCATTCCAAGTTTACATGGTGCTGGGAGTTAAATCCGCAGCTTTTATGCACGTTAGGTAAACATCTAAATTAACTGTATCCACAGTCTTATACTTTTTTGAACAAATGTTTATCAACTGATTTACCCATTTTTAATTGAGTTGCTTGGCCTTTTATTGTGCTTTTATTAACTCTTTTCTATTCTGAATTCAAGTTTCATATTAATTATACAATTTACCAATGCTTTCTCCTTTCCAATGGGTTATCTATTTAGTTTCTAGAAGCTGAAATCAATGTTCATTTCTTGTTAGGTCAGTTTTGGTAGTTTATACTTTTCTAGAAACTTCTCTATCCTACTTCTCTAATTTTTGCACACAATTGTTCGTAGTATTCTTTATTACTTTAATTTTTTATTTTTGTTTTTAATTTTTATTTATTTGAAAGAGACAGAGAGCAAGAGGCAGAGAGAGCGAGAGAGAAAGAGAGAGAGAGAAAGGCACTAAGAATGGCTCACCAGGGCTTCCAGCCACTGCAAACAAACTCCAAATGCATGTGCCACCTTGTGCATCTGGCTTTAAGTGGGTCCTGGGTTAAGTGGGTACTGGGGCATGGAGCCTCATACTGGGGTCCTTAGGCTTCACAGGCAAGCGCTTAACCACTAAGCCATCTCTCCAGCCCTATTCCTTTACTTTTTGATAGATTGATAGTATTG
The DNA here is from genome assembly GCA_036365145.1 of Orientallactaga sibirica. NCBI lineage: Eukaryota > Metazoa > Chordata > Mammalia > Rodentia > Dipodidae > Orientallactaga > Orientallactaga sibirica. Next base: position 17,780,050 of record JAEOAD010000018.1, on the reverse strand, counting down.
TTCCTCTTTTCTCTTAGTCATTCTAACTAAAATTTGTTAAATTTGGTCTTTTCAAAGAACTTCCTGTGTTCTTGATTTTTCTCTAATGTGTTTCTATTTTCAAGTTTAATTATCTACTTAAAAATTTTTATTTTATATATTATATCAGGTTATATTATTTTTTCCCCCTTGCCCTGCTCCCATTCCCTGGGGCTTGTCTAAGTGGGGTTATGGTGTTCGCTGTGGGTCAAGAAAGCCTCAGTCAGTCCCTGTGAGATACTGGGGTACTGTGTGTTTTATATTCCTACCCACCTATCCACTCAGTGGTTCTTAAAATCTTTCTGCCCCCTCTCCCACAATGTTTTCTCTTGGACAATGTTTCCTGAGCCATAGCAGGCCTGATGGCAGTCTTAGTGTTGAGTTCTCTGGATTTCTGCTTTGATAGGTTTTGATTGACCACAGTGTCTGTCCCCATCACCCTGGAGATGCTTATCAAGCTAGCAGTAAGAGCAGTATTTATGTCACTGCTTCCGCTGCAATTTCTCCTGGGCCCTGGAAGATGTGGTAGAGGTGGCATGTCTCATGGTGGACAATCAGCTGTCTTCTTATCATATCGATGGATGTGCCTCTGCTTCCTTTGCCATCTGTAAAATAAAAAAGATTCTCCAACCCAAGAGTGAGAGCAGCTTGGGTTAAAGGGGTATTCATAGTTATTTAAGAGACTTTTTGGTATGCAAGCCCACTCTTTTTCTCCAGAGAACAATGGGGACTTTTTTTTTTTTTTTTTTTGAAGTCTTTGAGTTTCCTGACCATGGGGTTCTGACTGGTTCCCAGTACCAGATATGAGTTCTCTTCCACTGAATGGGCTTAATCAGAGAACAGTTGGTTACCTGCAAAGGCTGTGTACCACTGCTGTACAAGTGTGAACTTCTGGTTCAGTTTGTTGGTTTTGTAATGTGCCGGGTCTCCTGTTTATTCACACTGTTGATGACCATTTTCCTCTAGCGGCTCCCACAGGGATTTCCAGCACCTTGGGGACTAGCTAGAGGAAAGCTACTGAGAAAGCTACTGAATTTTGTGTATTGCTTTTGTATTGTGATATTTTACTGAAAGAATTTATCCCTTTAGAAGATTTTGGTGCAGTCTTTTGTGTCACATGTATAAAATCATGTCATTTGCAATAGGGCTAGTTAGAGTTCTTCCTTACCAATTTGTATCCCTTTTCTTTGTTTCTCTTGTCTTATTGCTTGAGCTAAAACATAAAGTACTGTATTGAAAAGCAATGGTGAGAGTAGGCACACCTGTATTGGTCCAGAAATTAATGTGAAGCCTTCAAATTTTCCCCATTTAGGGTGATCTGGGCCTTAGGTGCATTATAAATAGCCTTTATTATGTTGAGATATGATTCCTCTATGCCAAGTCTCTCCAGTGTTTTAATCATGATGGAGTGTTCTCTTTTGTCAAAGGCCTTTTCTTCATCTTTTTAAAGAGATGGTGAATTACATTTATCGATTTCCATAGGTTGAAACACCCTGGGATGAAACCCCCTTGATAGAATGGAGGATGCTTTTGATGTGTTCCTGGATTTGGTTTGCAAGGATTTTATTGAGAATTGTGACTACATTCATTAGGGATATCATGCTATAATTTTTCTCACTGTGGCTCTGTCTAGTTTAGGTATTAGCTGGATTCATAGACAGAATTTGGGAGTGTTACCTCTTTTTCAATTGTATGAAATAATTTGAGAAAAATTGGCTTTAGTTCTTGAATAAAGGCTTGGTATAACTCTGTAGTGAATCCATCTGGGCTTGGACTTTAAAAATCTTTTATATTTACTTATTAGGGAAAGAGTGAGAGAGAGAGAGAGTGAGAGAGAGATAATGGGCATGCCAGGGCCTCCTGCCACTGCAGATGAACTCCAGATGCATGCACCACCTTGGGCATCTGGCTTACATGGGTCCTGGGGAATCAGATTGGGGTCCTTTGGCTTTGCAGGCAAGTGCCTTAACCGCTAAGCCATCTCTCCAGCCCTGGACTTATTTATTTATTTATTTATTTTTTTGGTTTTTCGAGGTAGGGTCTCACTCTGGCTCAGGCTGACCTGGAATTAACTATGTAGTCTCAGGGTGGCCTTGAACTCACGGCGATCCTCCTACCTCTGCCTCCCGAGTGCTAGAATTAAAGGCGTGCGCCACCACGCCCGGCTAGGACTTATTTTTTGTTGGGAGATTTTAAATCACTTTATGAAATTTGTTAGAAGTAATAGGTTTATTCATATAGGCTATCTGTTTTGGGTTTAGTTTTAGAAGTTGATATGAGCTAAGCAATTCATCCCCTTTTCCAGGTTTTTCAATTTTGTGGAATATAAGTTTTTGAAATATACCTTGATGTACCCATTCTCCTCTCTCTGTCTCTTTTCTCTCTGTCTCTTTCTGCTTGCAAATAAATAAATAAATAATAAATAAAATGTCTGAAATATGTCTTGATGATTCTTCCAATTTCATTGGCATTACTTGTGATGTCTCCATTTTCATTTTGAATCTTGTTGATCTAAGATTTCTCTTTTTTTCTTTTGATTAATTTGAGAGTGGTTTATTAATCTTGTTTATTTTATTTTCATTTATTTTAGTGAGAAAGAGGGGAAGAGAGAGAGGAGAGAAAATGGGCACACCAGGGCCTGTAGTTACTGTAAACAAACTCTGGACACATGCGCCACCTTGTGCATCTGGCTTACATGGGTACTGGGAAGTTGAACCTGGGTCTTTAGGCTTCACAAATAAGCACCTTAAATACTAATCCATCTCTCCAGGCCCCTGTTTATTATTTTTTTAAAAACCAGCTCTTCAATTCATCAGTTTTTAAAATTCTTTTCTTTATTTCCAATTCATTGATTTCTTCTTTGATATTGATAGTTTTTTCCATCTGTTACTTTTGGGGGTGGGCCATTCTTGTCTTCCAGAACCTTCAAATAGATATTTAAGTTACTTAATTTAAATCTCTCTATTTTTGTAATGTAGGTACATAGTGCTGTAAACTTCCCTCTTAGAATTGCCTTCATTGTGTACCATAAGTTGTGCTATGTTATATTTTCATTTTCATTCAGTGCTATAAATTTATTGATTTACTGTCTGATGATTTCAAAAACCCATTTATCGTTTGTTAGTGAATTATTCCATCTCCAACAGTTGTTGTGTTTTCTGCTGTTGATTTCTAGTTTTATTGCATTGTGGTTGGATACAATGTAAGGAATAATGATGTCAGTTTTTCTGTTTCTTCTTAACTACATTTTCTTTATTCTGATTTCTTTTTTTAAAGATTTTTAATTTAATTTATTTATTTAGAGACAGAGAGAGAGGGAAAGAGAGAGAGGGAGAGTGAGAATGGGTGCACCAGGGCCTCTAGCCACTGCAAACAAACTCCAAATGCGTGTATCCCCTTGTGCATCTGGCTTACTTGGGATCTGGAGAATCAAACCAGGATCCTTAGGCTTTGCAGGCAAATGCCTTAACCACTAAGCCATCTCCCCAGCCCTTTATTCTGATTTCTTTGGGTTTAATTTTCACTTTTCTTTTTCTTACTTGTTACAGTGGAATGTTAGGTTTCTAATACATAGTCTTTCTTTTTAAAATATTAGCCTTTATTGCTATAAATGTCCTCATAAGAAGTGCTTTGTTTAAATCCCATTGAGTTTGATATTTTTATTAATTTCAAGGTATGTTCTAATTTTCCTTGTGATTTTTTTAAAAATTGCTTCTAAGACCACTATTTAATTCCCACCTACTTATTAGCTTAAATTTTCTCCAGTTATTGATTTATGAATCCATTAAATTTAAGCACATACACTGATGATTCAAAATCTTTTTAAATTAATTATGGTACAGTATATTTCAGAGAATGTGTCTCGTACACTTGGGAAAAATGTGAATTCAGTTTAGGCTATTGTTTACATCTTCTCTTCCATTTATGGTAATCTGCCTGGTTGTTCAATTATTACATGTGGCAAATTGAACACTAATTATTATTGTTCAGTTGTTGGGTTTGTCTTTAAATATTGTATTTTTGTTTCATATATTTTGAGATGTTTATGTTAGATGCATATATATTCATAATTATTATAGCTTCCTTTTTACTGGTTTATTTTTGTTGGTGTGTATGCATTGTCCACGGTACTTATTACATTAGAATATTTTCGTACCATATATAATCCACTTTGCATTTTAGCACATTCTCTCCAGACCCCTACTTCTCTTTTGCTCCCCCTCCTCCCACTAGTATTCCCTTTGGTTCTTCTAGACACTTTTACTTCTACTTGCATGTTACATACGCATACATGGTTTTATGTATCTATGTCCCAGAAATGACATAACTTCATTTTCTTCAATCACTTTTTTTTTTTTAAATTTTTAATTAGATATGGACATATTTAGTATGTAAATAACACATATTGGTACCATCCTTTCCTTTTTCCCTACCCCTTTTCTGTAGAGGCCTTCCTCATTGAGGATTCCCATGGGGATCATTTGACTATTTCATACATGAGAAAAACATATTATCATTGTCATTAGTAGGCAAATGGATGTAACTGGGATAATCCTATTAAGTGAATCAGTGAATCATCACTCTCAGGAAGATAAATATTTTTTGCCCTCATATATGGTTCCTAGGGACTGTCAATAGATATTTGACCATTGACATAGACCTGGCTATTACTATATTGCCTTTTCTCTGCTTTTAAAACTGTCAATTAGTGAAAGTACAGTGCCAGTTTTCTGTGGCTCTGTTTTAAGCCATAGCTCCCAGTGTTTCCTGCTCTTCTTCTCACCAGGAAAATTCCCCAAACCACTGCAATCACTCTGGGTCAGGCCCTGGACTTTCTCCTGGTCTGCTTTGTAATGTTTTCTATTTTTAATTTGGTATTGAAACTGGAGAGTTTCAGCCATCCCCTAATACCTCTTCTGAGAGCTGTATCCAACTTTCCCTGATGTATTTTCCTGAGATTCTAACAGTGCAGACCATACCTGTACTGTCTACCTTGTAATAATTCCATAGCTTCTTGACTATTCCTTTCATCACAAGATGACCTCCTTTTATCTTAAAGTCTATTTTGTCCATTGCAGCTCTTTTATTTATTGTTTGCATGGCATTTTTTTACTGTCAGTGTAGCTTTGATTTTGAATTGAAAGTATGTCTCTTGTACAAAGCAAATGCTAGAGCTGGATCACTTTCTTTCTTTTCCTTCTTTTCTTTATTATTTTTCTTTTTTATTTTTTTAGTTTTTTGAGGTAGGGTCTCACTCTAGTTCAGGCTGACCTGGAATTTACTATGTAGTCTCAGGGTGGCCTCAAATTCATGGTGATCCTCCTACCTCTGCCTCCCAGGTGCTCGGATTAAAGGTGTGCACCACCATGCCTGGCTTGGATCACTTTCTGCTAATTGTCTTGCCAAACTCTGCCTTCTTAATTGAATATTTATTTATTTGTATTTACTGTAATTATTGATACTGTGGGGTTTACATCTGCCATTTTGCTCTTCCTTCCTTCCTCCTTTCCTTCTTTTCATTCCTTCCTGGTGGTGTGTGTGTGGTGTGATATGTGTGCAGTGTGTGTGTGTGTGTGTGTGTGTGTGTGTGTGCACGTGCACACCACACACACAGATTCATATGTCCCGTGCATATTCATGTGGGAGCCAGAAGAGGACATCCAGTGTTCTTCTCTGTTGCACTTATACCTAGTTTCCTTGAGACAGACTCTTGCTGAACTTGGAGTTCCCCATTTTTTTCACATAAGCTGGCTGACCAAGGAACCCCAGAGATCAATCCTCCTGTCTACACCCCACTTAGCTCCAGGGATAAAGGCATTCAGAGTCATGTTTGACTTTTCATGCTGGTACTGGAAATTGAACTCAGGTTCTTATGCTTGTATACCATGTGCATTACCCACCGAGCCAGCTCCTCAGTCCCATCTTACCCTATTTCTTTATTTATTTTGCTCTTTTATTTTGTGTCATTTCTTTATAGCCAACTCTGAAAATTAGAGACCATCCCCCTTTGATTTTGCCTTGTTGTTTGTGTCTATTTGCTTGCTTAATTACTTTTGTGAACTAATTTTGTAATGTCTATTGAGGCAAGACAGAAAGATATGAAAATTTTTGAGACATGAGAAGGAAAAGGGTCCCTTCATGTGGAATCTGGGTAAAGTCTCTCCCCAGATAAGAATCAAGTTTTCTGACACAATTAACAGTATGGTGAAGATTGCCTACATATGGAGAACTTACATTATTCCCTTTATATAAAAATGTTTAAAATAAGAATGTTAAAATAACAGTAAACCAGGCCTGAGAAGATATGACCTTGAACATGATTTTTCTACTTTCCAGACATTTTCTGATAATCTCACAAATAAGACTTTTGTTTGTAGTGGAAATGTTCTGACTTCCCATGCAAGCTTTGTGATCTAGGGTGTTATCTGTCAGCTGTAGTCCTATCCAGTGTACCTCAGGAACTACCTCATTCCTATATGTATACCAGAATCCTATATATGACTACTATGAAGACTACAAAGTGCCATGCTTCCTTGGGAAGTTCATGTGCACACTGGATATGTTTCATTTTCCCAAGTAACCTCTCTTTCTATAAACCCCTGTGCTTGCTTAAGCATTCTACAAATCCCTTTTCATAAACTCCAAATCTGCTTCATATTGGTTCTTCCTGAAATTCCTTTCTGCTGTGAAGTACTGAGTGGAAGTTTCTGGAAAGAACTCAGGTTGCTGTGAATAGCAGCATAAAGCTATGTTTCCTACCTGTGCCCAACTGCCACTGATATCTGTATTATTTCTTGTCTCTGCTCTGTTAGCTGAGTGGTCAATGCTTGAGTGGATTAAGTGTTCCTTAAATGTCACAAGGAGTGAATACCTCTGCAATTTGTGATGAGATGATTCCAAGGCTTTGGCAATTTCAAACTCCATTTTGGCTTCATTTACTTGCAAAGAGTCTCTAGATCTGCCCAAATTGAGAGCAGAGGGTCTTCTCAGGGCTAGTGAATGAACATCTAGATTCCCAAAACTGTGTCAGAATTTTTCATAGATCTGTATAAACTTTTAGGCCTACATAATTTCCTTTTATGTTTTTATGGAGAAACTATGTATGGCACAATGCAGGCCTGGCCCTAGCCAGACTGCATGGCAGAGAAACCAGGATGTGGCTTCTGTGAATATGGCATTCTGTGCAGGCCTGGCGTGACAACAGCTATAGTCCCATGCTCCCGAGAAACCTGCTACGAGATGATCTGTCTGGAGACAGGCTGTCATTGGTCACAAAAAGGGGACCACCCCATACAATGATTGGCCAGCCAAGCCCCTTAAAACTCCGTGTACTTCCTCAATAAACGACTTTGCGGCAGCTCGCCCTCTGCTGCTTCTACCCAACTCCCGGAGTCTGTGTCATGACTCCACGCCTCTCACCCCCCACTCGGCAGAGAATCTGCCATCCCTCCTGGGCTGGCCCTAGGGGGACCCCAACAAGAAACCTCTTACTTTCTCAACTTGTATGCCCACCTCAGGCAGCTGCACATTAAACAATTGCTGCTGATTGTTTTGTTGATGGATACTGGGAAGTTGGGAATTTTCTCTTGGACTGAGCACTGAGTGAGCTCACCCAAGACAAGCCCTGTGAATGGAGTGTTTACCAGGACTACTGCAGAGTTGTGTAATGACAGTTGAAAATTCCGTAGGGCTTTTAAATTTTTTCCAGCACTCCAAATCCATTTTGCTTCCTCCAGTTGTCTAAGATGCTATTTTTTTACAGCTATCCAAAACCATTGCATTTTGAGGCTATTGTCAAGCTGGGGAGAAGGGAATGAGAACTGAGCAAGCTAAGTCCCACTGCTTTGACTGGGACTTGACTGAGCTTCTTTCATCAACACTTAGGCAGATCTTCAGTTAATTTCCAACATTCTGAAAAAGCTGCTTTTGATAATATCTTGCCATTTTCTCAGTAGTTTCATGAAGACAGGTTTAGGTCATCTCTCTGCTATTACAGATGTGCCCTTCCTCATTTGTGATTTTAAAACTTACTTCCCAGTGCTTGACACTACCTCTACAAGACCTCTATAATAGGAGGAAAATAAAGATGACATTACAATAGAAAAGAAGGGCTGGAGAGATGTCTTAGTGGTTAAAGAGCCTGCCTGCTAAGCCTAAGAATGGCAGTTCGATTTCCAGGTCCCATGTTTAGCCAGACCCAAAGTGACACAAGGGTGCAATGCTGCACTTGCCCACAAGCAGGTACACACATCTGGAATTTGTTCACAGCAGCAGAGAGGCTGCTGGCGTGCCCATTCTCTCTCTCTCTCTCTCTCTCTCTGTCTCTCTCAAAATAAAAATAGAAAAGAAACCAATTGGAAAGAAGAAAGGAGTAATGGAATGTGGATTTAAGAGGAGGGAATTAGAGGTGGTGGGAGGTAATTATCATGGTTTGTTGTCTATACTTACAGAAGTTGTCTATGTAAAGTCTAAAAACACTTAGATTAGACATTATCTTTTTGAGAAATCTCTCCTGAACCTGCAAAATTGATGAGGTACTCCAATTCTGCTAGCACCTAGGATATATCCTTCCATAGCACTGGCAATGTTCAGGGGATGACAGGTTCCTGTTTTATTCTTTTTCATTATGCATGTGCCATCATCCTTCATCCAAATATTTTTTAATAGTTTTTTTGAGATAGGGTTTCTCTTTAGCCCAGGATGATCTGGAATTCACTATGTAGTATCAAGATACCCTAAAATTCATGGTGATTCTCTTACCTTCCCCCCCTGAGTGCTGTGATTAACGATGTGTGCCACCACATTGGACTTATTCAAGTACTCTGCAAGGCAAATATGATCATAATTGTAAAGGTCGGCATAAGTTATTGAGAAGACTTAGATTTAGAATAAATTTAACCTTGAGGTCCCCAGCTTCACATCTCTGAAAAGCCCTGTTTTTCACTTTAAACATGGAATTGTGAATTAAAAATAGAAACTGCTTCTTGATATTTGACAAAGGCCCCAATAATGTAGACTGGAAAAAAGACAGCATCTTTAATAAATGGTGCTGGACAAACTGGATAACCATATGCAAGAAAATGAAACTGTATCCACACATTTCACCATGCACAAAAATCAAGGCCAAATGGATCAAAGACCTCAATATAAGACTGGAAAGACTGCCACTACTGGAAGAAAAAGTAGAAGGAACTTTCCATGATATCGGAGCGGGAAAAGACTTCCTGAACAAAACCCCAGTAGCTCAGGAAATTAAAACAATCTCTCAACCATTGGGATCTCATGAAGCTGAAAAGCTTTTCCACCAACAAACATACAATAAGCAGAGCCAATAGATTACCCAGAGAGTGGGAGAAAATTTTTGCTGGATACACATAGGGCAGAGATCTAATTTTTAAAATCTACAAAGAACTCAAAAACCTAAACAATAAAACAACCCACTCACAAAATGGGGCAGAGAACTGCATAAGGAGTTCTCAAAGGAAGAAATACAAATGGCAAACACACACTTAAGAAAATGTTCAACATCCCTAATCATCAGGGAAATGCAAATTAAAACATCTGTGAGATTCCACCTTACCCCACACAATGGACTTCTACAAAGCAGTAAGGAAAACTGACACAAAGAAATTTGAAGAAAAATGGTCAAACTTGTAACAGATCATTTTTAGCAAACTCACCCAATCACAGAAACATAAGCATCACCTGGTCTCACCCATCTGTGGCTCCTAATTTGTATTTTCCTGAGATGCTGACATACCTAACAAACATCTCGAGGACTGGACAATAGGGATGGTGGGGTGGGAGGGCAAGGCAAGGGTGGGGTGGAACTGGACCCAAATGGAAATGGTACCATAAAATCCTATATCCTGAAAGACATACTAAAAGGTCAAACCTGAATCTGATGCTTAGAGAGAACACCTGAATCACAGGGGCCTGGAGAGGGTATGATGAAGACTAACTCTAATCTTCTCTGGTTTGTCTCTATATCACTCCCTCTTCTGTCTCTTCTCTCTTTCTTTTTCATATTACCTACATTTTTTCTTCCTTCTTTTCCCTTAGCATTGACCTGTAACTCCCAGTACCAGCACATGGTTAACATCCACAATGAGCTGTTGATCAGTGAGACCTACAAGGTTTCCCAAAAGAAGACAGATTTCTGTCAGAGTACTTGATGACTCACCAAAGATTATTGGTAAGACCCTACTGCTAAAGACACTATATTTTATTTGGACAGAACATGGAGAGACCTGACTGAAATCTGGAAGAGAGTCAGTCCACAGACAGTTAGCTTATCTAGTGCCAGAAGGTACTACATAAGTGACTGGGGGAAATTGACCAACATCTGTCTAAGAAATTTGTGGTCTAAGCTACTCAGCAGAAAACAACCTGATGTGATGCTCACACAAGTGTAGCAGTGGCACACAGCCATGGTGGGTTACCAACTGCTCTAGACCTGGTTAACAGATCCACTCAGTGGAATGGAACCCATACCTGGAAATGGGAAACAAGTCAGAACCATATCCAATAATGAGCCCACTCTCTAATATCAATCTCCCACCAACAGTGGGATACAAGAGGGCCTGCACCTATTAAATTCTCTCTAAAATAATAATGGTTATCCATGTATCTTGCACTGACCTCACTCTCCATTGGAGAATGTGCTTCTCCCTTTCAGATGGACGCAGAACCTGAGGACAGAATCAGCACATTGCACCTCACCAGGGCACCTGCGGAAGCCATAGAGTTATAGTGGAAATGAGCAAGAGTGCTGCTTTATCAGTGAACCTGGTACCAGAACAATGGCAAAGGAGATAGACACAAAGAACCCTCAACCCCTACCAAATCAGATATCCAGAGACACAGAGACTCACAAAAGCTTGTCACTGAAATAGACCTAAAATGAACCTAACATGGCTGAGGAAAATTCTCAGAAGAGGGGGCAGAAAGATTGTTAGAGACATGACTTGGGTTATTATGCACAGAGGTATTGCCTCTCTTGCATAACTGATGGCTACCCACATAAGGCAAAACCCACATTACCAATGGGGGGAGGACAGGGAGAAGGCTAATGATGGTATCATCATGGCTATATATATATACTATATACATAACTGATAAAAAATAGAAACAGGAGAAGAACATTGTAGCCTATCTCCAATATTGCTCTTTTTCATGTTTGTTTTGAGAGTCTATACTCATTTCCAATAATGTTTTCCTAAACTCAGATTTCATCTTGGGAATCAACTTTTGTGAATGCAATCACATACCCTAAGTCACTAGCCTTGGTTTTGATGAAAATTTCCCCAACTCTCTATTCAAAGAGATGAAGGTTTAGTTATACTAAAGGGATTTGAGTGAAATAAATGCTGCTCAAAGACCAAACTCTTGGCTCAAAGATGGTCATAGGAGGACCAGTACCCTGAGCTGCTGATAGTGGTAGTCTTCCTTGTCACATGTTGTTCCCTTATATGGAGGAGTGCAGTGAGTGCTGCCAAGTACTGAAGTGTGGGGCCTCTTTTGTCATAAATTTGTGGCATGAAATGGATAGCACAGGAATAAGACTAAGGGAAAGGAGATTGTGGAGAGATTTCATTTCTTAATCTCCCACTAAGACACATACTCATCCACCTTGGAGGGTTCAAGTCATATTTTAATGGATATGTCACCTTTTGAGATGCAACAAAAGGATTGGTAATATGTCTCTCATTATCTTCTGCACTCTTGATGCTGAGCCCAACAATTCAGAGCGAACAGCCTGTTCTTCATGGGAAAAAAAGTAACACACTGACTCCTTCCTCCTCCGTGGAGAAATTGAAAAGCTAGTGACTTGGGGGTCAAGAGATCTTCAAATTAGTAAAGACTTCTTCCTGGCCACCTGCTATTCCACATCTCTAAAGACACAAAAATGTTTTTAAGAACTCATTTATGAGATGAACATACTGTCCTTCAGAATAAATGAATAGCTCACAAATATAATTCTGTCAACTTGCTTAATTTTCATTTTGTCTAAAATCAAATTTTCTGAAATAACATAATTTAAGCAGAATTTTCTCTACACTAAGTTTGGAAGTATAATGAAGCTTCCTTGGGGTGAAGGATTTAGGAAATTCTTTTGTGAGCAATAATGGAGACTTACAAAACTGGTAAGTTAAAAATTCTTCCCTGTTGTTAAAATTGAGTGCATTTAGGTGAGGCAAGTCAGACAAGTTAAATTTATAGACATGTCTATGATTTCTGTAAAATAGGATTATAATTAGTAATAGTCTTACATTCTTGTATGTAGGACATCCTGAATATTTTCTCTTTTTATAGTAAGGATTTTGTAATTTTGATTGATTGGGCATGTTTTTCTTTTCCTCATTGATATAGCTCAAGGCAAAAAAAGGAAATTTTAATCAGTAAATATTCTATTTTGAGCTTAACATCCAGAAATAAGCTAGAGAATCATGAAAAAGCAAGAAACCCAAATGAGAAAGAACATATTGACAATCATAATTTTCTCTCATGTGAAAGATGTTGATTTAGGAAATTTCTCAAGCTCAGGTTATTGTGCCTGCATCTTACTTCCAAATCCCAATAGTCTTCTCTATTCTTAGACATTAGCCATAAAAATTGGCAAATCACAAACTAAGGTAATTTGAGCAGTTTAATTAGCTCAGTGAATCAAAGTATTACATGTCTTTGAATAAACCATTGAGAACAAATAGTATGTCTTAGACCATTCAGATAGCTTGAACCACAAGTGTTTATGAATCATAGACCTGAAGGCTGAGAAGTTAAGGGGTTAGGTACTGGTAGATCTGGTATCTGGTGATGAACTGCTTCCTGGTTTGCAGTTGATGATCTATTATTCTTTGCACAGTATCCCAGCAGGAAACAGAGAGAACGATGGCAAGCTTTCATCTTCTTACTTACATGGATCGCAATCGTGAGGGCTCCATCAACCTCCCCAAAGCCCCACCACCTAACACCATCACATAAAGTTTCTGTGTGGGAGCACCAGGAAGAGACCAACATTCAGTCCCTAACACAGGACTAATGGATAACTTCTACTGTCAACTTAATCATATCAGAAATCAAGTGAGAGGACTGGAGAGATTGCATAGTGGTTAACGCATTTGTTTGCAGAGCCAAAGGACCCAGGTTCAATTCCCCAGTACCCATGTAAAGCCAGGTGCACAAAGGTGGTGCTGACATCTGGAGTTTGTTTGCAATGGATAGAGGCCCTAGAATACCATTCTCTTTCTCATAAATAAATATATAAATTTTAAAAATATTTCTGAAAAAAGAAATCAAGTAAGAGACACAATTACTGGGCATCTGTGATGCCAGTTCTAGGAAGGATTGATGGAGGGAGCAAAACCTTCCCCTAGAGTGAGTGAACCTTCTAGTGGTGGAAAGTATATAAAGATGCTATAGGAGAGCCGGGGTGGTGGCACACACCTTTAATCCCAGCACTCGGGAGGCAGAGGTAGGAGGCTCGGCGAGAGTTCGAGGCCACCCTGAGACTACATAGTTAATTCCAGGTCAGCCTGGACCAGAGTGAGACCCTACCTCGCAAAAATAAATAAATAAATAAATAAATAAATAAATAAATAAATAAATAAATAAATAAAAAGATGCTATAGGAGAACACAGAGACTTTTGCCTGGCACATGCTATTTCCTGGTGCAAGCATCTACCTGCTGGCTGCCATCCTCAGAACCCAGATTCATCAGTCTTACAATGTGAACTGAAGACCAGCAGCTCTCCAGGCTTCCATGCAGATTGGGACCGCTGAGGCATTCAGCTTCCTGGGCTGAACAACTGCTGGGTTCTCAGACCCTCCAGCCATTGTTGTGTTACAAAATTTTGGGATACGTGTGAGCCTCAACTTTTAGATCCTTGTCCATTTTATCAAAGAATTGAGGAAATGAACTCCAAGTGTTAAGCTATTAATTGTGGAGTTTACTTGGGCAGATCTGGTACCCAGGGAAAGGCTGGAATGCTTCCACACGCACACGTGGAAGGCAGGATCTGGGAGTCCATGTGGGAAGCTGAGCAAAAGAGTGGAGGAAAGAAACATGAAGAGGATTTCCAAGAAACTTTGGGAGGTAGAGCAGGAGGGTGTAAAGGAACGCATGTACACACCCATGTGGGAAGTGGAGCAGGAGGGTGTAAAGGAACACATGTACACCCCGTGAGGGAAGTGGAGCGGGAGGGTGAAAAGGAACACATGTACACACCCATGAGGGAAGTGGAGCGGGAGGGTGTAAAGGAACACATGTACACACCCATGAGGGAAGTGGAGCGGGAGGATTTAAGGCTTTTTCCTTCACATTAGAAGAAAAGAAGCTGAGAGATTAGTTTCTAAACGTCCCTTAACCTAGAAGGAAATAACAAAATGAGAAAGAAGAAAAGCCACCTTCACATCCTGGAGAAAGGCTTACCAGAGCAGAGACCTGGGAGTTCAGATGTCATCAGAAATGAATAGCTAAGTCCCCTTGCCAAGCTTACAAGCCTTTCTTATAGCTTATTGGGGTAGGCTTTACCACCAAGCTCAGGTGTGTGTGTGTGTGTGTGTGTGTGTGTGTGTGTGTGTGTGTATTCATTCTTTTGGTTCTGTCCCTTTAGAGAACACTGGTCAATATAGCAGTCACTCATAAAAAGGTACAGTAGGGGCTATTGATTTTGCCAGAGCTGTGTCCTTCCTAGAATTCCTAAGGGAATGGGTACAGAAGAATGACAGGGCAAGTCCATTTGAGTCAGAGGAGGAAGCACTTGCATATGTATAGAATTAGGATGTAGGAAGGGTGAAGTAGGTACTCATTTGATTTAAGAATAATGACTCAATAGATAGGAACATTGGAGTATAATTTTCTTTTCTCAAATTTTCCTCCAGCACAATTCATGGACTCCTGTTGAGGTACTCTGAAGACAGAGCTACTTGACCAGTCAGGAAGACCAGTTCATTAACATCTCACTAAGAAGCAGGAGTCCCAGGTGTCCAGCGCAGAGACCCATAAAGCAGAGTGGAACCCAGCAGTGGTGACATGTCTTCTCTTCCCTATGCAGGTATCAATAACAGTGTGTTCAGCTATGCCTGAAGTCGGATGATGATAATGCAAACTAGGTTAAGAGAGCCAAAAGTCAGAACTAATATCCACCCTCTCCCCCCACCCTCAAAAGAAAAGGCTAAGCTGGTGACAAGATGGGATCAGAAACCTAGGCAAGAGCAGAAGCTTCAAATTAACTACGTTGTCCATGATGGCCTCCTGCAGCTTCGTACTTAAGGAACAGTGTCCTTAACTTTGTTGACAGTTTTCTGAGCTTTTGAGACCTTGGAGATAGATGGCAGAGAGGAAAAGGGTAAGAATAGTGATGGTAGATGCCACACTATATATGGCAGAGTTAAACTGATGAGAATGCTCAGCACATCTGAGAACTTCTGACCCATGGGGTTGTGAAAGGGAATGGGAACCTTATAACGGAGGAGGGCACAGTCAGGGGGCACTGTGTGGATCTCTAAACACAGCCTTCCCTTTATTGCCAATATGACAAGGCAAGGGAAAACCTAATAGAACTTAAGAAGGAAAATGTTCTAGAGTCTCTGAAAAGATGGATTTTCAAGAGGATTTAGAACTTGACTCTTAGGTTTGTACTTCTTGTGTGTGTTAATGCACCCTCCCTAACAAGCTTGTTTTAGAGGATGTTACAGTATCCTCTTTGCGTAGGTTTTAAAAAAAAAAAAAAAAAAAGTGCATCAGTTTCTTCCAGTTCCCAAGGTCCCAAAGGTACTTATAGAAAGGTCTGGATTAACTGTAGTATCTAGCAAGTCAGTCTCTGAGTGGTTGTGTTCCCAGAAGGCCTTGAAAGTTCTAAATACCATTGCATTTTCAAGTTCACAGGAACCACTTGTGACCCAGGACTTTAATGGTTAGGGATGAGTTTCAATGATTTCAATAAGAAAGAAATATTTTTAAAATGAAATGATTAAGCTATTTATGATGTTGTTTTTTGGCAAGTGTGTGCATATAGAATAAGTGTGGTATATGTGATGTACAGTGTGCATGATGTATCCATGTGTACAAATGCACACACCCCATGTATGCAGGAGTGGAAGCCAAAGGAAAATATGCAGTGTCCTCCTCTATTACTCATCCATGTGTTGTCCTGAGACCAAGTCTCTCACTCACCTTGAGCTGCTGTTTTCAGTCCCTGAGACCTAGGGATTGTTGATGTTTTTTTTTTTAATAAATATATATTTTTTATTTATATTATTCTGATTTTACATTCATAGTATTGGCTCCATTGTCCTCCTCCCTGTCCTCCCACTTTCAAAGGGACCCTCATCAATGGGGAATGTGGGTCATGCATTGTGAGGTTACTCAAGAGTTCTGGTGGGTAGGCCCCAGTCTCTGTGCATAATGCCCCAACTTGTGACTCTAACAATCTTTCCGCCCCCTCTTCCGCGAGTTTCCCTGAGCCACATTGGGGTCACTTTAGTTCTGCTTAATTGATGAGGTTTTGGGAGCCTCTGTGTCTCTGGATATCTGGCTTAGTTGGAGTTGGATGATCTCTGTGTTTATCTCCTTCAGCCTTTTTCTGGTGTCGTGATCACCTTGAACACTGTATTCTTGCCCTTCCCCTGTGTTGTTCTATGGTTTCAGCTGGTGAGGTGTGGTTAGCTGATCCTCCCTTCAGGTTCATTGTCCACCTGAAAAAAGATAAACAAATTCTCCAACGGAGAGAAAAGTTAGTACCAGATAGAAGGGATGACCATATATATTTTGGAGGGAATTTTATATGCATTGGCTCTCTTCTAGCCCACGTTTGGTGGCATCTTGATCTTGGAGACTGAGTTCATTTTTTGTACATGGCTTTGACTTATTTCTCAGTTCCAGCAATGAGTTCTATTCCACTGAGTAGATCTATTAGCCAAATCAAGAGCAGTTGGTTACCCACCATGGCTGTTTGCCACTACTGCACTTGTATGAGCATTATGTCAGATTGTTTCCTGCTGGGTATCTTAGACTGCAAGTTGTTTGGACCAATGTCGGACATTTTCCCCCAGTTGCTCGTGTAGCAACCTCTGGTACTAGACTAGCTAACTGTCTGGGGACTGACCTTCTTCCAGATTCTGACCAGGTCTCTTCATGTTTGGTCTCACACGTGTATGCTGTCTTCGACAGTAGAGTCTTACCATTAACCTTTGGTGGGTCACCAAGTACTCTGACCGAAGTCTGTCTTTTTTGGGAAACCTTGTAGGTGTTTCAGATCAATAGCTCATTGTGGAAGTTAACCCCATGCTGGCACTGGGAGTTATAAGTCTGCACCTAGGAAGGTGAGGGAGGAAAAAGATAGATAATGTAAAAGAGAAAGTGAGTATAGAGAAGAGAGGGAGAAAGAGAGAGAGAGAAGAGAAAGAGAAGCAGGACAAGATTAAAGTTGGCCTTCATCATGTTCTCTCCAGGTTCCTGTGGTTCGAGTATTCCCTCTGTGGGCCTGCTGAAGGATCACTGTTTTAGCCTGTTGTTCAGAGTAAAGGGTTTTATAGTATTTTTTCCTTTTGGGTCCCAATTTGTATCCCCCCCCTTGTCCTCCCTCCCACCCTCTCATTCCTCCCACCTTTAACCTCCCTCCATCCCACCCTTCTTCTTGTCTGGTCCTCAGAATGTTTATTAGGTTTGGCCACATGTCAGGTGGAATCAGGTTAGGGGCAACAGATAAATGAGACCATGCGACGATTATCTTTTTGTGCTTAGGTGAGCTCACTGAGGATGATCTGTTCCATGTTTGACCATTTTTTTTTCAAATTTCCTTATTTCATCTTTCCTTACTGCTACATAGAATTCCATAGTATAGATATACCACATCTTTGTTATCCATTCATCTAGTGATGGACACCTGGGTTGATTCCAGCTCTTTGCTATTATGAATTGAGCAGCTATAAACATTGTTGAGCAAATGTCTCTGATCTGAGGCTTGGAGCCTTTAGGGTAAATGCCCAATAAGGGAATAACTGGATCCATTGGTAGGTCTATGATCATCCTTTTCAATAGTCTCCATATAGTTGTCCATAGTGGTTGAACCATTTTACATTCCCACCAGCAGTGAAGACTTGTTCCTATTTCTCCGCAGCCTCACTAGCATTTGTTTTCATTGTTTTTTTTTAATGTTAGCCATCCTTACTGGGGTAAGGTGGAATCTCATAGTTGTTTTAATTTGCATTTTCCTGATGATTAGAGATGTTGAACATTTTCTTAAATGTGTGTTTGCTATTTGTATTTCTTCCTCTGAGAACTCCCTGTGCAGTTCTCTGCCTCACTTTGTGAGTGGGTTGTTTGGTGATTTATTGTTTAGGTTTTGGAGTTCTTTGTAGATTCTAGAAATTAGGCCTTTGTCAGTTGTATAGCTGGTGAAAATTTTCTCCCATTCTGTGTAATCTGCTGGCTTTGGTTATAGTATTTTTGTCAGTGAAAAAGCTTTTCAGCTTCATGAGATCCCAATGGTTGAATGATAGTTTAATTTCCTGAGCTGCTGGGGTTTTGTTTAGGAAATCTTTTCCCACTCCTATATCATGGAAGGTTCCTCCTATTTTTTCTTCCAGTAGTAACTGAGTTTCTGGTTTTATATTAAGGTCTTTTATCCATTTGGACTTAATTTTTGTGCATGGAGAGATGTGTGAGTCAAGTTTCATTTTCCTACATATGGTTGTCCAGTTTGTCCAGCACCATTTGTTGAAGATGCTGTCTTTTCTCCATTCTGCATTAGTAGGGCCTTTGTCAAATATCAAGTAGTTGTAGTTACTTGACCCAAAGTCTGGGTCTTCAATTCTGTTCCATTGGTCTATATTCCTGTTTTTATGCCAGTACCATGTTGTTTTTATTACAATGGCTTTGTAGTATAGCTTTAGATCAGGTATGGTGATGCCTCCAGAGGTGTTTCTTTTGCTGAGAATGAGCTTGGATATCCGAGGCCTTCTGCCTTTCCATATGAATTTTGAGATAGTTTTTTCTATCTCATTGAAGAAGGAAGTTGGGATTTTTATTGGCATTGCATTGAATCTATAAAGTGCTTTTGGTAAAATTGCCATTTTCACAATGTTAATTCTACCAATCCAGGAGCATGGGAGGTCTTTCCCTTTTTGTAGGACCTCCTCAATTTCTTTTTTGAGAGTTTTTATGTTTTCATTGTATAGTTCTTTCACTTCCTTAGTTAATGTTTTTCCAAGGTATTTTATTTTCTTTGTTGCAATTTAAAATGGGACAATGTTAGTTATTTCTTTTTCTGTCTCTTTGTCCTTTGCATACAAAAAGGCTACTGATTTCTGTGCATTGATTTTGTATCCTGCTACTTTGCTGAAGGTGCTAATCACCTTTAAGAGTTTGGTGATGGAAGTTCTCGCGTCACTTATGTATAGAATCATGTCATCTGTCAATAGGGCTAACTTAACTTCTTCCTTTCCAATTTGTATACCTTTGATTTCTTTCTCCTGTCTTATTGCTTGAGCTAATCCTTCTAGCACTATATTGAAGAACAGAGGTGAGAGTGGACACCCCTGCCTTGTTCCTGACCTCAATGGGAATTCCTTCAGTCTCTCCCCATTAAGAATTACTTGGGCTTTAGGTGCTTTATATATAGCCTTTATTATGTTGAGATATGGGCCGTCCATACCTATTCTTTCCAATGTTTTGATCATGAAGTGATGTTGTATTTTGTCAAAGGCCTTTTCTGCATCTATCAAAATGATCATGTGGTTTTTGTGTTTCAACTTGTTTATGTGGTGTGTTACATTGACAGATTTCCATATGTTGAACCACCCCTGCGTTCCAGGGATGAAGCCTACTTGATCCAGGTGGATAATGCTTTTGATGTATTGTTGAATTCTGTTTGCAAGAATTTTGTTCAGGATCTTTGCGTCTATGTTCATCAGAGAAATGGGCCTATAATTTTCCTTTCTTGTTTGTTGATGTTTTTTAAAATGAATGACCAGAATCAGGCTGGAGCAAAATGTGTGGAAATGGAAAATGTAAAGGCCCCTCTCAGGCCCCCAGAGCCAAGGTGAGATGTGATGGAGCACTGCCTGGAATAGTCTGAATCAACTACTAACACTAAATACCTAACACTAAATATTAACACTAAATAGAATAAGTGCTACAGGTGCTCATGTCCTATGAGTCAGGAACTAGTACAGAGACTGAAAAATTTCAGAGTGATCAATGCAGATTTATTTTGTTTCTGCTTTTGCTTTGGCAGTTGGTCAAGGTCTGAGGAAACTAGACCACATTGGCTGTGACAAACTTCCTGAGTCAGTCAGAGCCTTGTACATGCTACAACCCTGCCTATTCTATAGAGAGAAGCATTAAGTCAAATATCAACAAAGTCCTATAACATATGGTTATGCAATTAAGTTTTTAGAACTCATTATTACAATAGAGTGACCCTCTGAGAACCAACCTTCAAGATTTGACACAAAAATCAATCTAAATTCTAAATGATTAGTTTTCAGTATATGTTATGATATAGACTATCAGTTATTCCCTGAAATCTGAGCACCTATTTTGTTATAATAGTGAAAGTATAGACTTATATCTATGTAGAATGACAGCTACACTTTTTATTCGAGCTGGAATCTGGGTATGGCCGTATGATTCAGTTTTGTCTGTCTTATCAAGGAAATGAGGAATTGAGGAACTGAGATGTGGGCAAGAATGATGAGTGGAACGGCAGTGCATGTCTTCTGAGGGGAGGGGCATGCCATTTGCTATTCCTCTCCATCTACTTGACTGTCTTGATCATAAGGAAATGAAGATTCCCAAACTAGAGAGGAAGCTGATCGAGCTATAAAATCGCAAATGCCCAGGCCTCTGAAGACTGTCAGAGTAGCATATGAGGCTGGGTCACTGTGTAATAGAAGGAACCATCTCTCTAGCTTTTGATGCATGCTTGTCTTATTTATCTTTTCTATTGTGAGGACAAATTACACAACACAGATCAGATTAAGGGAGAGTTTCTTTCAGCTTCCAGTTCCGTGTCACAGTCCATCATGTCAGGGAAGGCATGGCAGCAGGAGCTCGAGGCAGCTGTCACATTGGTCCTCAATGAGTTTGTTCTCTTTATATTGTCCAGGCCCCCAGCCCCATGAGTGGTGCCATCCACAGGTAAGGTGGGTCCTCCCACCTCAGCTAATCTAATCTCAAAATTCCCTTCCTGACATGGCCAGAGATTTTTTTTTTCCATGGCGATTCTAAATCATGTCAACTTGACAACTAGGGATTAACCACCACAATGGTCTTCCACCTAAAAATGTAGTTTACTTGGGTCTTTTGTCACCAGCACAAAATCAACATCTTAAATAATATCTTAAACAATCATCCTGTGGTGTTTGGAGAATAGAAGTCTGAGCCTGAACATTAGTACCACTTCTGAGATATGAGTGTGTCCAGCATATTTTAGCTCAGCAAATACATTTCATACAGTTCTCTTGTTCTTAGTGAATAGATATTTCCTGAGTGGCCACGTTACCTTATGTAGGTACTACTATAGATGTGGAAACTATATCATTGAATAAAGAGCATCAAAGATGACCACCCTAAAAAGCTCATCTTCTGTTGAGAATAAGATGTCCTTCCCAAATTCATATGCATGAAACCCTAATCGCCAATGTTACTTGGAAATAGGTGCATTGGAGAGGTAACTGGTTCAGATCACATCATAAAGTTATGGTCCTACAAATGGGATCAGTGCCCTTACATGAAAAGGGACACTGGGCTCTCTCTCCATGAGCAAGCACTGATGAAAGAGCTTTTGCACACATGATAAGAAGGCAGATGTGTACAATACAAAAGCTGGCCCTTGCTAGAGCCCAAGTTTGAAGTTTCTTGACCTTAGACTTCCTGGCTTTCCAAAACCATGAAGGGTAAGTATCTATTGTTTAAATCTCACAGCTTATGCTTTTTTTTTTTTTTGGTCAAGTGTCTGAGCTAATATACATTCTAATAGAATTTTGCTTCCTGCTTCAACATTTTATTAGTTCATTTCTTCCCTCATTCAGCAAAGTAGAAATTAGGGATTTAGCTAAGTGGTAGAGAAATAGCTTCATAAGCATAAAGACCTGTTTTTTTTTTTTTTCCCTTAGCACCAAACAAAACAAAACACCCCTAAAACAAGAAAACTAGCACACAAACCTCAGCTCTGCATAGGTGAATATACCTATAATATCAGCATTCAGGGACCAGAGCAAACGAATCATTTCTGGAGGACTGCCTGGGCTACACAGTAAACACTTATCTGAAAACAATAAAAACAACAGTCGGCTAAAACCCGCAAGTATGGTACCTAACAGATGTCAGGCTCTGCGGCTCTGTTCTATGCACCAGGGATGTAGTTGCAGACAAATAGGGCACCTAACAGATGCCAGGCTTTGAAGCTCTGTTCTTGGTACTAAGGACATAGCAGCAGACAGAGGTGAAATCCCTCTGCATATGGCTTCCCATCCACAAGAGAAGTCAGATAAGCAAGATAAATAAGACTTGATAAAATATACTACTGTGCTAAGGAATACAGCAATAAAGAATGGTTGGCTAGTAGTATGTATGGAATTTTGTACAAGATGGGGTCCACCAGTGACCATCTTGCTTAGGTGATATTCAGTGAAGATGTAAGGAATGTTGTAGTTATCTTCTTGTTGCTGGCATAAGGCATCTTATCAAAGGTAGCCAATGGGAAGGAAGTTTTTATTTTGGCTTACAGTCTCAAGGAGAGGCTTCATGGTAGCAGAGGAAAGCGTGGCATGAGCACAGGCTGGACATCTCTTCTATAGTTGGTAGAAAACAGCAGCAAAAGAATGAGCCATGCTCTGGCAAGGGGGAGCTGGCTCAAAGTCTGTCCTGAGAAACACATTTCCCCCAGCAAGGCCCCACCTTCCAAATTGTCATCAGCTAGGGACCAAACATTCAGAACACATGAGTTTATGGTGGAACGTTTGATTCAAACCATCACAAGAAGTGATGGAGCAAGCCAGGCAAATACCTTGGTGGAGGAGCAGTTGAGGCAGGAGAAATTGCCAAGTGCAAAAGCCCAGGGGTGGTAGCACATTCTGGAAATGCAGTGAGATACATGTGTCGAAGCTATGTGAGTCAAAAGACTAGCAGAAGATAAAGTCTCATTCTTTGGGACCTTTCAGGGGCTTTGATGACTTAAAAGGTCAGACATCTCTTGCTTAAAGTCAGGCATTTTTGCATCTCTTACAGCATTTCCTTTGCTAGGGCACACATCTTACAGATATTGTCCCTGCAAACTGACCATCTACATTCTACATGGTGCAAGGCCAAGGGTTCATGGTCATTGCAGAAGAGCATGAGCAGGTAATAGATGCAAAAGTCAGGCCACATGTGATGATCTGATGGGTGAGCCTGAAGCCAGGTACATGGACAGAATTGTACTGAAGACCTGAAGGTTAGGCTAAGCAGCCAGCAGAGACTAATCAGAAGGCGTATTGACAGTACATGAAGCAAAGGGCCAAGAGCCTCTTCTTAGTAGCAATTCTTTGATTATGAAATAGTTTACAAACTTTTTTTTTGAGACATATATCACTTGTAGTTCAAGGTGGCATGAAGTTCACTGTGTAGCCTAGGTTGGCCTTGAAATCTTGGCAATCTTCCAGCCTCAGCCTCCCAGGTTCTGGAATTATAGGCATCAGCCATATGCTCAGCTAGTTTGCATAATTCTAACCATGGAGGCAAATGGAAACCACATAGCCAAATGAGTTCGAGGGCTTTACCAGGGCCTCCTCCTGCTTATCCATCCCAGGTGTCCTGGCTTTTAGAGATATAGCACTATCATGAGAAGAATGCTGCCAGTGAAGTAGTTACTCAAAGTAGGACCACACGTGGTCCTATCAGTTCCCATGTGAAGGATGCTCTTGGGAGGAATTTAAATGGGATTTCTTATTAAGTGCAAATGGAAGAAATTGTCTTAGGTTGAAAGGATTTGATCCTGAGTTGTTGAGTGGGTGTCTGTGGTGGTTTGATTCTGGTGTCCCGCATAAACTTAGGTATCCTGAATGCTAGTCTCTAATGGAAATTGGAAATTAAAGCCTCCTGGAGGTGGTGTATTTTTGGAGACAAGCTTATGGGTATTATAGCCAGTTTTCCCATGCCAGTGTTTGGCACACTCTCCTGTTCCTATTGTCCACCTGATGTTGACCAGGAAGTGAAGTCCACCCTCTGCTCATGCCATCATTTCCCCCTGACATTGTGGAGGTTCTCCTTGAGTCTGTAAGCCAAAATACCCCCCCCCCCGAATCTGCTCTTGGTCCATGGGCAAATGATGTAGCAGGTATGGCATTTTGAATGTATGGCTCCATAGACTGAGATGTTTCACTAAAACTGAGTTTGCAGCTTTAGCCCTTAGCAGGCAGGCTTCTGCTATAGGGGGAATGTCACTGGGGGTGAATCAGAATTCCAGCCCAAAGGTATACAGAGAGGTTTGAGCTCTGGCACGATCCCTGGTGGCTGCTTTTTTGGTGTTTGCTGGCTGTTTGTTTGGGTTGTTTCTGTCTGTTTGGATCTATGAAAGGGAGCCAGCTTATTCTGCCATTAATAGAACTTCCCCTGGATCTGTAAGCTTGAAATAAATCCCTTCTTCCCCTACATGGTGTCTGGTTGGCTATTTGTCCCAGATTGTGGAGCTGTCTACTACAGATGGCATTTCCCTTCTGCTGCTGACCTGGATTGCAGTAGGAAGTAATTAGCACCTTGACAGATTAATGTACTATCGTATGGTGCACTCTAGTCATGCTGGTTGGAAATAACCTAGAGCCTTGGACTGTGAAATACGTCTCTGCTCTCCCAGAAGCCACCATTCTCTATGCTTCTCTGGACTGGACTTGGTCAGAGGGACGGGAGCTGAACATTCCAGAAGAAAGCCACACCTCTGTTAAAGATTTTATAAGGCCGACTGATTAGAACTTCCTGATTCTGAAGAGTTGGAGGTTGTAAATCTAACAGGAAAATTATCTTGGGCTATCTTTGTCCTTTTAATTGCCACTCATTGTCCATGTCTTGTGATTATAGGTAAACTCTTTTAGAATGCATTAACTTAGCAGATAGACCACTAATTCCCAGCAACTGGAAAGCTAAGATGTCATCAGATAATATCAGATAAGAAAAGCATCAGACAGCAGAGAGATTCAAGTTTCCAAAAGGCAGTGGTATATACTTCAAACAAGGCTGGTTTGTAATGGGGTGCTCAAGGTCCAGGAAAGCCATTGAACCCCAAATTCTAAATTATTATATTTATTGAGGGAAGTACAGAGTCAAGGATCTGCACCCATGTGACTAGAGATCCCACATGGAGGGCCTGGGAAAACAATGGAAAGAAAGGAGAAAAGCCACAACTGAAACCACAGAGAAACTGGGGACTGACAATCAGAGCCACAGTGTAGGAGACAGACCCTGAGGATACTCAACACCTACCAAAGCAGAGAACCAGAGGCTCCTAAGAGCTTATCACTGAAGTAGACTTAAAACTCACCCACCATGGCTCAGGGAATTTTTCAGACGAGGGGGAGGAAAGATTGTAAGAGCCACAGGCCAAGACATCATGCCCAGAGGCTTCCCTCCCTGCAAAAATAATGTTCCCACAAGGCATAAACCACAACCCCATGGGGAATATTTGCAACCCCACTGAAAAGGGTCCCCAGTGGAATGGGGGCAAGGATGAGGGACAAAAGGGTACCAACCAATGATGTATCCATATGAAACATCTTGGCTCCAATATCAAGGTCCCCACCAACAGTGGGATACAAGAGGGCCACACCCATTAAATTCTCTCTAAAACAATAATGGCTATCCATGTATCTTGCACTGACCTCACTCTCCATTGGAGAATTTGCTTCTCTTTTTCAGATGGATGTAGAACCTGAGGAGAGAATCAGCCCATCACGCCTCACCAGGGCACCAGCTGAACCCATAGAATAATTGGGGAAATGAGCAAGAATGCTGCTTTCTCAGGGAACCTGGTATCAGAGAGGGGTGAAGGAGATAGACACAGAGAACACTCAGCCCCTACCAAACCAGAGATCCAGAGACACAGAGACTCCTATCATCTCATCACTGAAAAAGACCTAAAATGAACCCAACATCTCTTAGGGAAATTCGCAGAAGAGGGGGCGGAAAGATTGTTAGATCCATAAGTTGGGTCATTATGCACAGAGACATTGTCTCTCCCCCATAATGGATGGCTATCCCCACAATGCAAGACCCACAATCCTCGACAGGGGTGGGCAGGAAGAAGGCTAATGATGGTACCATCATGGCTGTATACACATTATATAGATAATTAATAAAAAAGAATATTATTAACATTAAAAATGAAAGTTCAAGGAGCTCCTGCCATGTGGGAGCTGGAGGGGATAAAGAACTCATGTGGTAAGTAAGGGCTAGGGAGACCCTCCCTCCCTGGCCCAGTGAGGGAAAATCCCACTCACAGCTGGCAGTTCCAAAGTGGTCATAGAGCATGCCCTCCTCTTGCAAAGGTACTTATAGTGGCGGGCTGTCTTCTGGTTTAGGTGAACCACAGGGACAGCTGGTTGGTTAGGTCTAGCAGCTGTCTCAGGAAGAGGCAAACCCTGACACCAAGTTCTGGGGGCTGA
Organism: Orientallactaga sibirica; assembly: GCA_036365145.1. Classification (NCBI taxonomy): domain Eukaryota; kingdom Metazoa; phylum Chordata; class Mammalia; order Rodentia; family Dipodidae; genus Orientallactaga; species Orientallactaga sibirica. The sequence continues at coordinate 17,753,391 of JAEOAD010000018.1, read as the reverse complement.
ACTTTATCAACCACAGTGTTTAAATCCTATGTAAGACCTTCCTCCCAGGAAGGGTCTTGGTTGTTTGGGGAAAAACGTTTCTAGGGAATTAGGCAAGTAATAAGAATTCAAATCATCTTTGATTTCCAGTACGTGCAGACATTCCTGCCCTTTTCTTACTTCCAGTGGTCCAATCACCCTAACTGTACCCCCTTCTCAGGTTGGCTGATTAGAACTACTGTGATTGTAGAAAGGCAGACTGTTCCAGGTTCAGAGCTAAATTCTCTTGGATTATTTTTAGTTCCTTTAATAGTCATTTATTTTCTACTTCAGTTTTTGACCTATCATCCTTTTGAAATTAGGTGAAACCTCTTAGACTCTGCTTATAGACCACAAGTTTCCACCAACTCAAAGTCCAAGACTGTCGTCATCAGATACCATCTAAGACCTATAGCAGATCCTTTCTATTTTGTTGTAACTTCCCTACCTGATATTTCCACCAGTATATTTGATAAGTGCCTTGATCTATGTCCTTCTCTTGTTCTTTAAGTATAAAACATTCATGAAATTGTTAACACATAGGAACATGTTGTTTGGGGACAACCTGGTCTCATATTTAGCTCAAGAAAAAACTCAGTTTTTTGAAGTGAGAGCTGTGTTTTGCATGGACAGGGAGCAATAGAACACTTGTAACATAAGTTACATCAAACATGGATCAGGGAAACTATTAAATGTCCTTGTTCTTCTTGCTCTCTGTCTACATCCTCCTAACATACCCTGTCAGTGGAAAGTGGAGGCTGTGCTGAGCTCAGTGGCAGTCGATGTGGCCTGTCTGCCATGGGCAGTCTGGGGGGGGGATGGGTTTGGTCTGTGTGCTACATATTTGCCATCTCAGCACTAAATCATCACACTTAATAGTAGTGACAAATGTTTCTGGCGAACTGTTCTTTTATAACAGGATATATTTCAAATTTAAAAAGAGTGAAATTCTGTATCCAAAGAAAGGCTTGTGATCAAAAGGTCCAAAGGTGTAGATAATAACAATTTAGACTTTTTGTACTGGATTAGGCACCTAAAGCCATTTTGTTGAGACAGCACTATTTTGGTCTTAGGGTGAATCTGAGTACAAATATACAATCATATGTTCTAGAAGGTCATGTGTCCTAGTAGAAATTGAATAGCAGTATGTGAGAGATTCCAATGGTTTTGAACTGCAAATTCACTTAAATACCTAGTTAAATGATCACTTTCAAATGTAAACCTATATCAAAATTTTTCTTAAGTTTTCAATTTATTTTAATGTCTTTTGATTTTTTTAAGGTTGTGGTCAATAGATATTCATTATGAATGTCACACATTCTTAGTCGTTCAATATAACCTAGGGTAGTTAAAAAGTAATTCAGCTTAGAAAATACTTTTACCATTAAAACAGGTTTTATACATGCATGGCATAAATAAGGAAAAAATATATGAGCATTCCTATAATATTTAAAGGGAACAGAACCTTTAAAGGTAATGTTTACCTTGCAAATGGGTGCCCTATAGTATTATCTTGTTTAGTCTTTAACTACTTTGATTGATGCTATATATTCAATCAAGGCTAAAACTGTTTATTAGTGGTGGCAGTTATGATTCATAAAACTTCATATGTTACCTAGGACACACTGCTTACTGTTTTTGCGGGACAAATGGTTTCATTAAAGCTGGTCTCCCCATCAAAGCTCACTCAGGGGGATTGGGAAGATGGCTTAGTGGGTGAAGTGTTTGCTGTACAAGCACAAGAACCTGACTTTGAATCCACAGTACACATGTAAGATGCTAGGCATAGTTTCACATACCATTGATCCCAGAGCTGTGGAGGAGACAAGAGAATCCCTGTGCTTGGTGGCTAGCTAGTCTAGGTAACCCATGAGCTCTAGCTTCAGTAGGAGACCCCATCTCAAAAAAAAAAAAAAAAAAAAGCAGGGAGTGGTGGCACACGCCTTTAATCCCAGCACTCGGGAGGCAGAGGTAGGAGGATCGCTGATCGTTCGAGGCCACCCTGAGACTACACAGTTAATTCCAGGTCAGCCTGGACCAGAGTGAGACCCTACCTCACAAAACCAAAAAAAAAAAAAAAAAAAAAAAAAAAAAAAAAAAAGGTAGAGACACAACTGAGGAAGACACCTGATTCCATCCTTCTCACACACAGTGAACCAGCACTCACTCAAGTAGTGTTTAGACTTTCAGTGTAGTGGAAAGTCCTGCTGATGAAGTTGGTTACTTTTGCTTCTATAAAGCATCAACCTTAACTTCTTGTGTGATTGCACTTAGTATAAATCCTGACATTCACTGAGGATTTAGTGTATGCTGAGCATTGTACCAAGCATGTTATTATACCCATTAGTTCACCTATTATTATCTCTTATTACCTACATCTATTCTTAACCAGCAATACAACCCTGCAAAGGACATTAGAATTTCACAGCTATAGAAACTGAGACATGTAGAATTTAAGTAACTTACCAAAGACCACAAAGCTAGTAGGTGTTGGAGCTGGCATTTTAATGCAGACTTGAATCTGCGAAGTACCATATTTATGCCCTTGTATAAATTATTTTAACTGTCTATGAATTTTTTTTATTTTAAGAAGAGAGATGTATCAGTTACTTTCTCATTATTGGAGCAAAATACCTGACCAGAAGCAGCGTATGGAAGGAAAAGGGTTTAATTTGGCTCACAGTTACAGATAGTTGAGTCCATGCTTGAAGGGAAGACATGGCAGGCTCTAGCAGGAAGCTTATACTACATCATTCCATTAGCATGGAGGAAAGGGCAGGGTAGAGAGAAGAATATCAGGTTGAGTGCGCTATAAAATCTCATAGCCCTTCCTCAGTGACACACTTTCTGTCAGCAAGATTCTACCTCCTGAAGGTTCCACAACCTTCCTGAACAGTGTCATCAAGTGAGGATCAAGTGTTCAAACTTGAGCTTATGGAAAATATTTTTTATGCAATCCATAACATGAGGTATCAGCTTTATTAGATTATAAACATTCAAGAAGATTACAGATCTGAAGAGGTGAGCATTGTGGTAGAGTGCTAAGTGACATTTATTATTGGCTAGATACATTTTTAGGGGTTCATAATCACACCTAAAGTAACTTATCCATGGTCTTTGCAGTTAGTAATTAATAAGTAAATATTCTCTCCCAGAATGTTTTACTCAAAAGTTTCTCTTTCCCTAATAAGTATATATTATTTCAAATGAAATACTTCCAATAAATTGCTACAAAACTTGATATCCTGGGCTAAATTAGAGTCAACCTTTAATTCTACCTCCCAGGCTTAAGTATTCACAGAAGGATACTTGTGGAAATGATGGGAATGGGTATTGTACACAGGTAGTAGAAGCCCCAGGGAATCTGTATTCTATCATTGTATCTGAATGAACCACTGGCATCCCTATCACTTGCCTATTTAGCCTTTTGCAGAATGATCTTGAATTGCGGTATGGACTTGTGCCAGCGTATATGGGAGGTCACGTCAAGAAGATTTTGAAATTCATTATTCTGTCTGTTAGAAAATGCTTTGAGAACATTGCTTTCCATACTCTTGGGCATCTATTTGTAAAGTCTTCTTTCTGATATATATTTTTTTTTTTCTGGAAAGACTTTGCTTGTTCTAAGGAGCTTTCAGGTTTCTTCCTGTCCAATCCTGAGAATTCTGTAATTGTTTGTCTCACACTTTCCAATAAGAAAGCCCAGAATCAAATTTGAAGTTACACTACAGTAAACATCTGGGAACATTATTCCATAACTGTTATTGTCACAGGATGCTGGAAGATGAGGACCAGGCAGATAGCGAATTGTAGTGAAGGCTTTCTTCAGCATCTGCCATTATCTTAGAATAATTTTAGATATATAGAAAGGGGTCAAAGGTCATGTGACCTGTGTAATTAAAATGTGTGATTGTTCATTTTGTTGTATTGAGGGATTTTTCACATTTCTCTTTATTTCTCTTTCTTTCTTTCTTTCTTTCTTTCTTCTTTTTTTTTTAGGTAGGGTTTTTTTTTCTAGCCCAGGCTCTGACCTGGAATTCACTAAGTAGTGTCAGGCTGGCCTCGAACTCATGGTGATCCTTCTTCGTGTGCCTCCCAAGTGCTGGGATTAAAGGCATGTACCACCATGCCCAGCCAATATTTCATATTTCTATATGTGTGGCATTTCTATAACTTCATAGCTTATAATATTTCATCGTATAGTTCTATACACACCACACTGGTGCTGGTTCACGCCCTTTATCACTCATCTACTATTCCATGCTAGCCATAGGGTGTTTCATACAGTGTGTGTTATGTGGTAGCTCACAGTGTACACAGTTCATGCTCGTTAACTGCTTTGAAGCTGTATGTAGTGTGCATGCAGTTCATACCACCATACTGTTCATTAAATCTCACAACATAATTCACATGATAAATGCAGTCATTAGCGTATACCATGGTGTTGTGTGTGGGGTATCACATACTTACACTGTGGTTCACAAAGAATATGGCTCATCATATAGTGAGTTTAAACACTATCTAATTTGAGGACTGCAAGAGCAGATAATGGTCTCTAAAAATTGATTATAAGAAGGAGAACTTTCAAGTTCATATTTCTAAGAGAATAGAGGACAGCATCATTATTTTTAGCATTGATGTGGTTTTTCTGCCAAGTTTGTAGGTCAGGATTTCAAGCTACAGCTATGTTTCATGTAATGCTATGGAGAACACTTACATGATTGAATCTAGTTTTAGCCAGGCCTGGGAAAGGCTGTCACTGAGACCTGAACTAAGGGAGGCGGGGGAAAACCACTATTAATGATGGATTTGTGATAATCCACAAACTCTTGTAATCCTGTCCCAGCATGTGGTTTGAGTGTGGCCATGCAAAGTGTTCCCAAGGATTTCTACTCTTCTGCTCAAATCATAACTTCTATGACAAAGGGTGGTACATTTGGTCAGTAGATGGATAAATTTCAGAATGGGAAAAGAGAAAATAGAATGGATAAGAGAAAATAGGTTAGTCTATGAATTAATTTTATTAATATTTTCTTCACATCTATGTGGACCTTATCTAGTAGGGGAAAAAAGTTTAATGTGTCCTGAAAGACCACTGGCAGGGGATACCCAAAGAACAGTGAGTAGTTGATGAAGACAGGAGGGAGATGGAGCAGATCGCTGTGACCTTCTGAGGCAAACAGAAACACAGCCCTGGTTGATCATAGACTTAATGGTCAAGACCAATGGTTTAGGAAAACAGAAACACAGGACACACAAGGGATTGACACTTGTTTCTACCCCTGCCATTTAAAGGGAGGAAAGATATTTTCCCTAAACATCCTTGCCCCCTAACTGTGCCCTTCTCTTGCCTCTTCCCCTAGGAAGTGTTCGATGTTTGGTATCAGTGGTTCAGATCATTTTGGGATCTGGCTCTCCTTCCATATCTGTGGAGTAAAATGACATTGAATAAATACATCTACTTAGGAAAGCGGTCCCTATCTAGCCCAAGGCTTCAGAAAGATTTGATGTATAATTCTTCTTGTCTTTTAACCCATCACAGCTTAGTGAAAAGATGGCTAGAAAGTGTTAGTCTTGTAAAGCCTCAATACTTTGTATCACTTATTTTAGTTTTAATTTTGACTTACTTGTATATGATTTATACGTGATGAATGTCTGTTTTCCTGACTAGAGGGTACATATTGGGAAATGTAGGCACATATCTGATTTTAGATACCTTATTTTGAGCTTTTGTTTTTGTTTGTTTGCTTGCTGCTGCTCCTTCTTCTCCTTCTTCTTCTCCTTCTCCTCCTCTCCTCCTCCTCCTTCTTCTTCTTTGAGCCAGGTTGGACTGGAACCCATGACAGCAGTCCTTCTTCAGACTCCCAGGTGCTGGATTATAGACACCATGTGCCAAACATGACTGCCTTTGCTTCCTAGTTTGCTCTAAGAGCCTAGCCCAATATGCCAAGTCTCACTTAAAAGTAGTTGAAGGAGAGTAAATGAATTTCAGATACTTTTTTTGTTCTCCTTGGATATGTCTGTCTTTCCCTCTTGTGAGTCCTTTAGCTGAAGTCCACCAAGCTCCTCTATAATCAATGTCTGGGGCAAGATTTTTAACTCCGGCAAAGATGCATCCCCATCACAGCACCACCCGTAGAGGCCACTGAATCTGAAGGAAGGTGCTACCCATTCCATTCCATTCCATTCCATTCCATTCCATTCCATTCCATTCCATTCCATTCCACTCCATTCCATTCCATTTCTTTGCTTTTTTTTTTTTTTTTTAAACCATCTCCTGGGTGCTTCTTTTCCTGGATCTCTACACAGGTCTGTGGGAAGGTGGGCATCCCCAGCAGGCTTGTGTTTTAATTGTGCTTTCTACCTTTGGAATTGTTTTCTCAGCCAAGCCCTTAAGAGTCTCTTAACACATCTCCATGCTTTCTCCATTGCAGGGTCGAGACTTGTGCAGAGGCACATGAAGTCCCAGAGGGATGACAGACACCCTCCTGCCCCTCCCCCATGGCTCTACTGAGGACTCAAAGGAAATTTTGCTTTCAGACCTTCGCTAGTGAGCGGTGGCTATGGGAGCAAATGGAGAGAACACTTATGAATAGGAAGGTGGAAGAGCTGCTCTGCTCTCCCCAGATTCATGCTTTCCCCCTTTTTTTCTGGAAGGGCTTCTCTGTCCCTCTCCCTCAGGATTTTAGAGGCGTTCTTACTACACTTGGATGCAAAGACTTCTCAGAGGGATGGCTCTGAACCGTTTATGGACACCTTTCCATGCTATTTGATTGGAGGCAGGCAGTCAGAACAAAGGAATCAGAGGGAGAGAGAAAGGTAGAGAGGGAGGGAGAAAGGGAGAGAGAAAGAGAGAGAAAGACACAAGACTCGCCTGAAAATTCTGCTGTTGTGGGCCACCTGCCGGAAGACACTGAGGCCTAAAGTCCTTTCATTTGAAATACAGTATGCCTGCAACCTACATCACAGGTGCTCATGAAAATAATTACTTCTCTTGGCTTTGGGTTTTTTCATTTCCAGTTCAAGGTCTTATAGATTATTCTTGGTTTGAAAGGTGAAAGTTTTAAATTGTAGCATCTTTTCCAGCTCAGCTTGCAGAAGCCAGCTCTGTATGCAACACCACAGCCTGGTCCAGAGCTATTTCCTACAGTTTTGTTTTCCTGTTTCACTTTCTTTTCAAAAATACGGTCTTTTTTTCTCCTCTAACATAAAAGTAATGGATGTATCTCACTGAAAAATTACTATAGAAAGAAATAGAGGGGAATATTCACTCTCTCTCTTATCTCTTAAGACAGACTTTGTGAGCAGGTTGATACTTCCTTCCAGACTGTTTTCTAGCATCATTACAGCCAGACCATTGCCAGTCCATGACCATTGCCAGTCCATGTCTATTGTTTTCTCACTCTGGTCCAGGCTAATTCATCTCCTACCTCTGCTCCCGAGTGAAGCCTGCCAAATAGGACTTTATGTATGAATGAGAATGTTTTAAGGGAAAGAAGAAAAAGAAAAAAAGATGGATGTAGAGGAGGCATAAACTGAAGCACCCTCAAAATAATAGTATTTAATTTTATTATTATTTTTTAAAAATATTCATTTATTAGAGAGAGAGAGAAAAACAGATGTGAAAGAGAGAATGGGCATGGCAGAGCCTCTGGCAGCTGCAAAAGAACTCCAGACACATGCACCACCTTGTGCATCTGGCTTTATGTGGGTACTGGGAAAATCAAACCTGGGTCCTTAGGCGTCACAGGCAAGTGCCTCAACCACTAAGCCATCTCTCCAGGCCCTGTATTTCATTTTGTGAACTTCCAGAGTGGCACTTGCTTACAGTAGTTCACATTGATGTCCCTCTATTACTTAGGGAGAGAAGTGGTGAGTCAATGGCTATCTGGGTATAACAGCTTATCTCTCCAAGAGGAATAACTTTTCAGTGCTCTCAGTTACACAGGTAACTCTGGTATGTTTCAGGACGACATGCTTACAGCCGTACATTGCTTAGCCATAAGTACATGTTTTGAGAAATGTGTCAGTAGGCAATTTTTACCATTTTGTGAACATCTCAGAGGGTGCTTGCATGAACTAGGATGGTCATGATGCCTGTAGAAGATGCAATCTTATGTGAGTACCACTGTATGTACGCTCACCATTGACTGCTACACAGTCACTATGTTTATAGACACCCGTATTGCGTAGGAGAATGAATGATTGGAGAGACATGGCAGGCAGTTTAAAAATGCATAAAATGAAGAAAATTGCTCCCCTTCTCCACAGGCACATGTGCTCTCATTCCAGGTACCAAGCAAAACTACATTCACAGATTGCAGGCCCACACCAACATATTCTAATATCTTATCCAAGCTCTCAGACTCAGGTGATAGAGGTGGCTAGTGATCAGCATCTTGAAACTGTTCCTTTCCTATGGGGGGGTGTGTTATTTAGCTTCCAAAACATTTATTCCCGTGTTACAAGGGAATTGTCTAATGAGGCTTTACAGTTATTATGAGGATTCAATGAAAGTAAATTAATTTAAATTACCCAAATATTGTTAAGCATGCAACATAAAGAAGGCACTCAGTTCCAGGCACTCAGACACGTAGACAGCAAGATGAAGAAAGCCTCTTGTAACAGGAAGCTGCCATGCTTGACGGAGGTAGGTAAAGGCAAGAAGCCGACTTCTATGCAAACCATTCTATGTGGCCACTTTTGTATGGGTAGTCAGGAAATGTCTTCCTATAAAGCTGACATTCAAGCTGAAGTAGGAATGACTGGAAGAGCTGTCCATGGGTCAGGGTCTAAGAGGGGCATGGAGAAGAATTGGAGAAACATACAAAGAAGGAAGCTAATGAGCTTGGTGTGTTGAAGGCCTATAGTGAAACTATTATATCTGATGCATGAAAAGTGACAGAAGGTTCCAGAAGGAAGTGAAATAAAGAGCCAGATTGTAAAGAGCTTAGTAAATCAGGGAAAAAAATTTAGAAAAAAAGCCCTTGGGTGTGAGGAATTTATCTACGAAAATGAGGCAACAAGAAGATTCTGGAGAAACTGCTTTTATTCCTGAAGGATGGAAGTCAAAGCTTCCTTAAACACTGCTGTGCCTGGCGGTTTCCATGGTGGAGAGCCTCTGCTTACGTCACACTGAACCCTGGGGAGCAACAGCCCTCAAGGAGTCTTCAGTCTTCAGTGCCTGAAAGTGAGGACGTGACTAGAGATGGCCATTAGTTCAGAAACAAAGCCTTAAAATAGATTCTGTTAGAGATGCAAATTCAGTTCAGAGCAGGATTCCTATGAGAGGAAATAGGGAGCGGGGAGGAGAGAATGGAAGGAGGGCTTAGCAAAAGGCCTGATGAACAGCAGACAAACCCCCAGGCTAATCAAAGTAAGAGAGTCTTAAGGGGAAATAACCCAAATAACTTACCCAGTTGTCTTCCATTTATGAGTCCATTCTGGCCTTGTCAAGGCTGAGAGAAACTGTCAGCCCGCTCTTCTTATTTTCAGAACCCTCCCAGCTGCCCACAGGTCATTTCCTAGGACGTCAAGGAAGGCTAATGGTCCAGGAGAGAAGCAAATGCAGCTCCTGGTTTCCAACCGACAGAATGGCAGCTGACGGGTACAATGGCTCTGCTATACTGCTGATTTTCCCCAGGTTTTTGCCATGACTTTCCAGCTTCTCCTGTGTCTTTGCGAATGTTCACAGTCCAGCAGGCACAGCACATTCAGGTCACCTCAGAGAACAAGGCTACCAGGAGGCAACAGGTGATTTCCAAAGCTATGCCGCTACCTAGGCTTGCTATCTGTGGAGTTAGAGAGGCCTGTCTGTTCCTTAGCATCCATGATACGCTCATTACATTAACATAAATGAAGCCCATCTGAAAACCCAGGCTCAGAGTGAGTGAGATTATTCTGTGCCATGGGAAGTGACTGAGGAAATTTCCTTGGTTCGTTTAGGCCCATCTTAGGTATCCCAGGGTGATAGTCATATTACTTGAAAGGATGATGTGTAGAAAATAGTATTTCTAAAGCATTTTATAACAGAGCATCTCAGACATATATGAGTCATGTTACCTTGAGTTTCCACATGTTCTTTGCTCGGCCTTAACATTCGTGAATATATTACGAATCTTTCTGCTATTTTTTTCCTATCTTATTCCTTTGCAGTTTTCAGACCTTGTATCTTTTCAGACCTCATTTGGGGTTATTTAGAGTGTATCTCTAATAAATAAAAATGTTCCCCCATGCCATTGTTGCCAGCTGCATTCCAGTGACCCAGACTCCACTGGGAAGTGGCACACTGACAGCTCAGTAGGAGTGATTATGTAGCCAGTACCTGCAGGAGGGAAAGAAGTGAACGAAGCAAGATTGAATAGAGGGAGAAGCGGGGCTGCCAAGCAAACCTACATAGGACATTGAAAACCTAGTCAAAAGCCTATGGCTGGGGTGGTCCTGAGCCCTAGGGGAGTAATACCTGCTAGTTTCTGGGTAAATGCATATATTATGCCCACCAAACTGCCTGTAAGCACTGTTTAAAATGTTAATACACATATAGTAATGCTATTCTCTCCTTTGGTTAGAGAAGATTCTCTTTTCAGATGGCAGTGACCACTGGGATGACTCAAAAGTCACCATGGAGCTGAGGAGCACTGACAGTAGAATGTCTAAACACTGAGACATCTCTGTCACACCCTTCAAGGCTCAGGGTCCATCGCGGAAGAGGTGGCAGAAAGAATGTAAGAGCCAAAAGAATAGGAGGACTGCTTATAATGCAATCTTCCAGACACATAATGGCCTTGACTTTCATGACCTCACAGTGCCTGACACTATCTATACAAGACCTGTATAATAGGAGGAAAAGATGATGATATCAAAATAAAATGAGCCTAATTGGAAGGGGAAGGGAATTCAATGGAGGGTGGATTTGAGGGGGGCGAATGGGAGTTGAGGGAGGGAATTGTCATGGTTTTATTGTCTATACTTATAGAAGCTATCAATAAAAAGTTTTTTTTTTTTTTTTTAAATCTACATAGGCCCCAGCTATACCTAGGAAAGCTGCAAAGCTGAGGACCTTGCCTTGTTCAGAGCAGTGTGGTAGAGAGAAGCTGGGACATGTTACTCTCATAATTCCCATAATGAACAGGCTGTCCCTGGTGGGGGATAGATCTCTGTGTGTTTATGTGAGTGTGTGTGTGTGGTGGGGGGAGGTGGATAGCCTATGTATTTTGTCTTGTGCTGGGAGCAATAGGAGAACAGTTTCTAGAGCGGTCCATCACAAGTGGCTGGGAGCTGGCAGTACTCCCAAGAGTGCAGAGAATAATCTTGTCATTTCTGAAAGGGGACCAGGGCAGTGGTTCATCCCACTATTCACTAGAGACATTAGAAGACCTTAAAATTTCAACAACTTAAAATTTTTTTTTTATTATTTCATTTTTATTTTTGGAGAGAGACACAAAGAGAGATAGACAGAGAGGGAGAGGGAGACAGATAGAGAATGGGTGTGTCAGCAGTCTCTCAGCTGCTGTGAACGAAACCCAGATGTGTGCGCCCCCTTGTGGTCAAGTGTGGCATTGCGCCCTTGCATCACTTTGCATCTGGCTAAACGTGGGACCTGGAGATTGGAACCGCTGGAGATTGGATCCAGCGTTCTTAGGCTTAGGAGGTAGGCGCCTTAACAGCTAAGCCATCTCTCCAGCCCCAATATGATCTCAGCGATCTGAGAAAGCTCCACACATGGGAAGAGTTACATAAAATAAAATATTTCTTCATGTCCAGTCTGAGAGTTTGAAATATGCAAATGAACATTGTTCTTTGAGCCAATTATTGGTTTATTTTTTTGGGGTGTGTGTGTGCCTTGGGTGCCATTCCTTGCATACCATGCACCATTTTAATTTTATTTTTATTTATTTATGTGATATATATATAGAGAGAGAGAGAAAGAGAGAAGCAGAGATAGAGAGAGAGACAGATAGAGAACAGGTGTGATAGAGCCTCCAGCCCACTGCAAACGAACTTGAGATACATGTACCACCTTGTGCATCTGGCTTATATGGGTTTTGGGGGACTGAACCTAGATCCCTTGGCTTTGCAGGCAAGTACCTTAACCACTAACCCATCTGTCCAGCCTCCATCCACCATTTTTTAGTTAATTTTTTTTTCATTTTTTATTTATTTATTTGAGAGCAACAGACAGAGAGAGAAAAAGGTGGATAGACAGAGAATGGGCATGCCAGGGCCTCCAGCCACTGCAAATGAACTCCAGATGCCTGTGCCACCTTGTGCATCTGGCTTACGTGGGTCCTGGGGAATCAAGCCTTGAGGCAGAATCCTTAGGCTTCTCAGGCAAGTGCCTAACCACTAAGCCATCTCTCCAGGCCCTCTATCCACCATTTTTAAGACAGAGTTTCTCATTGGCCTAGAACTTACCAAATAGGTAGACTAACTGGCTAATAAGCTGCAGGGACTCACCTGTCTTCACCTCCCCAGTGCTAGGACTACAGGCCTAGCTTGTTTTGCATGAGTGGTAGGAATAGGAGTCAGGTCTCCTGATGACAAAGCAAGCCCTCTAGTAAGTGAGCTACCACCCCTGCCATGAAAGGATTAAGTTTTGTTTGAACACCATGTTCTTGGTTTTGCTTTTATTTCTATTTTGTAGGATCTGTACTGAAAAGAAACGTCTTAAGGAATTGAGTCAACGGGAACGAGGCAGTTCTTACTCTTCACGGTGAAGAGATGAGTGGTTGGAGGAAACTATAAATAAGCATAATGCTCCTTGATGATGCATGCCCTTCTAAGACATCCACGAATTACATGAACATCTGAGGATATGTTGCTGTTAGAACAAGACATGTACTAAAAGTATCATGCAGTTTATCTCATCAACAGCCCTTCACTAGCACAGCTTGTTGACATGGTCAATTCTGTGTGGTAAAAGTGTGACAGAAAACGAAGAAACTGATGGAGAATCTTTGCAGATAGTGCGAAACTATTTTAAAGCTGTTACAAAGCCTCATTTATATCTGTTACCTCAATATTAAAAGGATGGCATTGGAGACTAAGAAACTGGAAAGAAATGGTCTTGTAAGGTTTCTGGAAAAAAGTCTATAAGTCAGTGTCCTCCAGCTATGCATGTGATGTAAGGCCATGTACTGGAATTGATAAAAGTGATACAGATTGCTTCTCTAGGCATTTCTTTTGGAATGACCAGGGAAAAGATAATGATGAACACAGTGGAACAAAACTAGCAATTGTGCGTGCAATCCATTTCCTTTTAGAGTTGGGTATTTATTAGGCTTCCCCTTTAGTTTTTTTTTTTTTTTTTTTATAAAGCTTAGTTTAATAACATACAGGATTCCAGTATTATTTCTACTTCATAGGCAAACCAGAGTTTTCATCAAACTAATAAAAGAAATGGTTGGAGCACAATCTAAACATTTTGATTGGAGCTCTAGTCTGTCTCCGGCAGACAAGAGTGCAGTTTCTGGGGGTTTCAGAGTAGGGCAAAAATGGAAGGTGAGATGATGGGATGTCTGACATGGATATGAAATGGATGGTACAATATTCTTTTGGTTCACTGATTTAAGGTCTTAGAAATTCAGGCTTATCTATAAAAGCTAATGATATGGAAGGAATGCTTATTTTTTTCACATCTATGGGGAAACTTGAATGCCTTCAAAATACCTAGGGTTGGGCTGGAGGGATGGCTTAGTGATTAAGGTGTTTGCCTGCAAAGCCAAAGGAACCAGGTTCATTTCCCCAGGATCCCCATTAGCCAAATGCACAAGAGGCGCACTCATCTGGAGTTCTTTTGCAGTGGCTGGAGGTCCTGGTGCACCCATTCTGTCTCTCTCCACCCCTCTCTGTCAAATAAATAAATGAATAAGTATATAAATAAATCAAAATAAAATATTTAAAAAAAAACACCTAGGGTTGATATACAGGTCCTTTGTGACAGATGACCCAGTGTGGAAAGACATGGGTCTGAATCCAGATGGGATTGTTTTCCCATCCACACTACAGGTGTCAGGGGCATGTGTTCATGTCCTGCACTTGGAGCTTCAGTTTTCTCAACCATAAAATGAAATACCTAGGGTGAGGTTGATACCAGGCAGAAAGTATTCATTCTCTCTCCCTTATTTCAGTAATTTTCTGGTCTTTATCATAAGAACTCGTTAGCATCTGAAGCACTGAATTCCTGGGCCTCTCCTTCCCAATTGACACATTTCCTGAAAAACCCATGCAACATGTGCGTGAGAGTCACCTGTGCATGCTACTGAATTTAGTTTTTTGTAATGGCGGATGAATCTCTGAAAGGTTTGTGCCCAACCCTAGTACCTGATGATGCACTCTCTCATGCAGTAGGGAGTGACAATAACAGAAACTACAACTTCATGAACATTGACTAGGTGCTGGCTAAGTGTTTCATAGGCAGGGAAATCACTTTTTGTGTGTAGGTTCTGTTACTCTCATTGTTATGGAAGCATTTTTAAATCTTGGGTTAAATAAATTGTTCAAGATCCTAAGACTGGTATGCAATGAAGCACTCCTTCAGCCCAGCTCATGGGGACCCAAGGAATAAGAGGTAACACCCTTATGCTCCTGGTTGTAATCTCCTGGTACTTTGATCCTACTGAGCAATGATTTCTTGAATAATAAGAAGCATATAACAAAAAGAAAGAGATGTTTTGACCATCAGAGAACAAGGCATCGAGCATAGCCTAATTGGCCAGAAATCTAGCTGAAGCTTGTCTTGTCAGTGAAGTTTATTGACTTTAGCCTGGGGAACTTAGATTATGTGGGTCAGCCTCTTATGTTGAAGGGGGCTGTCCAAATCGGACCCAGGAAATTTGCCATAAATAGCTTCAGCTACGTTTGTCCCTAATACTTGTTTGTCTCTAATACTAAAAAAGGAATATGTATATATAGTATTTAATCCCTCATGTTTGTTTCTCAAATTAATCTTGGTGGGCAGGAGCTGGAGGGTGCAGGTATCTCATTTGTTTGTCTGAAGCATGCTCCTCTAATCCCTGGGGTCAAGGAGAATGGAGGCTAGACAAAATATCACTGGTGACAAGAATCTGAGGAGAATATGACACTGAAGGGAGATAAACTAAGCAAAAACATTTTTCCTGATATTAAGCTACTTGAAAGCTAAGACTAAGCCACTTATTTAAAATTATGGCCTCTTTCATATAAAATTAGAGCAATACTTTTCCTTTAAGGTCTTTGAGAAGGACATGTGGAATAATTAATGAGGATAAAAGCCTTTGTAATCATTACAGGCCATGGAAACATCCCTTCTTACTTTGTGTGGTAGTTAGAATTGATGGCCCCCAATATATTCAGGATTTTATTAGTTTGGAATTTAGGTCTGCAGCCACCTGGCTAGAGGAGGTGTCAATGGCTGGCTCTTAGCATCCAGCCCTAAAGTGTAGTGGTGGATTTGGAATTCTAGTCTAAAGATATGCAAAGTGCTATAATTCTGTCTGGAGTTCTTGTAATGTGCTTGCTTGCTTTTTGGCTTGTTGCTTTTCTTTCTCTGCTTGGACCTGTGAAAGCAGGCCAGCTTCTTCTGCCATTGTGTAACTTCCCCCAGATCAGTCAGCTTCAATAAATCCCTTTTTCCTTAACTGTGCCTGGTCTGGAGGTTCATTTCAGTGACCTGAAGCTTCTGAAGACCTGTTGTTTGATGAATGTCTTTTGTTCTGACATGTCAGGCACATCCTTGGCATCCAGAATTTGCCAGCTATGTACCACACTAAAGGGAGGAAGTGAAGAGATGACATTAGAACATGTATGCTCTACATTATTCAGCTTTAAGAGAAAAAAAAATGAGAGCATTAAAAAATCTGGAGAGATGGCTTAGTGGTTAAGGTGTATGCCTGTGAAGCCTAAGGACCAAATTTGATTCTCCAGGTCCCACATAAGCCAGATGTACATGGTGGTGCATGCGTCTGGAGTTCGTTTGTAGTGGCTAGATACCCTGGCATGCCCATTCTCACTTTCTCTCTCTCTCCCTCTCTCTGTCTCTAATAATAAATAAATAAATAAATAAATAAATAAATAAATAAATAAATAAATAAATACGTAAATACATAAATAAATAAATAAATTCTTAAAAAAATAAAATCTTAAGCCGGGTGTGGTGGTGCACGCCTTTAATCCCAGCACTTGGGAGGCAGAGGTAGGAGGATCACCAAGAGTTTGAGGCCACCCTGAGACTACATAGTTAATTCCAGGTCAGCCTGGATCACAGTGAGACCCTACCTCGAAAAACCAAAAAAAAAAAAAAAAAAAAAAAAAAAAATCTTAAAAAAAAACCAAAAGTGTGTGCCACCACACCCAGCTATTAAAAAAATATCTGGGATACAATTATTTATATCTTACGTCTGCCAAATTCTCTAGCTATGTGCAGGTTAATTTCAGATTTACATTAAAATGCTTCTAAAAAAAAGAGAAAAGCCAAGTAAAAATTTGCAGATAAAAATAAGCAAAAGGGCCGGGCGTGGTGGCGCACGCTTTTAATCCCAGCACTCGGGAGGCAGAGGTAGGAGGAGCGCCATGAGTTCAAGGCCACCCTGAGACTACATAGTTAATTCCAGGTCAGCCTGGGCCAGAGTGAGAACCTACCTCGAAAAACCAAAAAAAAAAAAAAAAAAAAACCCAAAAAAGCAAAGCAAAAGGTAGCCAGGCATGGTGTTCCAAAACTTTAATCCCAGCATTTGGGAGGCAGAGGAAGGAGGATCACAGTGAGTCTGAGGCCACCCTAAAATTAGAGAGTGAATTCCAGGTCAGCCTGGGCTAGGGTGAGACCAAAAAAAAAATAAAAAGGTTTTTACAAAAGGAAAATACAAAGCAAAAATGCAAAGCCCATAGAGATGTGGGAGAAAGAAGCCATAAGTAATTTGTGCATTTTAAGTCAAATTACAACTTGCCCTACGGTTATGAATCTAGGATAGAAAGTCGGCCTTCTCAAACAATGGAATTTAACATTGTGCTTTATGATTAAGCTCAGGCGAATCCAAGTGGAGCTTGGGTGCTTGACCTTGACATCAAGAAAGAATGATAAATTTCCACAGCTTTCTGCTTCCCTTCTGTCAAAGAATTCTGAAACATACCTACAAAGAAAAAAAAAAAAAAAACAAAAACAAAAACAAAAACAGTTGTGTCAGTTACTTTCTTATTACTGGGACAAAACCCTCAACCAGAAGCAACTTATTGAAGGAAAAGGTTTTAACTGGGCTTATAGTTCTAGAGGGTAGAGTCCATTATATCAGAAGAAGTATGACAGGACCAGGAAGCCAACATCACATCATCATATCAACAGAAACAAAGTAGAGGAAAAAGCAAGAAGATCCAAGCTAACCCCTCAAGACCTCACCACAAGGGCATACTTCATACCTACTAAACTGTCTACAACCTTCCCAAACAGCTGGGAACCAAGAGTCCAAACACACCAGCCTATAGGGAACATTTTAAATTCAAACCATCATATCACCTTTGGAGAATTTCCTAGGGAATGGATTAGTTTCTCTAGGTTTAGTCCTTGACATTAAGTTCACTTAGGAAGTCATATATGTGTTAACATTGTAAGATGTATGTAGCCATTGCTTTATAGACAATTGGGCTCTTCTGTGGTTCCTTTATTAGTTAATGGGAACACCAAAGGATCGAAGAAGAAAAGTGACCTAATACTAGGGCTTCGGACAAGATGACTTACCTGATTATTAACTGAATAAATATTGAGTACTAGGCTGTATTCTAGATACTAGAGATAGCATTTTAAATAAACATAGGTTTTGCTTTCGTGTGTGTGTGTTTGGGTAGGAGCATGTGGAAACCAAAGGATAATTTCAGGTGTCATTTCTCAGGAATTACATCCACATTTTTGGAGATAGGGTCTCTCATTAGCCTGGGGCTTGCCAATTGGGCTAGACTGGCTGGTCAGTGAGTTCCAGGGATCCATCTGTCTCTGCTTCCCCATGCTGGGATTACAAGTGCATACCACCACATTTGGCTTTTTTTTTTTTTTTTCTTTTTTTGAGGTAGGTTCTTACTTTAGTCCAGGTTGACCTGGAATTCCCTGTGTAATCTCAGGGTGGCCTCAAACTCTGAACAATCCTCCTACCTCTGCCTCCCAAGTGCTAGGATTAAAGGCATGTGCCACCATGACTAGCACTGACTTTTTAAAAATTTCAAATTTCTTTTTGCTTTATATTCTTTTTTAAAATTTGTTTTCTTCTTACTTTTTTTGTTTTTCTTTTTTACAAGCCTTTGTGTCTCGGGTTGACGTTGAAGAGATTGCAGCAAGAGACCTGATCTGCAGCAGGTTCTGTAAATGGGTTACCACCAGGTTCCACAAGAACATGTGTTGTTGTATGTCAGGCAAGAGGGTGGCCTCCTTTCTGGTCATCCCTCCTTTCCTCCAGGCAGGTGTGAATACATTTTTTTTTATCAAGTGCAAGAGACACATAATGACAATATTATGTAGTGATTGCTATGATTAAGAATCCAGCAAGATAAGGAGATTATAAGGAGAAGAATGGCCAAGGAAAAACTTTCTGAGAATTAATGTTTGAAGTATGTCTTCAGGGAGATAGGAGAGAAAGATTTGAGAACTTGAAGAAAGTTCTTCTGGAAGAAGGAGTAACACATTTAAATACCCTGAGGCAGGTTCACACTTACTTGAGGAACTGAAAGAGGAATGATAGATGACATGTTGGAAAGAAAACTGGAGGCTATATAAAATGGCACCTTGCAGACCTTGATAAGACTTTGAATTATATTGTGTGTAATAGAAATCCATTGGAAGGGTTTGAACAGAGAGAATGTGATTTAAGCGTTAGGAAAATCTCCACCTAACTTACACGGAAAACAGAAAGTGGAGAATCAGGTAAAACTGAGAAATCAGTAGAAAACTACTCTAGCAAGTTTGTATGCATAGGTGGTGAGCAAAATACTCAGGCAGGACCAAAAGTTGTAATGTGGTCTTTCTCTTCATAGAAATCTAGTCATGTGTGAACGTGATGTGATAACATATAGGGGAAAGAGTTCTCTTTTAACACTTCTATTATTAAAACTCTTAAGCATGCACAAATGACAGTGATCAGTTTGGTAGTGCTCCCCAGATACAGCAATTATTACAATTTTTCCCAATCTTGCTAAACCTATGTTTTCTCACCACTATTTTTAATTCTTACAGGAATATTTTTGGTTAAATCTTAGTTATCCTGCTATTTTATCTATCAATATTTCGGTAGTGACAAATGAAAGCCTTTTTTTGCTGTTTAAAATGGGAAGCTTTATTTTGGTTTCTTTGCATTGAGAACAATTGTCAAAATGTAGGTGACTGTCAGTGTAAAGCATTGTATGAACTAAGCTGGATTCCAAACAACTAAGTGACATAATGTTAGTAGTGAAAACAAGTTGAACCCTTCCATACCAGGTTCCTTGCTGATGGGTGCAGCTGTTACAGCTTCTTCATCCCACTCAGGTGAGGTCCAACCTTGGGCTCTTTGTATGCCATTTTATTTATTTATTTTTTTAAAATAAAGTGTGTGCTCTTAGATCACTCCACCCCAGTTCTGCTGAGGGGCTTCTTTGGTGGGATTTTTAGTATTAATTGTGGATACCACAAAGCCTAATCTCTGTGGGGGGGGTGAGGGGAACATAGTAACTCAGAATATTCCCACCCACCCTGAGGCTCTTACAATCTTTCTGTCCACTCTTCTGCAGTGTTTCCTGAGTCTTGGCTGGCAAGAGAGGGATCTGTTTTACTGTTTGTTGCTTTATCTATAGTCTCTGGATCTCTGTTTTGGTGAGGTTTGGGTAAAGCACAGCATCTGTTGCCATCTCCTTGGAATTGGTTTCCAGGCTAGCTGTGAGAGCAGTATTCATGTCACCACTTCCTCTGTAATGACTTCTGGGCCTGGGCAGATGAGGTAGAAGTGACCAACCTCATGGTAGACAGTTGGCTTTCTGTTTTTAATTTATCAAGGACCTCAATATAAGACCTGAAAGTCTTCACTGACCAGAAGAGAAAGTAGGGAGAACACTCCAAGATACAGGCAGAGGGAAAGACTTTCTGAATAAGGCTCCAGTTTCCCAGGAAGTTAGGCAAACACTCAAAAACTGGGATCTCATGAAAATAAAAATCTATTGTACAAATAAGAAAAGCATCATCAGAGTCTATAGAAAAGCTTCTTATAGGAGAAAAATTTTACTGGCTATACCACTGACAAAGGTTTAATATCGAAATTCTATAAAGATAAAAAAACCTAAATAATAAAAAAAATCAAGTACCCTACTCAAAAATGGGGCAGGAAATTGAACAGAGAGGTCTCAAAGGAAGAAATACTAATGAAATCAAAGCATGGCTGAAGGAAATGGAAACAAATCATCAAAAATAACTCAGTACATATCACAGTGAAGTGGAAGACAAGCTGAGCATGGTAGTGCACACCTTTAATCTCAGCTCTTAGGAGGCAGAGGTAGGAGGATCACCATGAGTTTGAGGCCTCCCTGAGACTACATAGTGAATTTCATGTCAGCCTGAGCTAGAAAAAGAACCTAACTAAAAAAACACAAAAATAAAAAGAAGACAATCTTGACAGAAGGATAAAGGAAATGGAGGAAAACCAACAATTAAAAAAATGATCTCAGTGGGCATTGGAATAAACTCAATGAAGATATAATCAAATGCAGGAATGAATTCTAACAAACAATGAGCAAGTTTAATCAAGAAATGAAATTGGAATTCCACAAAGAGATAGAAATGCCAAAAAAAAAAAAAAAAACACAATACACATTTTAAAGAGATGAAATATTCTGGTTATTGGCACACAACAAGAAGAACAAATACAGACTAAATGCATAGAAAACATATTAAACAATGTATCAAAGAAAATTCCCTAACTGCACAAAAGAGAGTCCCATTGAAGTACAAGAGGACACCAACAGACAGGACCACTGAAGAAATTCCTCATGCAACATTATAGTTAAAACTCTCAACACTGAAAACAAAGAAAGCGTTCTAAAAGCTATAAGAGAAAAACAGTTTGTTACATATAAAGGTCCATCAGAATTACCTCTGACTTTTCAGTGGAAACCCTAAAAGCCAGAAGGGATTAGAATGGAATATTTCAAATCCTAAAAGACTCAAAATATTATACTCAGCAAAATTATCCCTCATGATTTAAGATGAAAGAAAATCTCTCCATGATAAATGCCAGGTATCTGATAACATGAGCACTAAGCCAACCCTATATAGGATATTGCATAGAATAACCCACACTGAAGAAATGAGCAATCACACCCAAAAGTCTACAAGAGGGGAAAATAACAGCCATGAGTAGAACATACGTGGAAACATACATTATCCAAAAAAACACCAAATTTCACTAAAGCTCAAACTTGAGAGCAATTAACTGGCACCTCACACTTATAACTCTAAACATTAATAGTCTCTTTGCACCCATCAAGAGGCACAGGCTTGGTCTGGAGAAATTGCTTAGTGGTTAAGGCATTTGCCTTCAAGGCCAAAGGACCCCGGTTCTATTCTCCAGGACCCACATAAGTCAGATGCACAAGGGGCGCATGCATCTGGAGTTCGTTTGCAGTGGATGGATGCCCTGGCATTAAAGCTGGATCATAAAAATGTACCCATCCGTTTGCAGTCTATAGAAAACCCACACTAACAATAAAGATAAATATCACCTTAGGGTGAAAGGATAGAAAAAGATATTCCAAGCTAATGGAAATAAGAAACAAGCAGAGGTGGCTATACTAATGTCAGACAAAATAGATGTCAAACAAAAATAAACAAAAGAGATAAATAAGGCTACTTCAGTCTCATCAAAGGAACAACAAATATAACAAGATAATTACAATCACAAACATATATGCACCAGACACAGGAGCACAAAGTATAAAGAAAATTCTGAAAATAAAGCAGAAATAATCCCATCACAATGATATTAGGAGACTTTAATACTCCACTATCATCATTAGACAGATCATCTAAGCAGAAATTAATCATGAAACAAGAAGGTTAAACAATACCATAGATCAATTGGACTTAACAGACATCTACAAAATATTCTACCCTAACTGTACAGAGTACTTATTCTTCTCAGCAGCTTGCAGAAACTTCACATGTTGAGGCACAAAACATGTATCAAAAAATTCAGGAAATTCAACATAATTCCTGCACTATATCTGAAGATCATGTAATAAAGCTAGATATTAACAACAAGGGAAACAACAGAAGATCCACCAACACCTGTAGACTGAACAATTCACAATTAAATAATGCATGGGTAATTTAAAAAGAAATTACAAAGGAAATTAAAACACTTCTGGAACTGAACAATAATGAAAACATAGCGTACCAAAACATATGGGACAAAATAAAGGCAATCTTAAGAGGGAAGTTTATAGCACTAAATGCTTTCATCACAAAAACAGAGATCTTAGGTCAACCACTTAACCACCCAGCTGAAGGCATTGAAAAAACAAGAACAATCCAAAATTAATGAACTGGAAATAAAAAAATTAAAAACTGATGAATCAAAGAGCTGGTTCTTTGAAAAAAAAAAAGCAATATTGATAAACCCCTGGCCAATTTGATCAAAAGGAAAAAAGAGAAGGCTCAAGTCAACAAGAGCAGAAAGGAAAAAGGAAATGTTACAATAGACCCTAATGAGATTGGAAGAATCATCAGGACATATTTCAACGTTCTATACTCCACAGAATTGGAAAACTAGGAAGAAATGGATGAATTCCTTAACTCATCCCACCTACCCAAACTAAACCCAGTGATATAAGCTATCTAAATAGAGACATAACATGTAATGAGATTGAAGCTGTAATTAAAAGCCTCCCCTGAGATGGAGAGATGGTTTAGCAGTTTATGCATTTGCCTGCAAGGCCAAGGGACCATTAGCCAGATGCACAAGGGGGCACACATGTCTGGAGTTCGTTTGCCCTGGCTAGAGGCCCTGGCACACCCATTCTCTCTCTCCCTACCTCTTTCTCTGTCAAATAAATAAATTAATAAATAAAAATAAAATATTTTAAAAGCCTCTCCCCCAGAAAAATCCAGGGCAAGTTGGTTTCACTGCTGAATTCTAGCAAACCTTCACTGAAGAACTAAAGGTCAATTTTTCTCTTGTTAGTACATGCAATTGAAAAGGAGGGGGCGCTCCTACTTTCCTTCTATAAGCCAGCATCACCCTGATACCAAAACCAGACAGAGACACAAAAAAAGAGAACTACAGATTGATATCCTTGTTCAACTTAGATGCAAAAATTCTCAATAAAATTCTTACAAACCAAATTGAACACATCAAAAGCATCATCCACCTCTATCAAGTAGGTCATCCCAAGGATGCAGGGTTGTTTCAACATATGGAAATAGATAAATAGATAAATATCATATAAAAAGACTCAAATTCAGGAACCACATGATAATCTCAGTAGATTCAGCAAAGGCCTTTGAAAAAATTCAACATCCTTTCATGAGGGATAGAGGAGTCATATTTCAACATAATAAAGGTAATATATGACAATCCTAAAGCCTATATCATATTATATGGGGGGAAATTCAAAGCATTCCCATTAACATCTGTGGTGCCACTCTCACCACTACCTTTACCACATAGTACTTAGTCTTAGTTCAAGCAATAAGACAAGAGAAAGGAATTAAAAAGATACAAATTGGAAAGGAAGAAGTCATACTATAGCCCTATTCACAGATGACATGATTCTACACATAAGAAAACAAAAACTCCACCCAAAGACTCCTAGAAGTGACAAACACTTTCAGCAAAGTAGTGAGATGTAAAATTAACACAAAAATCAGGAGCCTTCATATATATCAATGACAAAAATAAGGAAAGAGAAATCAGGCAAGCTGTCCCATTTACAATAGCCACAAAAAAAATAATCAAACACCTCGGAACTTTCCTAACCAAGGAAGTAAATGTTCTAGACAATTAAAACATAAAACATTGAATAAAGAACTAGAGGGCTGGAGAGATGGCTTAGCGGTTAAGGCGCCTGCCTCCTAAGCCTAAGAACGCTGGTTCCAATCTCCAGGTCCCACGTTTAGCCAGATGCAAAGTGATGCAAGGGTGCAATGCTGCACTTGACCACAAGGGGGGCACTCATCTGGATTTCTTTTGCAGCAGCTGAGAGGCTGTTCGCATGCCTATCTCTGTCTTCCTCTCCCTCTTTCTTTGTCTCTCTCTCTCTGTCTCTAACAACAACAACAACAACAACAAAAAACTGGAGAAAGACATGAGAAGGTGGAATGACCTTCCATGTTCATGAATTGGAAGGATAAATATTGTTAAAATGGCCATTCTACTAAAAGCAATGTACAAACTCAATGCAATTCCAATTAAACTCCCAGCAACATTCTTCACAGAGTTAGGAAAAAAATAATCTCAAAATTCATATGAAAGCACAAAAGGCTTCAGATAGCCAAGAATGTGCTCAGGAAAAGGGACACTTCTGGTTATATCACCATATCTAATTTCTAATTATACTATAAGACCATAGTAATAAAAACAGCACGGTACTGGCATTAAAACAGATACATAGATCAATGGAATACAATTGAAGATCCAGGTATGAGTATCATTAACTACAGGTACCTGATCTTTGACAAAGTGGCCAAAAGTACTCACTAGAGCAAAGCCAGCATCTTCAACAAATGTGCTGGTGAAACTGAGTAGCCACATGGAGAAGAATTAATTTGGAACCTCTTCTCCCACTTTGCACAAAAGTCAACTCTAAATAGATCATGGACCTCAACATAAGTCGGGAAATTCTAAATCAACTAGGAGAGAAAGTAGGAAGAACATGACAAAATATAGGTGTAGGGAAAGATTTTCTGAATGGGGCAAACACTCAACAACTGGGAACTCATGAAAATAAAATGCTTTTTTACAGATAAGCAAAATATCAACAGAATTAATAGACAACATACTGACAGGGAGAAATTCTTCACCAGCTATCCCTCCAACAAAGGTTAATATCTAGAATCTACAAAGATCTCAAAAAACTAATCAATAAAAAAATTGATCATCCTCTCAAAAAATAGGGCAGGCAATTGAACAGAGATTTCTAAAATGAAGAAATACAAATGGCCATGAAACACTTAAAGAGATGTTCAACATCTCTATTCATCAAGGAAATGAAAATAAAAATGACTATAAAATTCCATATCACTCCAGTCAGAATGACAACCATCAAAAAAAAAAAAAAAATGACAGTACACATTGGCAGGGATGTTGGGAAAGAGGAACCCTTATCCACTGCTGATGGGAGTGTAAACCTGTATAGCCATTACGGAAATCAGTATGGAGACTTCTCAAATTGCTGAAAATAGAATTACCATTATATCCAAGTATACCTGTTTTGGGCATATGCCCTAAATAATCTACTATGTAGCACAGAGACACTTGCTCAGTCATTTTTATTGCTGTTTAATTATTCACAATACCCAGGAACTGAAATCAGCCCAGATGTCCATCAACAAATGAATGGTTAATGAAGACATGGTACATATACACAATGGAATTCTACTCAGTGGTAAAGAAAAATGAACTAATAAAATTTACAGGAAAAAGATGGACATAGAAAAAGTCATGCCAAGTGAGGTGACATGCTCAGAAAGACAAATGCCACATGATCTTTCTCATATGTGGTTCTTAACCTGGAACAGAGTCAGTTAATTATAAGCCATAATAAATATCTACAATATGTACATAATACTGAAATGAAGATAGAAAAAAGAAGAAATAGACAGGTAAGGGAGGAAGGGTTACTCAAAACAAGTTGATGGTCTGCAAAAAGAAAGACAGAAAGGTATGGAAAGACCTAAGGGGTAGAGGATGGGGGTGTAAAGGGATACACAGAACTAATGGCAACATGACTCAATTCCATAGAGACCTTCCTCCTGGATGCCACGCTACAATTCATTACCCTCAACAAGGCGGGGATCACACACAAACACATACATGTGCTCTCTTCATAATTTCTTCCATGTCTTTTTTTACTTTGTTAGAGTTTCTGTGCCACAGCTCTATTTGAATGCATGATGTTTTGTCTTCTGGCCAATTACTGTTTCATGTGGTATCTATAAGGAAAATTGATTGGCCTGTTTATTACTGCATCTCATTCCTAGAACAGCATCTAACATATAGTTCTCAGCACATATCTAGCAAATGGAGATCAATAAGGCCTTGTTAGTAACTATCTGCATCTCTCTGTGTTCATTGCTGTGGCTGCTGTAACAAAGTACATATTTAGCAGCTTAAAACAATGAAAACCCATTATTCTATAGTACTGTGTGTGTGTGTCCATGTGTGCATGTATATGTGGAGGCCAGACATAATCTTTGATATCATGCCTCAGGATCACTGTCAACCTGTTTTTGTTTTTTGAGACAAGGTCTCTCATTGGTCTGAAATTGACTGATTGGGCCTGAGCAGCAGGCCAGTAAGCCTCAGATATACTCCTGTCTCTGCCTCACCAGTGCTGTTAATACAGGCATGCACCACCACATCCAGCTTTTACGAATGGGTTTCGGAGTTCAAATTCTAGTTCTCATGTCTTCAAGGATAGCACTTCACTGACTGAGCTATCTCCTCAGTCTTGAAGGACTTTTACTGCATTTAATTTTTCTCATTACAGTATTCAATAAATACTGTTCTATCAGTTAAACATAAGCTTGTTTACAAAAATGAAGTGATTTTTATTTTTTGGATATTTGCTTTGAAAAATTTTTTTATGCCCAGGAAAGTTAACAACAACACAAAGATGTTTTGGATTCTTTGGGCAACTATAGTGAGGTAACACAAATGGGATGGCTTAAGCAACAGAAGCATGTTACCTCACCATTCTGGAGGCTGCTATTTTGAATCTGAGGTGCCAGCAGGGTTGTGATCAGTAGGAGAATCCCCTTTCTGGCCTTTTCCTAATATCTGATGTTTTGTGGGGAGTCTTAGACATTCTTTAGCTTGCAGATGAATAACTCCAAACTCAGGCTTTGTTGTCAGCATGGAGTTCCCTTTCCATGGCTTCATTGTGATGGTTAGTTTGGGTTGTCAATTTCATTGGGTGAAGAAGCACCTAGAAGGTTGGAAAAGGATATTTCCAGTGTATTTGATGGTATTTCCAGAGATGATGATATGGTGAGGGCACTAATGTAGTAAATGTATTAAAGCCTTGCTATATTCACAATATCATGACATCATTAGGAAGTGGTACAAGGTAGGAGATGGAGCATAGGTGGAGGAAGAGGAAGTAGGACATTGGAATTGTATCCTTACACTGTACCCTTCCTGTGTTGTTCTTTCCTACTTTCTGTCCACCATGGATTAAACTGCTTTGCTTTAACCTTCCCATCAAAATGGACATTTGTTTCTCTTCTACGGTCTAAAACCTTTCCAGCCATAGTGTTTTGGTTAGCTTTTCAGTAACAGGCATGAATTCTTTCCCCTGGAGTAGGGCTCAAATTCAATCAGAGAGCACTTGTTTACTCCCATAACAGTCATGTCATTATTGCTTCACTGGGCACCCAGTTGGTTTGTTGTATGACTTACTGATTGCTCTGTTGAGTAAGACTGTTGATTTCTTTTCTCCTCTGAAAGCCTTCATAGAGCTTTCAAGCACTATGGCAGCCAGAAGGAGGAAGCTGCAAAACTCTGAGGCTAAAGAGATGGCTCAGCAGTTAAGACAATTGCCTGCAAAGCCTAAGGACCCAGGTTCAATTCCCCAGTACCATGTAAATGCACAAGGTGGTGCATGCATATGGAGTTTGTTTGCAGTAGTTAGAGGCCCTGGTGTGCCCATTCTCTCTCTCTTTCTCCCTCATGAATAAATAGATAAATAAAACATTAAAAAAAAAAACACTCAGAGCTCAGAGCTCAGCCGGAGTCCTGAGGGATTAGGAAGTTGTTCTCCTGAGGCTATGTCAACATTAATACATCTTCTGACTCTTCACTCTAGTTGTGGTGCCATTTCTTTATGCCTCAGTTTCCCATAATAGCATTACATGTTTTCAATGAGCTTATTAAGAGCAGATTGTAAAATCCTTGGGATTAGATTTCATCGTGTCATTTTTAGCTAGGGGCATAATTAAACTAACAGGAGTGAATATACAAAGAGCAGCACTTAAAGAAAGCTTAACACAAGGCCAGAATGAGGAGTCGCTCAACATAACTACTTTACAGCATCTTTCCTTGCCCCGTAACAACAGCTCCTTTTCTACCCCAGCAATCTTTAAATCCCACCCTCTCCCTCCCTCTCTGTCTCTCTTCTTCCTACTGTTCGTCCCCACCTCTTCTCCTGACAGACATACAATTTTTAGGGAACATGTTAGCTCTTTTTAACTTTTTAGCAAATAGCATCCAAATAATGAAAACTGTTTCCTCTATTCCTCAAAAGAAAATAATGTTCTTAGTTTATCTGGTTGTAGTTTTCTATTTGTTTGTCTTTTTGAGGTAGGGTAGACCTGGAACTCACTCTATAGTCTCAGGCTAGTCTTGAACTCACAGTGATCTTACCTCTGCCTCCCTCTGGAGTGCTGGGATTAAAGGCATGAGCCACCCACGCCCAGATGACTGTAATACTAATATGGCAGAAGAGAAGAGTACAGAGCAGATAGTAGTACACACTTGAGAGAGATGACTGCTGCTTATATGTTGTTTGCCACACTGCAGTGCCAGGTTTCTGTGCCAGCCTGTGTTCAGTGCCAGGTTTCTGTGCCAGCCTGTGTACAGGTGTGTGCATCTATCTGAAGGTAATAGATAAACTAAGTGAGAAGGATTTAATAAACACCAATTGGCTGTTCTCCCATTTTAAGGGTGCTAGAGGTAGATGCTTGCTAATACTGGTGCTG
Source organism: Orientallactaga sibirica (assembly GCA_036365145.1). Taxonomy (NCBI): domain Eukaryota; kingdom Metazoa; phylum Chordata; class Mammalia; order Rodentia; family Dipodidae; genus Orientallactaga; species Orientallactaga sibirica. The sequence goes on along the minus strand of JAEOAD010000018.1, from coordinate 17,724,476 downwards.
GGGTTCAGTGGTGCCAAGGGTTAAACTCGGCTGTTCTCCTCTCCTGTTCATTATGAGCTCCCAGTGGCTGTGGCAGCTCCAATCATACTTTTGGTAACTCCAGGAAAGAAGAAAAGAAACATCCTCTCTTCGTGTCAGGAAAGTAAAACTTTTCCCTATAATCATCCCATACCCACCAGTCACTATAACCACCTGCTCCATTTTCAGCAAAAACAACCACAACAACAACAACAGAAAAAAAAAAAAAAAAAAAAAAAAAAAAAACACACTTCCTAGTTTTCAGTTATGTGAGAAGCTGAGAATGAGGGGACCATGAATGTTTAAATCAGGTCCTGGCTAACCCTAACCCATGGGCAAACCTGCCATTGCCTTTAGAAATATTTATTCAGGGGATGGAGAGATGTATTCGCTGCTAACGCACTTGCCTGCAAAGCCTAAGGACTGAGGTTTGATTCCTCAGTACCCATGTAAACCAGATGCACAAGGTGACACATGCCTCTGGAGTTCCTTTGTAGTAGCTAGAGGCCCTGGAACACCCATTTCTCTCTTCCCCACCCCTTTCTATGAAATCAATTAGTCAATAAATAAAATAATTTAAAAATATTTATCTAATACATGTATATGTGTGTGTGCATGTGTATACATGTTGTGATGGGATTTTATTATGGGGGTTCAAACACAAACCCCATATCTGAGCTTGTGTCTGTTTTACCAAATAATTGAACTAAAACAAGACTAAGAAAGAGGGTTTTTGTAGTTCATTACATTTATTCCATTTCAGGGGCAGTTAGGAGGGGAAAGGAAAAGTCTGTGAACCAAAGGGTGAAGAGCGGAACCATCCACGTGGTCTAAGGGCCCATGTGAAAGCCCATGGGAAAATGAAAATATCCTTTCCCAATCCCAAGATGCTAGGGTGGGAAGGACAAAACCTGACTGGTGGCAAAAACCTCAGGTGCTGGGCGATGAACAGCCCAGGAGCTCCAACAGGGCTTTTTGTTCTGAGTCAAGGCTGAATAAGAAGCCAACACACCTGGGTGCAGCATCCCAAAGGGGCTGGGCTTGAACTCTGCATACCTGAGTAATTTCAGCTCTGAAGCAGCTGCTGCGGCTGATAGCAGGGTGATGTGTGATGTAAGCAGCCAAAAATTAGTTTAAGATTTCTCTTGAGAGCCTTTGTCTAACTATCCCTCTCAGTGCCACAGTGAATGTGTGGCGGTCAGAGGCCAACTTTTGGGTTGGTCCTCACCTTCCACCTCATTTGAGGTAGGGTCTCTTTTTCATGGCTTATTCATGAGCCTGTCTCCATCTCCCTTGATCTACCTGTTCCTTTCTGTGCCAATACCATGCTGGGTTTGTCACTGTGGATCTGTAAAATATTCTGAGAGGGGCTGGAGAGATGGCTTAGGGGTTAAGGCCTTGCCTCCTAAGCCTAAGAACACTGGTTCCAATCTCCAGCAGTTCCAATCTCTAGGTCCCACGTTTAGCCAGATGCAAAGTGACGCAAGGGCGCAATGCCGCACTTGACCACAAGGGGGCGCACACATCTGGATTTCGTTCACAGCAGCTGAGACACTGCTGGCGCGCCCATCTCTGTCTTCCTCTCTCTGTCTCTCTCTGTCTGTCTCTCTCTGTCTCTCTCTCTCTCTCTCTCTCTCTCTCTGTCTCCCTCCAAAAAAATAATAAAAAATAAAAAGTTAAAAAAAAATTCTGAGAGTACTGTTAAGGATTGCTTTAGCCATTCCAGGCCTTTTGTGCTTCCACGTGAATTGTAGGATTGCTTCTAGTTCTGTCAAGGATGTCATTGCTATCTTGAGCAGATCACATTGAATCTGTACACCCCTTTTGGTAAGTTGTTATTAATTATGCCAGTCCATAAACATGGGAGGGCTTTCCAACTTCTAATACATTCTTCAGTTCCTTCTATCGATGTTTCGATGGGTTTCATTTCCAAGATCTTTCTCCTCCTTGGGTTTGTTCCCAACTATTTTTTTCTACTTAAACTATTGTAAATGGGACCCCCTTCCCCCCCACTGATTTCCTTCTTGGCAAGTTTGTTACTTGTATATTGAAAGGCTATGATTTTGCATGCTGATTTTGCATCTTCCTACTTTTCTGAAAATGTTTATTAGGTGTAAGTATTTTCTGGTCATCCAAGGTCATTGAAGTGTAAGATCAGGTCAGCTGCAATGGGGATTAATTTGACTTCTTCCTCTCCTGTATGTCTACCTCTTCTTTCTCTTTCCTTATTGCTGCGGCTAAGATTTCCAGAACTGTATTGTGTAAGAATGGAAAGAATGAGCACACTGCCACCTCAATTTTAGAGAAAATGCCTTCAGTTTTTCTCCATTTATTATGTTAGATATAGACTTGTAGCATTTGGACTTTATTAGGTTCTGGTATGTTCCTTCTATTCCTAGTTTTTTCAAGGCCTTTATCGTGATAAGATGTTGAACTTTGTCAAAGTCCTTTTCTGCTTTGATTTGAAAAGATCTTGTGATTTCTGTCACAGAATCTATTTATCTGCATTGTTACTATTATTCATTTTTGTATGTTGGACCTTCTATTCCTCATGCTTCTTAATGTGCTCTTGAATTGCTAAGTATTTTCTCCTTTTAAAAATTATTATTAATAATATTTTGTATGGATACATTATGTGTTGGTACCCTCTTTTCCCTCAACCCTGCCCCATTTCTGTCGAGGACCCTCCTCAGTGGGGTTGCAGGTATTCCCCATGGGATTGTGGGTTATGCATTATGGGAGCAGCAGTCAGGTTTTTGGGGAAGGCAATGCTTCTTGGCATAATGTCTTAACTTGTGGCTCTTACAATCTTTCCACCCCGTCTTCCATAAAATTTGCTGAGCCTTGGTGGGTGTGTTTTAAGTCTACTTCAGTGATGAGCTCTTAGGAGCTTCTGGATCTCTACTTTGTTAAGTGTTGAGTATTCACAGGATCTGTCTCCTGTACCCCGGTGCTGATTGTCAGGTTCACCATGGAAGCAGCACTCTTGCTTGTTTGTCTCCCCAATTCCTCTGTGGTTTCAGCTGTGGCTTGGCTAAAGTACGAGGAGTAGTTTATCTCCTCCAATCTCACTACCTTCTGAAAAACAAAAACACAAACGGATTCTCCAACAGAGAGTGATGTCACCATAGTTTAAATGGGATAAGCATTATTAGTTTAGGGAGAATTTGATGTATGTAACCCCTCTTTTAGTCAAAGACTAGTTTGAGCTTGACACTGGAGAGCATAATCTTTGTCCCCATAGGATTCTGATCTTTTTCCCAAGTCCATATTTGGGTTACTTTACATTGAGCAGATATCTTAGCTAACCAGAAAGCTATTGGTTACCCACCAAGGCTGTGTCCTACTATTGCACTGGTGTGTACATCCTGTCAGGGTGTTTGCTTCTGAGTAGCTTAGACCTCTGGTTGCTCCCACCATCGTTGGCCATTTTCCCCCAGTAGCTCATGCAGCACTTTCCAGCACTAGATGGGCTGTCTCGGGACTGGCTCTCTTCTGGATTCCAGCCAGGTCTCTCCATCTCTGTGTTGGCAGCATATGGTGTCTTTAACAATATGGTCTTTGTAAGTATTTTATTGAGAATTTTTGTATCTATGTTCATCAGGGAAATTGGTCTATAGTTTTCTTTTGTGTGTTTTTTTTTTCTTATCTGGCTTTATTATCAGGGAATACTAGCTTCACAGAATGAGTTTGGTAGTGTTTCTTTCCTTTATATTTAATAGTTTTAGTTTTAGGAGCGTTGCTGTTAGCTTTTTGTTGAGGTTTCATAGAATTCAGCCGTGAATTAATCCAGTCCTGGGTTTTGTTTTGAAGGCAGGGTGTGCTCTATTACTGATTTCATCTCATTGATTATTTATGGGTTTGCTTAACTTGTTTATATCCTTTTTATCTTGTTTTATAATGTCACATGTATTTAGGAATTTATCCATTTCTTCTATATTTTCTAGTGCTTTGGAATATAAATTTTCAAAATATTCACTAAGATCCTCTGAATTAAACTGGATTTTTTTTTTTTACTATTTAAAATATTTTTATTATTTTTTTGCAAGGAGAAAGAAGAAGAGAGAAAGAAACAGAGGGAGAGAATGGGCATGTCATGGCCTTTTGCTACTGTAAACAAACTCCAGATGCATGCCCCACTTTGTGCATCTGAGATTCCATGAGTACTAGGGAATTGAACACAGGCTGACAAGCTGTGCAAGCAAGTGCCTTAACCGCTGAGACATCTCGTATTTTTAATATCTCTTATTATTTCTAGTTTTATTAATTTTGGTCTTCTGTCTTTGTCTTTTGGTTAGTTTGACTAAGTGTTTGACAATCTCTGCCCCCTACCCCAAAGAACCAACTCAGTTTTTTAGTCTTTAGTACTTTTAGTCTCTTATTAATTTATACTTAATATTTGTTATTTTTTGCTGTCTGCTACTTTTGGATTGCCTTTGTCCATGTTTTGATAAAGACTGAAATGTATGTAAACTTATTCATTGAAAGTGCTTTGATGTTTTTTCAGTGAAAGTCTTTAGAGCTATAAGCTTTCATCTGAAAACTGCCCTTATTATATTCCAAAACTTTTAATAAATTGTACTTTTATTTTCATTTAATTCTAGAATCTTAACTTGTTTCCGATTTCTTTATTGGCCAACAAGTCATTCAAGAGTGTGTTGTTCTATCTCCACGTATTTATATAGTGGTTTCTGTTGGTACTAGCTTCTAGTTAATTTGACTATAATCTGATATTAGAGGAAGTTTCATGATATGCTGTGAAGAATTTCAACTACTACATGGAATTTTCTGTAGTTGTCTATTAAATCCATTGGATTCTTAGGGAAACTATGTAGTCTCAGACTGTCCTCAAACTCACAGCAGTTCTCCTAAGTCTGTTTCCTGAGTTCTAGTATTAAACATATGCACCACCATAACAGAGAGAGAGAGAGAGAATGTGGGCATGCACCAGGACCTCAACTGTTGCAAACGAACTCCAGATACATGTGCCACATTGTGCATCTGGCTTCATGTAGGTACTGGGGAGTCAGACTTGTGTTCTTAGGCTTTATGGGCAAGAGCCTTAACTGCTGAGCTACTTCTTCAGCCCTGGCTTGTGAATTGGTTTCCATTTATTTCCTTAAATTTGAGGATTTTTCTGCTATAATTTTATTGAGTTGGTTTTCAATGCCTTTAACTTTTTTTTTTTTTTTAATCTTAGCCCTTTCTTATAACCCATGTGTTCTTAAGCTTGGTATCTTTATCATGTACCAGAGTTTTTTGAAGGTGTTGTGTTCATGATCAATTTTTCCTTTATTGATAATTGAATGTATGTTGGGCATTGCTAAAAATAGGGTAGGACTGTGAGGAGGCTGGCCTGAACTGTTGGACATGGCTGGGGACCTTGGGCTGTGGGGGTTGCAGCTGGCCTTATCATTGGAAACCCACCCTGGCAATGGTGACTGGCCCTCCCTGCCCTCAGGCAAGGTTGTAGTGTGCCCTGTCATCGCCCAGAGTGGGCAGAACTGGCAAGACCCTCCCCTCTTCCTGATCCCAAAAGCATCTGACCATTCCACAAGTCAGGCTTTGCCCTTCCCCCACAGTTCCTGACCTTGTGGCTAGCTGCCCAAGAGACCCTTATGTGGCTGAAGTCACGTAGCTTTTCCTGCCAATCTCCCTTATACTTCTGCCTTTCAACCAATTTGATAGCAACCCATAATCTATGTATCCAATCACCATATAGTCTGTATGTGTCATCTCAACCTTTTTCAAGTGTTTATAAACTCACTCCCCTGTTGAATAAACGAGAGCATGCTGTCCATCAGTTGGCCTCCCCGGTGTTTATTGCCTGTTGTCGCACTCACCTGCTCCAGGACCCTGCTGCTTCCCCCCAACTCCTCCTGTACCCAGGATGTCAGTGGCCAATGACCCCACCCTGGGAACAGAGGGGAACCCCAAATACAGTACTTCCTTGTCTCCATTTCCTTTTATGTCTGATTCATTATATTGATGATGCTTCTCACTGTGTTTCTATTTTGTCATCATCTCCTTGGTACAGGTTGTCAGGATCCCCATGAGAACAGCACTCATGCTTAACTCGCAAATCCTCTGTGGTGTCACCTGGGCCTGGCTCATGTGCAAGAGGTAGCTCATCTCATGATTGGAGTCACCTACTGTTTTTTGTCATGTTGATGAATTTTGGTTCTCCCCAGTTTTGGCTGCATTCTGTAGAAGAGAAAACAGATTCTCTGATGGCAATTGAGAGCAGCATGGGTTAAAGAAGGTGGACAGAGTTAATTGAGAGAGATATTAATGGATGTATCCTCTCTTCTGGCCAAAACTACTGGGAGCTTCTCACTCGAACCTATAGGATTCTGACTTGGTTCCTAGGACCAACTGTGAGTTCCTTCCCATTGAACTGATCTGTTACCCAATCAGAGAGCTGTTGGTTACCTGCTTACACTGAGTGCCACTACTGCACAGGTATGTACATCTTGTCAGACTGGTTGATTTCATCACTAGCAGGACCCCCTGCTTGTTCATAATGTTGGTGGCTTTTTACCCCAAGCAACTCATGTGGCATTTTTCAGCATTATGAAGGCTAGCTATCAGGGCGCTGGATTCCTGCCAAATCCCCCCATGATTGCTTGATGTTCTGTGTTGGCAGCTTGTAAAATCTTTTATCTCAGGCAGGCAATCAAATGCTTTGACAGAATGCTGACTTCTTTTGGGCACCTCATGGTCTCTGACAAACAGCTCACTGTGGGGTGTAACCCATTTCTGGCATTTGTGGTTACAAACCAGAATTAATGGTTTTAGGGTTAGGTTTCCTGCCACCCTCTCTGGGGACCCTTTGCCCACACAATTTCCCAACACTTATATTGAGGGGTATATCTTTTAGTTTGCTGTTTAGCAGAAAGGTTTTTATGGTACTAATTCATGTTGGCTTTAGTTTTGTGTATATCTCCCCCCACCTTCCCTTTCTCCTCCCTCCAAACTCTCAGCTCCCATATTGTCTGTCTCTTTAATTGCCTGTCATGTGTGCCTGCAGCTCAAGCTGTTTCAGGTTAGGAACCCATATGAGGGAGAACATGTGGTATTTGTATTTTTGTGCTTGTGTGAGTTCACTTAGTATGATTTTTTCCTGCAAATTTTACAGAGTTTTTTATTTCCAACATTTATATTTTTTCAATCTTAATTTCTCTGATGAATGCCTTTTGCATGTTGTTGACCTTTTCATCAATCTTGCTGATGTTCTTATCCATTTTGAATACTATCTCATTTTTGTGACTGGATTTTCTCTCTGGGTCCCAGGTTGATTTCCTTGTTTTATGCATTTATTTGCTTATACCTTTTCTAAGGTCATTGATCATTTAAGTTTTGAAATCTCCTTCTGAGATTTTACTAATTTCAGTATCATTGATTCAATATTTGCAAAAGTATGATCATTTAGCAGAGTCATTTTGCCTTGCTTTTTAATATTCTTTGGGTTTCTGAGATACTATTTGTATTCATGGTGGATTTTATAACCTTTCTTGTTTTCATTGGTCATCAACTCTTTAGGGATAAATCCCTGGCACTACTGAGAGAGAAGAAAACATCCTGATATAACAACAATGGCAGTAAACCATGCAAGTGTTTTGAGAGTGGAAAGGCAATTATAGCAGCAACAAGTATGCATATGTATCTGTATTCTTATCTTTTAATCCTTATAAGACCTAATCATCTTGCTGGAAGGATGCAGATATGGATGTCAGGTAGTCATCTGCAGCTTTAAAATTCTCAGTCTTTTTTTTTATATATATTTTTAATTTATATTATTCTGATTTTACATTCATAGTGTTGGTTCCATTGTCCTCCTCCCTGTCCTCCACTTTCAAAGGGACCCTCATCAATGGGGAATATGGGTCATGCATTTTGAGGTTAGTCAAGAGTTCTGGGGGCTGTGCCCCAGTTCTGTGCATAAAGCCCCAACTTGTGACTCTAACAATCTTTCTGCCCCCTCTTCCGTGAGTTTCCCTGAGCCACATTGGGGTCATTTTAGTTCTGCTTCAGTGGTGAGGTTTTGGGAGCCTCTGTGTCTCTGGATATCTGGCTTAGTTGGAGTTGGATGTTCTCTGTGTTTATCTCCTTCAGCATTTTTCTGGTGTCGTGATCGCCATGAACGCTGTATTCTTGCCCTTCCCCTGCGTTGTTCTATGGTTTCAGCTGGGGCCCTGGTGGGGTGTGGTTAGCTGATCCTCCCTTCAGGTTCGTTGTCCACCTGAAAAAAGATAAGCAAATTCTCCAATGGAGAGAGAAGTTAGTACTAGATAGAAGGGATGAGCATATGTTTTGGAGGGAATTTTATATGTGCTGGCTCTCTTCTAACCCACATTGGTATCTTGATCTTGGAGACTGAGCTCATTTTTTGTACATAGTTTTGACTTATTTCCCAGTTCCAGCAATGAGTTCCATTCCACTGAGTGGATCTATTAGCCAAATCAAGAGCAGTTGGTTACCCACCATGGCTGTTTGCCACTACTGCACTTGTATGAGCATTACGTCAAGTTGTTTCCTGCTGGGTATCTTAGACTGCAAGTTGTTTGGACCAATGTCGGACATTTTCCCCCAGTTGCTTGTGTAGCACCCTCTGGTACTAGACTAGCTAACTGTCTGGGGATTGACCTTCTTCCAGATTCTGGACAGGTCTCTCTGTGTTTGGTCTCACACACATATGCTGTCTTTGACAGTAGGGTCTTACCATTAACCTTTGGTGGGTCACCAAGAATTCTGACAGAAGTCTGTCTTTTTTGGGAAACCTTGTAGGTGTTTCAGATCAACAGCTCATTGTGGAAGTTAACCCTGTGCTGGCACTGGGTGTTATAAGTCTGCACCTAGGAAGGTGAGGGACATGAAGGCCAACTTTAATTGTCAGTCTTCATAGCAGTAAACCTCAAGGCAGATAGGTAGCTCCAGAGGTTGACTGACTTGCCAATGTTAGACTCAAGGCTATCAAACTACAGATTTACTTTCAGTTTATGATGTCTGTTCCTTTCCACCAAGTATGGGTCATCTCTCCCTGTACACTTCACTTCTGCCACCTTCACTTTTTGTCTTGTCAGCACTTTTGACAAATGCTTCCAGGGGCTGTCTCTTACCCTGGGGATGTGGCAAGTTGAATTCAAGCTCCCTGACTTGTGATTGTTTCTTAGTCTTAGGTCCTCACAGTAGGTTAGTTTTTTTTGTTTTTTTTTTTTGAGGTAGGGTCTCACTCTACCCCAGACTGACCTGGAATTCACTATGTCGTCTCAGGGTGGCCTTGAACTCACAGAGATCATCCTAGGTCCATTTAAAAAAGTATATTCCTTCTCTGATGATGCTGGGCTCAACTGCAGCCCTCCAATCATGGAGAGTAAAACCTGGAATTCCAATCATGGAGAGTAAAAACTGGAATTCCAATCATGGGGAGTAAAAACTGAAATTCCAATCATGGGGAGTAAACTGGAATTCCAATCATGGGGCGTAAAAACTGGATTTCTAGTCATGGAGAGTAAAAACTAGAATTCCAGTCATGGAGAGTAACAGAGGGAGGCTTCTCTTTCCCCTTCCAGCTGCCTCACAGCCATGCAACTGGAGTTGTGTTAGTCTTGGGTTACTTTTTTTTTTCTTTTTTTTTTTTGTTGCAGTTGCCCTTCAGTTTCCCCAAACTTTTCAATATTTCCATCTTTCCCTTTATGAATTTTTTTTTTTTTTTTTTTGAATCGGAAAGTTTATTTATTTCAACATGGACTCAGAGGAATAACTTCCAAAGCCTGAGTACTGAGCTATGATAGTTCAGAGGCCTTTTTTGTTTGTTGGTTTGGTTTTGGTCTTGGTTTTCATTTTTTGAGGTAGGGTCTCATTGTAGCCCAGGCTGACCTGGAACCCTTTATGAATTTCTGAAGCTGCTCTTTCTCTCTCCTCAAGAATCTTTTTTCTTACCCTGCCTTGACCTCACCTCATCACATGAGAGAAGCTTCTACTCTGCCATCACAGCAAGTTGTGAATTTGTTCTTGATGAAGAAAATGAGATTGAGTCATCTCCAGATAAGATGAGTTGCCTTATACCATGGCAAAGGAAAATGGAAGAGAGAAGATTGAAATCGTAGGAAGAACTACACTAAGAAAAGTGAAAAATATGTAAAATTAAATTAGGTAAGGTATTACTGCTTTTAATCATTGTGTTACTAATACTATCATCATCAACAGCAGTTACAGCTGTGGCTGCCAACACTTGATGCTAATACTATTTCCAATGCAACCTCCATTTCTTTATTCACTCGTGCTCTACCCCCACCCCATCCACCATGACTACCACTGCTAATAATCCTGCCACAGGTAGCTCCTTGGTTAGGTACTGTGATAAATGTGTTATATAAAAATTTTCATTATAATACTATGACATTCCCATAAGGAAAGTATATATAATTTCTTTCTTAAGAAGTTGGAGTTAACCGGGCGTGGTGGCGCACGCCTTTAATCCCAGCACTCGGGAGGCAGAGGTAGGAGGATCGCTGAGAGTTCAAGGCCACCCTGAGACTACATAGTTAATTCCAGGTCAGCCTGGACCAGAGTGAAACCCTACCTCGAAAAACCAAGAAAAAAAAAAAAAAAAAAAGTTGGAGTTGGATCGCAAATGAGGAGTCTGAGATGTCAGTCATTCCTTTATATTGCCTCCTAATTGTGGCAACCCCCTCCATCAAAGTGTTTTCCTACTCAGTGAAAAGTTTTCTTTTGATCTTGAGACAAGTAGTCTATAGCAGTTATCTTCCAATTTCTGGGAAAAAACGCCTGACCAAATGCAACATATGGAAGAAAGGGTTTATTTCAACTTAGTTTCAAGGGGAAGTCATCATATCATGGTAGAGCAGAGGCTGGGCATCAATCATATTTTGCTGTAGTAGCTGACAGGGAGCAGCAACAGTGAACCAACCCTGGAAAGAGGTTCTGGGATATAACACCCCCAAACCCACCACCAGCAACCCACCTCCTCTATCAAGGCTCTAGCTCCCAAATTGCCACCAGCTGAAGACCAAGTATTGAAAACACATGAGGCTATGGGGGACATCTCATTCAAGTCATCATACAGCCTTACTTTTTTTTTTTTTTTTAACCATTTGTCTATGAAGAATTAGTATGGGTTGGATATGGTACACATTTATAACTCCAATATTCAAGAGTCTGAGGCAGGAGTATTACAAATTTAAAGCATGCTTGGGCTATAGGAAGAGATCCTGTTTCAGAAAAAAAGAAACTGATATAAAATCTGACTAGGTATGTTTTAGCTTTGAGAGGAATATGTTGATGGTGAATCAGTTACATAGTGCAGAGAGCAGCTACATGAATTTGTTCTGTCTACTGCAGATCTTGTGTTTCTTGGAAAGTAATTTCCCTTAGTCAACATGTCAGTTTCCACATCCTTTGATGGAAGGGTTCAATAAGAGTCGCCTTCTTCTACTTCCTGGTCTAAAATGGAAGAGACAGAGTGGAGAGAGCTATAGCTTTCCTCATGAAGCTGATGCTGGAATAAGTTCTGAGAGCATTTGTTTGTGGTTGGTCCAACTCACTGCAATCTAAACATGGAAAAGTGATGGGAGGTATAAGAGACAAGGGTGAGGTGCAGGTTTTAGAGTATTTATTACTTTCATAGCTTTAGCACTGAAAATTGTTGAACAAACTTCAAATTACATAAAACCACAGGACTTCACAAACATATTTTAATGAATATTCTCCCAATAATGAAATTACTTTGGGTAATAAATTCCTGGATCTGTTTTAGGTGAGGAGAGAAAAATAAAATTGTGCCAATTAAGTGTCAGACCAAAGTGAACTTGATGAACTGAGCCTATTAAGTATTCCAAAGATTTAAACACTTAGAACTCTCTTGTTTTGTTTTGTCTTAACAGAAATACTGAGGAAGGTATCAAATAAAATGGTAATATAAATGTGTGAAAATGTATGCAAATGACTATGTGTTAAGCCAGTTCACACTGAGCCTAATGTACTTATTTTGTTACTCAGTTTGTTGAGAGAGAGAGAGTCTGTGTGTGTGTGTGTGTGTGTTGGTTTTGTTTACTGAGAGCTTCAAAAACATGACCTTCCCATCACCATACTTGTAGAGTCAGCTGTAAAAATGAGCTTGATTAATTCTGATTCTTATTGAGTGATTTGTAATTTCTGGATGGACAATAGTATAAACAACAATAATATGCTTATTCTCTCTTTACACTCTATTAAACACTTTTTAAATTTTTTCGAGGTAGGGTTTCACTGTAGCCCAGGCTGACCAGTAATTCACATGTAGTTTCAGGGTGGCCTTGAACTCATGGCGATCCTCCTACCTCTGCCTCTGGAGTGCTGGGAATTAAAGGCATGTGCTACCATGCCTGGCTTCTATTACACATTTTTAAAATTTAAGCATCTCAAGATTCCTCATCAAGTTTCTAACATTATCATATTCATTTCCAGATTATGAAATTAAGACTTAAGATGATTAAATAAATTTAGAGGCAAAGAGATTCTAAGAATTAATGTTGGAGCCCACCTACTCCCAAATCTAGAACACAAGCTTTGAGCCACCAACCTACTCTAAGTATTATGTGTCCCCTTCACATCTGAATTCTTGGTTGCCCTGATTCTTTTCTGATGTGGATGAATAGGGGTCTAAGAGAATAACTACAATCATGGCTGCTACCGATAAAGTCAAGGATAGAGCTGTCTCATACATAAAGTTTCAGTGAGAATATTGCATCCCCATGAACATGGTTCCTTCCATGTCTCTTTTCTCTAGAGATTAGCAGACACATCTATAGAAGCTTTTGAGCCTGTTCTGCACTAGCATGCTGCACCCCATGCATGGAATCATGCACCCCTTTGTGACTTACCCTGGGCTCTTCTGCCTCCAATCTTTGTGTTCAGTAAGCTTCTTCTTCTTCTTCTTTTTTTTTTTTAAAGAGAACTTTATTTTTCTCTATTTATTTTCAAGGAGAGAGAGAAAGAGAGTTTCCACCACTGCAAATGAAGTTGAAATGCATGCACCACTTTGTGCATCTGGCTTTCATGTGGGTACTGGGGAATCAAACCCAGGTTATTAGGCTTTGGAGGTAAGTGCTTTAACCGCTGAGCCATCTCTCCAGCCTGTATTTTTTGTGCTTGTGTGTATGTTTGTGTGTGTGTTTGTGTGTAAGGGGTTCACATACACATGTATGTGCATGTGTGTGGAGGTCAAAAGACAGTCATGGGTGTCATTCCCCGGGAACTCTGTTCAACTTCTTTTTGGAGACACATATTTAGCCTGGAGCTTGCCAGCTCGGCTCGATTGGTTGGCCAACAAGTCCCAGAGCTCCTCCTGTCTCTGCCTCTCTAGTGCTAAGATTACAGGTGTGTGCCACCATGCCCAGAATTTTTCACTTGTTACTGGGGAATTGAACTGTGAGTCAAGATTTTTACTAACTGAGCTATCTTTCCAGTCTCTGTTTAGTAAACTTCCAATCACTCCTGTTTCATTTTTATACCTATCACCTCCTTTGAAATTTCCTTCTTTTCTCCAGTTGAGACTCATGATGCTTTTATAGGCTGATGCCCCAACCTGTGCACTCAGTACTTTTGTCTGGGTCTGTTGCAGTTTCTTTGAGGCATACCCTCTGCCGGACTAAATCTACTGACAGAAAAGACCTGTCTTCTGTGCTGCTTTGAGTTTCAAATTTCTCTTACAGCATCTGAAACATGAGAGACTTGATAAATACCTGGAAGGATGACTTTAAATCTGAATAAGCAATGAAGAAATATTGCAAAAGAGGAGCTCTACATGTTTCTAATATGAAGAAAACACAGATTAAAATGAGAAAGAAGAGCCAGGATTGAGATTTGAAGAGGATCCTGGGGGAAAAAATAGAAAGTTCTTTCCCACTGAGTGGGCCTCATGTCTAATCAGAGAGCAGTTGGTACCCACAGAGATTGCATGTCACCTTTGCACAAATGTGTACTTCTTGTCCTGCTGGTTGAATTAAAGCCTGCAGTGTCTCCTGATTATTCATGCTGTTGGTGGCCCGGAAGGAAGGAAGGAAGGAAGGAAGGAAGGAAGGAAGGAAGGAAGGAAGGAAGGAAGGAAGGAAGGAAGGAAGAAAGAAGGAAGGAAAGAAGGAAGGTCCATAAGCTTTCAAAGATACCCTGACATGAAGAACTTCTAGGCTGGAGATTTAGCTCAGTGGTAGGGTACTTGCCTAGGATGTGCAAGGTCCTAGGTTTAATACACAGTAACACACACACACACACACACACACACACACACACCACACACAGAGAATTTCTTTCTTTTTTATTTTTTTATTTTTTTATTATTTATTTATTTTTATTATTGACAACTTCCATAATTATAAAACAATAAACCATGATAATTATTCTTTATCCTTAGCCCCCATTCATCATCTTGTTTTGTCTTCTATATCTCCTTCTTTTCTCTCCATTTCTTTGTATTTTCATCCCTGCCTATTTCTTCCTCTCCCCTGTCATTTTCTCTCCTCTGTTCTCCTCTTCCTCCTTCCCTTCTTGTGCTTGATTTTTGCTAAATGTAGAGATTCTACTCAGGTCTACCCAGGCTCCTGTTTTCTGTGATAAATACTGGAGAGTTTTCGACTTTTTTTTTTTTTTTCCTTGGAAGCCCCTCTTAATGTTTTCTGAGTCACAGCACCAGGCTGTTTATTTATTTGATTCTGAAATGCCTGGAGAGTAGGAAGTCCAACTGAGTGTCATCTTTGTGACAACCCCAGCTCTGCTCTTCTCTTGTGACATTTCCCTAACTGTTCCACACCCAAGGTTTGAGCCTCATATTCAGAGGTATTTTCTCCTCAAATAAGGGGAGAAATCCAGACATTACATTGATGATGAATAAGAGAACCCACATCTCTATTTTCGCTTTTGTGCTAGTAAGGAAGGAAGAGGGTATGAAAACTTTACCTGGCCTTTTGTGTACCTTTGTCCTAAAAAATTGAATTTCAGTCACCTCTTAGTAATTTTCTCCCTGTTTAGTTTGTGTCTTACCTATAATAAATGTTTCCATGTTAATATAGTTTTCCCAAAGTTTTCTCTACTTTTTTCCCAGAGACTTAAAAATGCAATTATCCAGTGACTTTGGGAGTGGTGTTTAGAACTCTTAAATATCTGGTTGAAGGGCCCTATAATTGTATGTCTTCCTGGAGCTAAATTATAGGTAGGTCTTTAAGCCTTCCAAAAAAACAACCCTATTAAAGACATGTTTCATATATATATAATTTTAACTGGAATAGTCACTGATAATGTCTTCATTCAATGCAAGGGGGTCAGGTGATCTTGTAAAGTCTTGTATTAGCAGGACTTGGATTGACTTGGAGAGGGGAGTGACCTGTCCAGAACATAAATTAGAGCAGAGAGAAGGTTGAAAGATAGCATATAGGAGCCACACTGGTATTAATGTAGACAGACAGACAAAGAAACATATGCAGACAGACATATAGTCATGCTTAAGTGAAGTGACTGGTAAAAACTGAGGAATTAAAAAGCTGACAGATGAGGTGCACTGGGCTCCTTTGTAGAGGAGCAAAGTTCAGACATAAACCTTGTCATACTGGGACCACTTTTTATAGACATTTGAGTTCATCCAAGGCTGAACAGAGACCTATAAAGGACGTTTGGAAAATTTTCCCTGTCTAACTTTTATGTTTTAATAAATAATCACACTTTTATGTCTCTACCCTTTTACTGATATAGGCAGTATTCTCAAGATGATTATAGGAGATGGGAGCTTGCAGAAGGTTTGAGAATCAATGAAAATGACTGTGTTGCTGAAACATAATTAGAAAGAGTGAGTGTGGCAGGAGACAAGGGCATAAAAGAAGGGAGGCTAATTATGAAAAACCTTGTGTATCTTTTGGTGAAGACTTCCTTTGTGCATTATGGGAATGTTAAATGCTACTTGATGGCACTAGGCAGAATTGTAATATAATAAGGTTGATAATTTTTGGTGTTGGGAATAGTACAGGAGTGTATATGCTGGAGCATAAAGATGAGATTGCTATCTGCTGCAACTGTATTGGCAGGAGATGAGGATTTGGATTGTGCAGAGATAGGGCTAAGTTGTAACACTAGGACTTGCTGCTGATGGATTAGATTTAGGTTGTGACAAGAAAATGTTATAGATAATACCAGATCTTTGGTCGAGAGAACATTATAACATTGAATTGTTATTGCTTCAATAGGTCAATGGAGAACATGCAGGAGAAATAGATTGTGGGGAAAAATAAATGGAAAGTTTTGTGATAGTCTTCCACCTGCTTAGCACCCAGTTATAATGGTCTCTCCAGAACTAACCCATATAGTAAGTACAAAGAGGGCAGATTCTTCCAGTTTACACATAGGGGTGAAGCAGGGAACAGTTTTCACATGTCATTAGTCATGAAATTCAGAGGGCACAGTTATACTTATGCTTTGGTGGAGTATGGTTACCAGGGCATTATTTGGTCCCAACAGTGCCTAAAAGGAAATTCACAGCTGTGGTCAGGGCCATTCAATCTCCCTGAAATTAATGCCCTCCTTAACTTGATTTTTTTAGGGTTTTGATGATGATTGCAAGGTATTGTTCCCCAACGAGGCAATATGAACAGTATTAATGCCATGTATCTTAATGCCCTGCATGAGATCTTGTTGGGCCCTGCCCGGTGTGAAGCCGAGTGGTTAGCCCAGCCAATCTTGGCCTACTCCCGGTGAGGCCTAATCGAGCCTGAGTAGAGTTTCGTGACCTGCCCTTGACTCAGCACCTAAGCTGAAACTGCCTCCACCCAGCTGCTGCTGACGTGATGAAATACTATTGGCCCTTATACCTTTCTCTCATCCCCTCTTCCCACCCCCTTCCTCAAAGTATATTGGCCCTTATACCTTTCTCTCATCCCCTCTTCCCGCCCCCTTCCTCAAAGCATATAAATATCTCCCCTGACAATAAACGGAGAGTTCCGCCTTAGACGTTTCTCCCGGCTCAATGTGGTTTTCTTTTCCCCGGTGGTTTGGGGAGGTTTTTTGAGTCGTCGACACCCGCCTTCTTGCTCAGCCTCAAGAGAAGCGGCTGGCCCGGTTCTCTCTCTCTTCTGCTCTACCTGCCGGTGGTGGAGGGAAAAAAGCCCTGGCAAGATCTGCCATAAATAAGCAATAACTAGTGTGTACTTCCTTACCAGACAGAATTCTGGCTTCCCACAGTGCCCATACTACATGATTGAATCAAAGGAATTTATGCCAGGTAGTTATAAAAGTATTAAGAGGAGAAATCCAGAGGCCAGGGATTCCAAGATTTGAACCTACAGGAAACTTCTCTTTAACACTCAAGTTGGAGTGCTGAACAGAAAAGCTGAAATCCCCAGTGGAATAGGGGACCATGCAGACTTCCTCTGAATGACTGGGCAGTAGAGTTTGGTCAGAACTCAAACACATCCTGTATGCAGACTTTCTAGAGTTCACAGGCAAGGGATATCCCTTCAGCAGAAGTAAAAGGACTCTCTTCTGCTCCCTTCAGTCTTCTGTGTCTCCACCAAAAGGCAGGTAACAGGGGAGCTCAAAACATGGTTCACAGCAAATGTTCTTTATGCATTCTGGAGCAAAGTGGGGGAAATCTAGGTAAAGGAACTGAGGAAAGGACGCAAGTGACCAGTACACCTCCTCACAGAGAAATTGGATGGACAGTCTGGGAAGATGGCTCAGTGTTTAAAGACACTTGTTTGCAAAGCCTGACAGCACAGGTTCAATTCTCCAGTAACCATATAAAGCCAGATACACAAAGTAGTTCATGTGGCCGGAGTACTTATGGAGCAGCAGGAAGCCCTAGTGTGCCCATTCTCTCTCTCTCTCTCCCCTTTTCTCCCCAACTCTTAGAAAGAGATATTATAAAAATATTAAGAAGAGAGATATTGGATTATTGGCCACAGTGGAGAAGCAAGAGATCAAGATCTTCCAGAAAGGAGGAAACCAGACAGAATCCTGCCAAGGTGCTTGTGGCCCTGATCCACATGGATCTGTACCTGCCTGGCCCAGTGCCACTGAGTTGCAGGAGCAGAGACCAAGCAAGGGGATTTTCCAATCACATCAGCCTCCTGTCAAAGTCAAGAAACCTGAAGGGGAAGATAGCAGGGGCTACCTGAGGAGGTGCTGAAGGAGATCCAGATGGGACCATGTGAGCAGTTCCAGCATCACTCCAGGCTTCCTGCACTCTCCCTTCACCCAACCATCAGAACCTGGAACCTTCAAAGAACTCATTCAATTCCCTGTGGCAGGGCATCCTGCACAGCTTATCAGAACACCAGATCCACAGCATAACACAGAGGGATGGAGGTGGGCACTCAGCATTGGTGAGATTAGAAGCCACCCCAAAAAGTAATGTGGCTGACTGAAAAAATCAGGTACATAGGCCTGCATGAGAAGTACTAAACTCTCTTTACATGTTAGGGCAGATTATGGGTTACATATTTGTTGGCTTTACCATTCTCAACTAAGCTGTATTTGGGGGTTGATTATTCTTGCCATTGATGCTTTCAGATTTATAAGGCGTTTGTCTGTGCTTCTGTCATTATTTGGGGCAGGGTCTGATTCAGACACATGCTAACCTGAAACACATTTCAGAAAAGAAATCTCAACCTCCCAATTGACAGGAATAAGGGTATAGAGCAACACACACCCCTATGGACTTTGGCTTTATAAGCTTATCTGTTTGTTTTTTAATCCTCACACTTGTATACTCTGTACTGGTTTTAATGGAATGTGTATATTGCTCAGTTGAATAGCAGGAAAACTATAGATGTAGGACTACTTCTGTGCTGTCTTGCAGTACAAGAGCTATACTTGACACCTTAAACGCCTACCCTGAAGGCATATAATGTTGGATTTGCACAGCTAAGAACAGTGAAAATAATTAGAAAACTCAATCATCAAATTAACTGAGGATGCAAAAATCTCTATATTATAATACAAGAAACACAAAGAATCAAGACAATAAAATCAGACCAAAAATTATAAATCCATCAGAAATGACTTCCAATGAGACTGTATTAGATGAAATGCCTGACAAAGATTTAAAAAAAAAATGATTTTATCTATACTCAAAGAAATCAAAGAAAAAATAAAAGGAATCAAGGAAGAAACCAAACTCCTAATGGAGAACACAGAAAACCAGATTAATGAAATAAGGAGGTCATTATAAGACATAAGTAAGGAAATAAAAATACTGAAGAAAAATCAGGCAGAAATAATAGCACTGAAAAACACAGTAAATCAAATAAAAAATGCTATGGAAAGTCTGACCAGTAGAATGGATGAAGGAGAAGATAGCATATCTAAACTTGAAGATCATATGGCAGATCTAATACAGTCCAACAGAGAGAAATGCAAGCTAATAGGAAGGTATGAATGGGAATTTCAAGATATTTGGGACACTATGAAAAGATCCAATATAAGAATTCAGGGTATAGTAGAAGGAGAAGAATTCCACTCCAAAGGTATAGTATGTATTTTCAACAAAATAATAGAAGAAAATTTCCCACAAATTGGGAAAGAAATGCCAGTGAGGATACAGGAAGCTGTTAGAACTCCAAACAGACAAAACTTGGAGAGAACTTCTCCTTGCCATGTTATAATTAAACTGCTGAACATGCAAAACAAATAAAACATATTGAAAGCAGTTAGAGAGAAAAAGCAAGTCTCTTATAAAGGCGACCCCATCAAGATAACAGCAGATTACTCAACACAAACTTTAAAAGCCAGAAGGGCTTGGAATGATGTATTCCAAGTTCTGAAAGATAACAACTGTCAACCAAGATTACTTTATCCTGCAAATATCTATCCAAATTGATGGAGAAATAAGGTCATTGCACAACAAAACAAGCTAAAGGAATTTATGACAACTAAGCCAGCTCTACAGAAAATACTTGAAGGAATCTTTAAAGCTGAAGACAAAGCAAAGCACACACATGAGGAAACAGGAAAAAATAAACCATACTCAAATAACGGTTAAAACAAGTGGGTAAAGGGAAAACAGGAAGCACTAAAAAAACAAGAGGAATAGTGAGAATAAATACATAAGTTTCAATAATAACTCTTAATATCAACAGCCTCAATGTCACAACAAAAAGACACAGGCTTGCAGACTGGATTTAAAGGCAGGGTCCTGCTATTTGTTGTCTCCAGGAAACTCATTCCTTAATAAAAGACAGACACTTTTTTCAGGTGAAAGGATAGAAAGTGGCATTTCAAACAAATGGGCATAGGAAACAAGCAGGTGTTGCTATCCTAATATCTGACAGGATAGACATTAAACCAAAATTAGTTAGGAAAGATAAAGAAGGTCATTTTATGCCAATTAAAGGAAGACCCCAACAGGAGGACATTGCAATACTAAACATATATGCACCTAACATGGTGCCTCCCAGTTTCAAACAAACACTATTAGAATTAAGGTCACAGATAACACCAAATACAATTGTAGTGGGTGACTTCAATATCCCACTCTCATGAATTGACATGTCATCTCAGTAAAACAACAACAAAAAAAAAAAAAACAAAAAAAACAGAGAGACATCTGGATTAAATGATGTCATGGAACACATGGACCTAATAGCTATCTATAGAACATTCCACCCAAATGCTGCAGAATGCCCATTTTTCTCAGCAGTACATGAATCATTCTCTAAAATAGACCATATATTAGGATACAGAGCAAATCTTAAAAAATACAGGAAAACTGAAATAATTCCTTGGACTCTATCTGGCCACAATGGGATTAAACTACAAATCAACATCAAGAAAAACTATAGAGCACAGCAGCCTGGTCTGGGTTTCCAGCACAGATGGTGTGTGTAGGCAATGTGGTGTGGAGTGAGTAAGCCAGACCCCTGTCTCCCAGCTCCTCCCAGCACCCTGGTCTTGTTTCCCTGTGCAGAATGTGTGTGGGCAGGCACAGCAGTGTGGAGTGAATAGGCTAGACCCCTGTTTCCTGGGTCCTTCCAGCTCCATGGTCTGGGTTCCCTGTGTGGACAGTGTGTGGGTGGGCAGGCATAGCAGTGTGGATGGAGTAGGCCAGACCCCTGTCTCCTAGCTCCTCCCAGCTCCTCCCAGTCCTCTGGTCATGGTAGGTGCCATTATATCTTGCTTAGGGAGGCCTGCTCCCTGAGTGAGCTGTGAAATCAGGCCTTTTGCTGTGATATCCTGACTGGCCACTTGGTACCAACATTCCTGTTCACCTGAGTCAGAGGGTGCACAGGCCAAAGGACAAATACTTGCTTCCTTCTCAATAAAATGAAAAGTCTCCCTAAAAAGGAAAGACAACAATGCAAGGGAAAAAAAAAAAAAAAACAGCAAAAGTCAGGAAACTAAGGGATCTCCACCAAAGATGCCTAGTCCTACAATGGAAGCATCCAATGAAATCATAGAGAAATCAACAGAAATTCATTCCCAAAATGAAAACACAACAACCAATGAGACCCTAATCAAAAATATCACTGAACTAGAAGCAAACCATCAAAGAACCAACAATCATATCAATGAAGTTGAACAGAATCATCTCCTACAGCATTCAGCTTTTGACAGTAGGTTTAACTTGATGGAAGAAAATGTTAGAACCCTACAAAGATATATGGATAAATTGAAGGTGAGTCAAGAAATAGAAGATCTCAACAACCAGTTGATTGTGCTTAATGAACACTTGATCAAATGCAAGAATGAATTCAAAGAAGCATCAAGAAATTTAAAACTTGAATTGAAATTGTACCTCAAAAAAGAGATGGACATGATGAAAAATGCCACACCAGAAAACAAAAATCAAATAGAACTTATAAAAAGCCTCTCTAGAACCACTCACCAACCCACTTACTCATGTGGAAGACAGAACCTCTCACTTGGGAGACAAGACAGAAGTAATTGATAAGGAGGCCAAAAACTTTGCTGAGTTCAAAAAATCAAGTGAACAGAATATGAGGGAAATGTGGGATAGCCTAAAATGACCAAACATCCAGATCATGGGAATACCAGAAGGATAAGAAATCTAGGCCAGAGGCATAGAGAACATATTCAAAAAAATTATTGAAGAAAATTTTCCAAATCTTCCAAAAGAGAAGCCCAACCAGGTGCAAAAAGTCCACAGAACACCAAAGAAAAAACTCTCCAAGACACATCATAGTTAAAACTCTTAACAAAGAAAACAAAGAGAGAGTGTTAAAAAGCAGCAAGAGAGAAATAATTCTCAACATACAAAGGAAATCTCATCAGATTTCTCAAAGGAAACCCTGAAAGTGAGAAGGGCCTGGAATGGAACACTTCAAAGTCTGAAAAACTGTCGCTTCCAACCCAAGGTACCCTACCCAGCAAAAGTATTCCTCATAATAGATGGCAAAAGAAAAACTTTCCATAAAAAAGTCAACTCTATGATTACATGAACACAAAGCCAACCCCACCAAGAATCCTTGAGAGAATACGCCACACAGAACAATCAAACAACCAATCTCAGGAGCCAAGAAGAAGATCACAATAAACAAAATAGACCAGGGTCAAAATAGTATAAAACACAAGAAGCACCAAACCTCATGAAACACCTCATCATGGCAGAGATTAATTCAAACCTCACAGTGATAACCTTAAATATTAATGGACTTAACTCACCCATCAAAAGACTCAGGATATCAGGGTGCATCAAAAAACTGGGCCCTTCTATCTGCTGTCATCAAGAGTCCCACCTCATGATTAAAGATAGACCCCTCCTCAGAGTGAAAAGATGGAAAATGATATTCCAAGCAAATGGAAAGAAAAATATAAGCTGGTATTGCTATATTAATATCTGTTAACATAGACTTCAACCCAAAAAGTAATCAAAAAGGACAAAGAAGACCACTTCTTACTCATCAAGGGAATGGTCCAACATGAGCACATCATGATCATAAATATATATGTGCCAAACACAGGTACACCACAGTTTGTAAAACAACATCTGCTAGACCATAAATCAGAAATAAACAGCAACACCATCACAGTTGGAGACTTCAGTACTCCACTATCATCAATAGACAGATTATCCAAGCAGAAAATCAACAGGGAAATAATACAGCTCGACAACATCATAGATCAACTAGACCTAATGGATATGTATGTAACTTTCCACCCTAACTGTACAGAGTACACATTCTTCTCAGAAGCCCACAGAACCTTCTCCAAAATTTACCATATATTGGGCCATAAAGTGTGCCTCAATAAAGTAAGGAAAATTGAACTAACTCTCTACATCATGTCAGATCACAATACTTTTTTTTTTTTTTTTACAATGCTTTAAAACTAGAAATTAACAACAAGAGATGCATCAAGAATTCCACAAGCTCCTGGAGACTAAACAACACACCTTTAAACAATGAATGGATCATGGAAGAAATAAAAAATTAAATTGTAATGAAAACACAACCTAACAAAACTTACGGGATACAATGAAGGCAGTCTTAAAAGGAAAATTCATAGCCCTAAATGCCTTCATTACAAAGATAGAGAGATCCTAAATTAATAACCTGAATGTCAACCTAAAGGCACTGGAAAAAAACAAGAAGAATCCAACCCAAAGTGCTCCAGAGAGGAATAATAAACATTAGATCAGAAATTAATGAATTGGACACTAAGAAAACAATTTTAAAAAATCAATGAAATGAAGAGCTGGAGGGAACAGTACGAAGTAGGCCAGGTCCCTATTCCCATGCTCCTCCCAGTACTCCCAGTACAGGTCCCATTGTGCCTTACTTGGGGAGGCCAGGTTCCTATGTGAGCTTTGGAATCAGGCCTTTTGCTCTGCTATCCTGACTGGCCACTAGGTACCAACATCCCCGTTCACATGAGTGAGAGGGTGCTTGGACCAAAGGACAAAAACTTGCTTCCTCCACAATAAAATAGTCTTCCTAAAATGGGTAGACAACAGTGCAAAAAAGCCAATGAACATCAGAAAACTGAGAGATTTCCATCAAGGATGCCTAGTCCTACAATGGAAACCTCCTAAGAAATCAACAGAAAATCATTCCCAAAATGAAAATATAACAACCAATGAGAACCTCATCCAAAAAAAAAAATCGCTGAAATAGAAGCAAATGATCAAGGAACCAACAGTCGTATCAAAGAAATTGAACAGAATCATCTCCTAGAGTGCTCAGCTTTTGACAGTAGGCTTAACTTGATTGAAGAAAATGTTAGAACCCTCCAAAGAAATATGAATAAATTGAAGGTAAGTCAAGGAATAGAAGAGCTCAACGAGTTGATTGAGCTTAATGAAGACTTGTTCAAATATAAGAATGAACTCCAGGAAGAATCATGAAAATCAGAACTCAAATTGAAATCTTACTTAAGAAAAGAGATGGACATGCTTCAAAAATAATACAACAGAAGACAAAAATCAAATAAAACTTATAAAAACCTCTCTAGAACCACTCACCGACATAGTCACTCATGTGGAAGACAGAACCTCTTACCTGGAAGATAAGACAGAAGTAATTGATTGCGAAGCCAAAAACGTTGCTAAGTTCAAAAAAATCAATTTAACAGAATACAAGGGAACTGTGGGAAATCCTAAAATGGCCAAATATCTGGATCATGGGGGGTATACCAGAAGGAGAGGAAATCCAGGCCAGAGGCATAGACAGCATATTCAACAAAATTATTGAAGAAAAATTTCCAAATCCCACAAAAGAGAGGCTCATCCAGATACAAGAAACCCACAGAACACCAAAAAGACAGGACCAAAGAAGAAAAACCTCCAAAGTACATCATAGTTAAAACTCTTAACAACAACAACAACAAACAACAACAACAACAACAACAAAAAAAAAAAAAACGGGAGAGAGTGTGTTAAAAAGCAGCAAGAGAGAAACAATTCTCAACATACAAAGGTAATCTCATCAGAATTACAGATTTCTCAATGGAAACCCTGAAAGCGAGAAGGGCCTGGAATGGAACACTTCAAAGTCTGAAAAACTATGGCTTCTAACCCAAGGTACCCTACCCAGCAAAAGTATCCCTCATAATAGATAGTGAAAGAAAAACTTTCCATGAAAAAAGTCAACTCTATGTTTATAAGAACACAAAGCCAACCCTACAGAGAATCCTTGAGGGAATATTCCACACATAACAATCAAACAACCAATCTCAAGATCCAACAAGAAGAAGATCACAATAACCAAAATTAAGCAGGCTCAATATAATACAAAACACAAGAAAAAACCAAACCCATAAAACACCTTATCATGGAAGGGATTAATTCAAGCCTCACAGTAATAACCTTAAATATTAATGGTTTTAACTCATCCATCAAAAGACAAAGGTTTTCAGGGTGGATCAAAAAACTGGACCCTTCTATCTACTGTCTTCAAGAAATCCACCTCACCTTGAAAGATAGACACCTCCTCAGGGTGAAAGGTTGTAAAATGATATTCCAATAAATGGAAATGAAAAAGAAGTGGGTATTGCTATACTAATATCTGATAAAATAGTCTTCAAACCAAAAGTAATCAAAAGGACAAAGAAGGCCACTTCTTACTCATCAAGGGGATCATCCAACATGAGCACATCATAATCATAAATATATATGTGCCAAACACAGGTGCACCAGTTTATAAAACAAAATGTACTCAACAATAAAACAGAAATAAACACCAACACCATCATAGTCAGAGACTTCAATACTCCACTATCATCAACTGACAGATCATCCAAGCAGAAAACCAACAGGGAAATAATAGAGCTCATCAACATCGTAGATCAACTAGACCTAACAGATTTCTACAGAACTTTCCTCCCCAAATCAACAGAATGCACATTATTATCAGCAGCCTATCGATCCTTCTCCAAAATTGATTATACATTAGGCTATGAAGCATGCCTTCATAAAGTCAGGAAAATTGAAGTAACTTTTTGCATCATGTCCGATCACAATGCTTTAAAGCTAGAAATTAATAAGAGACATATCAAGAACTCCACCAGCTGCTGGACACTAAACAACACACTTTTAAACAATGAATGGGTTGTGGGAGAAATTGTACAATTACTAGCATTGAATGATAATGCAAACACAACCTAAAAAATTATGAGACACAAAGAAGGCAGTCCTAAGGGGGAAATTCATAGTACTAAATGCCTGCATTACAAAGACATATAAACCCCAAATCAATAACCTGACTGTCCACCTAAAGGAACTGAAAAACAAGAAGAATCCAACACAAAGAGTTCCAGATGAAAAAAATAATCAAAATCAGAGCAGAAATTAATGAATTGGAAACTAAGAAAACAATTAAAAAATCAATGAAACAAAAAATTGGTTCTTTGAAAAAATAAACAAGATTGACAAACCCTTGGACAAACTCATCAAGCACAAAAAAAAAGAAGTCTCAATTAACAAAATCAGAAATGCAAAAGGAGAGATCATAACAGACATCAATGAAATTGGAAGAATCATCAGGGCATACTTCCAAAACCTCTGCTCCACAAAATTAAATAATCTGGAAGAAATGGATGAATTCTTAGACATATATCACCTACCAGAACTAAACTCAGAGCAGATTAATCTTCTAAACAAATCTATCACATCCATTAAGATTAAAAAGATATTCAAAACCTTCCCCCCAAAGCAAAGTCCTGGTTTCTCAGCTGAATTTTATCAAACCTTCATTAAAGAACTAAACCAATTTTCTCAAATTGTTCTGCATAACCAGAGAACAAAGAATCCACTTCAACTCTTTTTATGAAGCTAGCATCACGCTAATACCAAAACCAGAGATGCAACAAAGAAGGAAAACTATAAGCCTATATGGCTAAAGAGCTCAGATGCAAAGATAACTGAACAAAATTCTTACAAACTGAATTCAACAACACATCAAAATCATTATCCATCTTGATCAAGTAGGCTTCATCCCAGGAATGTAGGGATGGTTTAACATATAGAAATCAGTCAATGTAATACACCAAAATAAATAAACTTAACCATAAGAACCACATGATCATCTCAATTGGTGCAGAGAAGGCCTTTGACAAAAATACAACACCACTTCATGATCATAACACTGGAAAGAATAGATATGGAGGGTTTATATCTCAACACAATAAAGTTCCTAAAGTCCAAATAATACTTAATGGGGAAAAATTCAAGGAGTTCACACTGAGGTCTTGAACAAGACAAGGGTGCTCACTCTCCCCACTGCTCTTCAACACAGTAATAGAAGTACTAGCCTAAGCAATAAGACCTATATAATGAAAACATAAAATAACTCAAGAAAGAAATTGAGGAAGACTTGAGAAAATGGAAAGACCTCCCATGCTCCTGGATAGGTAGCATTAATATTGTCAAAAGGGCAACTTTACCAAAAGCAATAGATACAAATTTAATGCAATACCAATAAAAATATGAGCATAATTCTTCACAGAGGTTGAAAAAAATGATAACAAAATTCACGTGGAATGGCAGAAGGATGAGGATATCCAAACATATCTTTAGCACAATAAACACCTGTGGTGGTATCATCATACCCAATCTAAAGCTATTTTACAAAGCCATAGTGATAAAAACAGCCTGCTACTGGAATAAAAACAGAAACATAGACCAATGGAACAGAAAGAAGACCCAGACCTTAGGTCAAGAAACTACAACTACTTGATCTTTGAAAAAGGTGCCAATAATGTAGACTGGAGAAGTGATATCATCTTCAACAAAGAGTATTGGACAAATTGGATGACTATATGTAGAAAAATGAAATTAGGCCCACTCACTTCACCATACACAAATGTCAAGTCCAAATATATTAAAACCTTAATATAAGATCTGAAACTCTTCAAGTACTGGGAACAAATAGGAGGCACTCTCCACAATATAGGACTGGGAAAAGACTTCCTGAACAAAACCCCAATAACCCAGGAAATTAAGCAAGCACTCAACCAATGGTATCTCGTGAAGCTAAAAAGGTTTTGCA
The DNA here is from genome assembly GCA_036365145.1 of Orientallactaga sibirica. NCBI lineage: Eukaryota > Metazoa > Chordata > Mammalia > Rodentia > Dipodidae > Orientallactaga > Orientallactaga sibirica. The sequence continues at coordinate 17,696,475 of JAEOAD010000018.1, read as the reverse complement.
CAGACAAACATACCATAAGCAGAGCCAGTAGATTACCACTGAATGGGAAAGAAACCTTCACCAGCAACACCACTGACAGGAACCTAATATCTAGAATCTACAAAGAACTCATAAACTAAACAATAAAAAATTAAACAACCCACTCCAAAAGTGTGGCAGGGCATTGAATGGGGAGTTCTCAGAGGAAGAATTAAAAATTGGTAACACACACTTAACAAAATGTTCAACATCCCGAACCACTAGGGAAATGCAAATTAAAACAGCTATGACATTCCACCTTTCCCCAGTAAGGATAGCAAACATTAAAAAATCAAGTGAAAACAAATGTTGGTGAGGATGTGGAGAAATAGGAATACTCATTCACTGTAAGATGGTACAACCACTATGGAAATCAATATGGAGATTCCTGAAAAGGAATGTGCATTTACCCTAAAAGCTCCACATCTCAGTTAAGAGATATTTGCTCAACTATATTTATAGCTGCTCAATTCATAATAGCTAAGAACTGGAATCAACCCAGGTGCCCATCATTGGATGAATGGATAACCAAGATGTTGTATATCTCTTCGATGGAATTCTATGCAGCAGTAAGAAAAAAAATAATACAATGAAATTTGTAGAGAAATGGTCAAAATTAGAACAGATCATTCTAAGGGAACTCATATACTCACAGAAAGAAAATCATTGCATTGTCTCATTCATTTCTTGTTCCTAACCTGGATCAACCTGAGTTGCTGATGTACCTGCATGGAATATTGTGGCTTGGACAATAGGGAGGGTAGAGCTTGGGGGAAGGCAATGTGGGGGGGGGCACAATATTACCCAAATTGAACTGGTACCATAGACTCCTATATCCTAGATGTTAGACTAAAAGGTGGAACCCTCAAGCAGACTTTAAGGGAGCATCTGAATCAAAGAGGTCTGGAGAGGGTGAGATGAAGCCTAATCTTAACTTTCTCCTATTTATCTTTCTTCTCTTTTTCTTTTTTTCTTTTCCCTTTCTTGCCGGCCTGTCATTCCCTGTACCAGGATGTGGTCTACTTCCACAATGAGCTGCTGATCAGAGAGACCTACTAGATCTCCCAAAACAAACTAGAAAGACTTCTGTCAGAGCACTTGATTGCCCACCAGAAGTTAATGCTGCTGAAAACTCCATACAGGTGGTGGCACAGACCATGGAGAGACCTGGTTAGATTCTGCAAGAGAGCCAGTCCCCAGACAATTAGCCCATCTAGTGCCAGAAGACACTACATGAGCTACCAGTGGAAAGTGGGCAACATTGGTCTGAGCAACTCAAAGTCTAAGTGACTCAGAAACAAACAACCTGGTGTGATGCTCACACAAGTGCAATAGTGGCACACAGCCATGGTGGGTAATCAACTGCTCTTGGATTGGATTGGACCCAGATGCACTCAGCAGAAAGGAAACCATATCTGTAAATGGGAAACAAGTCAGAATCATGTCCAGATCATGATTCTGCTTTGCATTGTCAAATGCCCACTAATCTTGTGCTATAAAAGGCTCCACACCTTTTAAGTTCTCTCTAAATTAATAATGGTTGTCCCACTTAACTGGTGCTGACTTCACTCTCCATTGGCAAATATGCTTCTCTTTTCCAGATGGGAGCTGGACCTGAGGAGATAAACTATCCTGTGCACGTCACTCCAGCCCCAGATGAAACCACAGAAGAATTGGGGAAATCAGCAAGAGTGCTTCTTTCTTAATGAATCTGATATCAGCACAAGGGTAAAGGAGATAGACACTGAGGACACTCAACACCTACTAAACCAGAGATTGAGAGGCTCCTAAGTGCCCATCACTGAAGTACACTTGAAGTACACCCAACATGGAATTTTGTGGAAGAGGGGGCAAAAAGATTGTTAAAGCCACAAATTGGGACATTTTGCACAGAGATATTGCCTGTCCCCCATAACTGACTGCTACCCCCATAATGCATGACCCACAATCCCCATGGGGTTGACCTGCATCCCAATGAGGAAGGCCTCTTCAGAAAAGAGGCAGGGAGGAAGGAAAGGATGATACTAACATGTTGTTTACATACTAAATATGTCCATATCTAATACAAATAAATTAAAAAAATAAAAAAATATGAAGTTTGGTAAGGAAAGATATGTGATCAAGTCTAAAATTGTGAACAATTACATCTGCAGATAATAAAGTATCTGACATTATTAAAGAGATTAGTACAATTAAAAAGAAACCTCACTCTCTTCACTGGGACAATAGTAAAGTTAGCCCTAGGGCCATCACCTACCGATGAAAGGTTCTAACTTGTGCAAGTCAATTTTAAAGGAGACAGCCTGAACTTAGAATACTTCTGATGAATTCCCTAAAACAACTACCTGGGGAGACAGATTCACCTGCAACTGTAAAGAGGGCCCGGCTGCATAGCATCCTGGCAGTGTCACCCACATAGTACTGGTTTTATAGGATGAAAAAATATAAAATTGAGGTAGTCATGGAGTCTTTTGAATGATTCCAGAGAACCAATGAGGCCAAGAAATGTGTGGCAGTGTTGGAGTCCTTGCAAAGAGACCAGGAGAGATGAAGATGTAAATGGATAAGTCTAGATTACAGTGGAGACACCCAGAATGTTGGAGATGCCAGGACCATAGGTTATATTCTGAGGAAAGCTACAGACATGGAATGAATCTGGTCCAAGAGAGAGACTATAGGAGCTTCAGGCATAAGAGCTGGAAGGGAGGGGCTACTCATGCTCTTTGGAACTCAGATGATTCCACAATGAGCATCAGATGTCCAATATGAAGCTGTAGGACTTTGTCTTGCTTTGCTCTGTTTTTTTTCTATGTTCTTATATTCCTCATTTTTGGAAGAATTTGAAACTCTACATTGTGCCCTTATATATTTTGAGTATGTAACTTATATTTTGATTGATAAGTCAAAGACAGTGTGCACTTTTGCTATAAAACTTATATGTGAGCTGGAGACATGGCTTAGTGGTTTAGGCACTAGTCAACAAAGCCAAAGACTCCAGGTTTGATTCCCCAGTACCCATGTAAAGCCAGATGCACAAGGTGGCATACACATCTGGAGTTCATTTGTAGTGTTAAGAGACTTTGGTGAACCCATTCTGTCTCTCTTTTTCACTCTCTCTCAATATAAGTTACAAAGCCAAAGTAACAAAAACCACATAGTACTGGCACAAAGACACATAGATCAGTGGAACAGAATAGAGGACCCAGATGTAAATCCAGGCTGCTACAGCCATTCGATTTTTGACAAAAATGCCAAAAATATACATTGGAAAGACAGCTTCTTTAACAAATGATGCTGGGAAAGCTGGGTAGTAGAAGGATGAAAATAGATCCTTATCTCTCTCCATTCACAAGAGTCAAGTCCAAATGGATGAAAGACCTTAATATCAGTCCTGAAACTTTGAAACTGCTAGAGGAAAAAGTAGGGGAAACTCTTCAACATATTGGCATATGCAGTGACTTTTTGAATATAAGCCCAGTTTCTCAGGACATAAAACCACTAATCAACCCATGGGACCTCATGGAATTGCGAACCTTTTGTGCCACAAAGAACACTGAACAGAGCAAAGAGGCAACCTACAGAATAGGAGAAAAATGAAATTATGAAATTTGCTGCAAAATGGATGGATCTGGAAAGGATTATACTAAGTAAGGTAAAACAGGCTCAGAAAGCCAAATGTCACCTGTTTTCTCTCATATGTGGATCCTAGTTTCAAATGTTCAGACTTGTGTGTGAGTTGGAGTAAAAATCTGGGGAAGAGGCCAGTAAGCTAGAAAAGGGCTATAAGAGATGGAAGAGAGGGGTGGACTTAAAGGGATAGTCCTGTATATATGTAAGTAGACAAACATATTACTGTGGGTACAATGGCTTAAGCAAGGTCAGGGGAAGAGATCGAGTAAAATAAATGTGGGTGGAGTATTAATCAAAACTCAGGGTATTGTGAATAAGTCATATGATAACGTACATTTTTGGATAATGGCACACCTAGAAGCTGTAGACTGTTACTAGAAAAATTTCAGTGCCAGCAATGGGATACCTTCCAATGAGTTTTTGGCCAGGAAGGTCCTTGATGCTCCCAAAGTATTGAAAGCTATTGCCAAGGCTCTTGGTTTCCCACCAAGCATACATGATAAGACCCTATTGCTGAAGACTGCATGACTGGGCTGGACGATCACTGAGAAATCAGACTGGCTGAGCTGAAAACCTCTTTCCTGTAGTCCAACTGATATAAAACTGGATAAAGCTGCACTGCATGCAGCCTTATGGGAGACAGAAGCCATCAGTGGTGAAAACGTAGACACTGCAAGCCTCAAGTAAGCCCAGACAGGCCAAATGAGCCAAGGGGTACAATAGTGGCATGTCTGTTATGGGGGAGACCAACTGTTCTCTAATTAGACTGGAGACCCTCTCTATGGGAGGGAATACATATCGTGTACTGAAAACTAATCAAAAGCCTATGGTGGGGGAGGTCATGAGTACTAGGAAAGTAATGCCTGCTCTTGTCTGGCTAAATGCATTGATTTTTCTCATCAAACTGCCCTTTAAACAGTTTATTTAATATCACTTTTGGTTAGAGAAGCTTCTCTTTTCAGATGGCAGTGACCACTGGGATGACTCAAAAGGCACCATAGCACTGAGAAGAGGTGAATGAGGAATGTTCAGCACTAAAACTTCTCTATCACACCTTCCAAAGCTCAGGGTCCATTGCAGAAGAGGTGGCAGAAAGAATGTAAGAGCCAAAGGAAGGGTAGGATTGATTACAATGCAACCTTCCAGACAGAAACTGGCCTTGAAATCCACTACCTTGCAGTGCCTAACACTACCTTCACAAGACCCTCTAAATAGGAAGAAAAGATGATGACATCAAAACTAAAAAGAGACTAATGGAGATGGGGAGGGGATATGATGGAGTGTGGCTTTGTGAAGGGGAAAGTGGGTGAGGGGAGGGAATTATCATGGTTTATTGTCTATAAGTATGGAAGCTGTCAATTTAAAAAAGGGGAAAAAAAGAGAGAGATTGAATGGAAAGAAGAATGAAGTTGGTTAAGTTGGTGAATTCCTGCCCCAGCAATCAAAGAAAATATGTGAGTTCTCATGGCCAGTCTTTGAACAACAGACTATGTTGAAAACTTTGATTCTGCTTTACCCCATGTTTAATGTGTGTGTGTGTGTGTGTGTGTGTGTGTGTGTGAGAGAGAGAGAGAGAGAGAGAGAGAGAGAGCAGATGCTTATTATGAAAAAAAGAAAGTCTATATAAGAGAGGAATATATTTTCTTCCACAAACATGTCAGTGGAAGAAAAAAACCCAAATGAATGAGTTGGTAGTGCAAGAATTTGAAAGGATGCAACTAGATAAATCATGAAGAATTGCCAATTATGCAGAGTAAAAATTCAATAAAGGTGAAGCAGTTACCCCTTAGAAACTCTCCTTCACAGTTCCCCTTTCCTTCCTGTACTAGACTATGAATGGCGCTATCAGTGGAAGGACCAGCTGTGTTACCCTTGTCATCTGTTACTGGAGCTACGATAACTAAGTTTCTTTATCTGGCTTTTCTTTTTCAACTCAAAGTAATTGCTTCTGCATCTAAAATATCATCTACTGAGAGAAAATTCAAGTAATATTATTTTCTTTGCAAACATAACCTCCGAAGATTTGTTTGGGGAGTTTGATCAATCTGGAGTTTGTCATTCAGAACTTGACAAACCTTATTGTGAAAAATCATTTTGTGGTGAATAACTGTTGGATTTTTTTTTTTAATAAAGGAGACACAAAAGTCAAAACTTTGCTTATTCTAAATTCAGCTCCATGATTTGTAATTTTTGTAGACAAGCCAGATTTGATTTTGCTGTCTGCAAGTCTGAAGTTTATTACGCATATAATATGATTTTCTTTCTCTAGAGATATTTTATCTATCTGATATGAGTCTTTATCAGCTTAAGCAAAGTAAAAATTTCCATAAGTTATTATAGAATCTTTTACTTTTAAAGATACTGTTAGAAACTGTCATTAATTTTAAAGGGCATTTGTAGGGTAAGGACTTATGTCAGGTATAAATTCTAGGAATGTTTTAAATACTAGATTTCATTCTTTATCATGCTAATTACTTCTTATACTCATCTGACATGGTAGTGATATTTCCTATGATAAATTTTTGAAAATTTATTAGTCATTTTTTACCATTCAAATTAGTATTTAAAATATGTTTTTCTTATAACATCAATATATTCATAACTTCAGTAACTAAAACTAAAAAAATGCTTGGTAAAGGCGATTTCTCCATTCACAAAAAGGCTTATACTTTTCACACACTAGTTTTGTTCACCTTGTCCTCCTACACCTATAGACTGGTTCTGGAGCTTTGGTTTTCAGAGATGAGATCACTGCAGTTCATAAAGACAAGTGAGATGGTGATAGTGTGGCTCTCAACTGAGGACAGCTTCTGTGTAATGTTCACCAGAGGGTATGACACAGTCAGGGTTCAGGAAATATCTGCTTCATTTTTCCCATTGCCTTGTACTTGAAGCATGATCCAATTTCAGACAAAAAGTTATAAATAGGAAAACTGCCTTGTGTTTCACAGAATTCTTTAATTTAGATAAAGCAGTAAACATATACAATAACAACATGCCTGTCCTGCTCATTCTAAAGGCTCTAAATGTCATGATTTATGAAAGTTTAAAGTTTTATGAAATGTGTGAATGTACTGATGCAGATAAGAATCCCTTTTTTTTTTTTTTTTTTTTTGAGATAGGGTCTTGCTCTAGTCCAGGCTGACCTGAAATTCACTATGTAGCCTCAAGGTGGCCTCCAACTCATGGTGATCCACCTACCTCTGCCTCTCAAGCGCTTGTATTAAAGGTGCATGCCACCACGCTCTGCCAAGTTTCTCTTTTTAATATTTTATTTTTTTATTTGAGACAGAGAGAGAGAGAGAAAGAAAGAGGCAGGAGGGGAGTACAGAATGGGCTCACCAGAACCTCTAGTCACTGCAAATGCACTCCAGACACATGTGCTACCCTGTGCATCTGGCTTACATAGGTGCTGGGGAATCAAACATGGGTCCTTAGGCTTCACAGGCAAGCACCTTAACCACTAAGCAATCTCTCCAGCCCCAATCCCAAGTTTTTAATGGAAGTTAGCCAACTTGATGCAGGTTTGCTAACCGGATAAATGGAAGAGACAGGTAGCACTGATGTATGCAGCCAAGGTTGTTGTAGGCCACACCACTACCACTGGTTTCTCCCTGGATAATTAGACAATTTCTGCTAAAACGACTGGTGCTGCTTAGATGCCCCTATGGCACTGCAGTTGCATGTGTTCTAAATAAAAAATAATAAAGGCTGGGGTAACTGTTACTTTGGTATTACCAGTCAAAATACCATGCCTTTCCCTGCCTAAGTTACTGACAGTGGCTAAAAGGTAAGTCCACTGGAAGCTGTATACTTTGATTTGTGTAAAGCAAAAAGAAGAAATATTTTCATTTTTCCTTTTCTTTTCCTTCTTTGGTTGATCCATTTCACTTGAAATAATAAGATGATGTAGTTGAATACTTTCTGTTGCCTGCATCTGAAATGCTTCTGCCTGTGGGAAGCTATGTACCACATTTATTGTTCCATAAAGTTCATTTTTCTTTTATAATTATCCAGAGTCCATTTCTGTTGTATGCTCTTCTACTTACCAATACTTTGTTTTAAATTACCCAAAAGACAAGTAATTTAAAACAGTCACTGTATTTTATTCATGAAATTTGAGTCAGGAATTTGGGAAAGGCTCAGCTAATCTATATTTCACTCCCCCCGAGTATCACCCTGATGCCAGGTATTAGAATTCTTACAGGACTGGATTCCCAGATGGCTCCTAGATAGCCATGGGCCTTGCTTTGGCAGGGAATTCATCTGGGGTGTACTGCAGAATGCTTCTCTGTGTCATTGTCTTAGAGCTTGTAGATCATAGATGGCTCATTCCAGAGTAAATATCCCAAGGAAATTAGGTGTGCTTTAATTTTGTGAGAACTTCCATATATTTGAGCATGTTTCACAGGCTACACAATTCTGCTGTCTATTAATTATTTCATATGCCCTTATGTGCAACATTCTGTCTTCTTAACCAAACCCAGATAAAGTCTTGTCTACTAGGGCCCAAGTTCAAGGTTCCTGACTAAGGACCTCATAAATCAAGGGCCAAATGGGGAAGATGCTACCTGGATTTAGTTCCTCCTCATTTAAAAAATCCAGCAAAGAAGAAGTAAGTTACGACCCTCAATAATAACTGGTACACAATGTTGACAGTAATACAGTAGCTGAAGTAGACACCCCATAGTTTCAAGTGGGAGACATGGGAGACACACAGTAACCACTGACTGGCCCTGTGACTTGTGCACATTCTCCACTTGAACTAGAGGCTTGTTCTGCTCCTTAAAACAAAGACTACAGTAAAAGGAAAGTAATTGTCTGGGCTTTTATTTTATATTAGAGAATTAGACATAATATTTTAAAGAACTTTTTATTTTGTATATATTTTTAATTTTTTAGGGTTTTTTTTTTGAGGCAGGGTCTCACTCTGGTCCAGGCTGACCTGGAATTAACTATGTAGTCTCAGGGTGGCCTTGAACTTATGGTGATCCTCCTACCTCTGCCTCCCCAGTGCTGGGATAAAAGGTGTGCGCCACCACACCTGGCTTATTTTTAACTTTTATAATTATTTTCTTTCTAGTTAAATGCTGCCAGCTTTATGAGGAGAACGTTGAAAGAGTTCTAAAGTCATTCAGTTTGACTTCATGGGGTGGTAGGAGTATAAATTGTTTGTTTGTAACCCATAGATCATCTTGGACATCCACTTAATTCTGATTTCTACTTTTATAGGAATAAATACAAAAAACTCTGACTTAGACTATCTATGTTAAACTGAATATTTAATGTTTTATTTGTTCTAAAACTTATTTTATCTCATTAAACACTAAGTATATACAGCATTCTTTCTTTTTAAGGTTGAAATCATTATCTCATTTCCTTTGTGCACAAATAAATGAAGATATATTTTTAGAAATTTCACCATTGATGTTTCTTACATTTGTAAGGAAAGAAATACTGCTGCCTTTTTCAACTCATAAGAAATCATATTTAACAGACTTTGTAGTGTTCCTGACTGAATGCAGCCTTCTGAAAAGCTGCTTTGGTTTTATCCTTTTCAATTTCAGTCTACTGAAATGCTTTACCCAGGACCCACCAGAACCTTTTTCTCCAATTTCTGACTCTAACCTCTTCCAGTGTGGCAAGTTGGCCAATGGTCATACACTGCTGTCCAGCAGCAACAGCACCCATAAAGGGGACAGCAGAGCTTCCACCGAAAGGATGTGTCTCATTCATCAGTGCCCAGATAGCTGAAACTCAGCCAAAACAGAAATGGAAGTCACCCTGTCAGACTGTTTGGAGATCATGACTCACCTCTCATAACACCCTTGCAATGTCTGCCCAAATTTCAATCGAGACATCCAAGACGGAGCCTTTTGTAAATGAGGGCATTTCTGTGCAGAGCATATTGTTTTACTGCCTCATCTCTTAATCATTTGAAAAGGCTGTGATTCTCAATCGCACTGAGATGAAGGAGCCATGAGCAAGGCTATAAACAGTGCTTCCAGGACTGCTGGTTGTCTGTGATTCGAGGACAAAGCAAAGAATGCTCACAATATGTACAGTTTCCTTCACACAAGCAAAAACTAAATAATGCTGTCATGTATTATAGGAACAGCATCTGTAAAGAGGATCAATAATTTGAGTGCAAACTTTTAAGTCCTTTATCAGCTGCATCCACATTTCCCAAAAGTGGTTAAAAAATTCAGTTTTTATAGATATGTTACCTACAAAACAAACCTCTTTTATGAGTATTGTTGAAAGATAATGCTAGCTCCATCTAGCTGATTTTTAAAATTTTTTAAAATTATTTTTTATTTATTTTTGGAGAGAGAGACAGAGAGAGATAGAGAGGGAGAGGGAGACAGAAATGTGCGCGCCAGCAGTCTCTCAGCTGCTGTGAACAAAATCCAGATGCATGAGCCCCCTTGTGGGCAAGTGTAGCATTGCGCCCTTGCCTCACTTTGCATCTGGCTAAACGTGGGACCTGGAGATTGGAACCACTGGACATTGGAACCAGCATTCTTAGGCTTAGCAGGCAGGCGCCTTAGCCGCTAAGCCATCTCTCCAGCCAGTCATCTAGCTGATTTTGAAGGAGAAAGATAAGATACATTACAATCTGAATTCATGTTCAAAGGTACAACAATTTGGGACAGGATAATAAGACCAAAAGAGGAAATTTTTTAAAATTAGTCATTTCTAGATCATTCGGTATTAAGAGATAAAATTATGTTACTCCAAAATTAGCATAAATAGGAAGATTGTTGTGAGTTTGAGGCCATCCTGAGACTACATAGTGAATTTTAGGTCAGCCCGGGCTAGAGAAAGACCCTACCTCAAAAAACCAAAACTGTGTGTGTGTGTGTGTGTGTGTGTGTGTGTGTGTGTGTGTGAAAATTTTAACCCCTGAAGAGGTAATTAAATTAAAACGAGGTCGTCAAAGAGCAGACCCTCCTCCAGTATGACTGGTGTCCTGAGAGCAAGAGGTTAAGACATAGGTTTAGACTGAATGGAGAAGATGGCCAACTGCCAGTCAAGAAGAGAGGTGTCAGAAGAATCTAATGCTTTCACCCTTCAGTTCTGGACTTTCAGCCTCCACAACTGAGAAAAATTTCTGTTTTTTAAACCATCTAGTCCATGGTAACTTCTTATGGCAGCCCTGGCAAACTCAATTCACAGGCTTTTCTAAGATCTTATCAATCATGTGAGACTTTTTGCTTGGCAATGTCATGAGCTTCCCTGGAGGATGCTTTTCAAAAGGAAGGGTTTTGGTCAGGGCAAATTCAAGTTTTGACAAAGTTACAATCTGCTTAAAGCAAGTCCTTTCTTCTGGGAAAGGTCCCAGATGCTGTAGCTGTGATGACTTGAAGACTTGCCCTGGCATACTGTGGCTTTCATCTATCCTCTTGCTCAGTAAGAAAGAAAATCCCAAAAGTTATGCTCTAGTCCACTGTTGCTTCCAACTGGAAGTGATTCCGAGGAAAAGTCTGAAAAGCTTTCTTAATTATAATGGTGGTGTATGTTTTCACTGATTCTTATCTGTAGTAGATTATTCTAGCATTTATTAACATATTGAATATTTTTATCAATTTTGCAATTTGATGACTTATTGTATGACCATGTCCCATTGGCTGAGAGAGAAAAAGAAATAAAGTAGATTGTGGAGAGAATATATTTTTCCATGCACCTATCTTAGAAGGGACCACATCACTTCTGTTCATATGCCCTGGGTGAGAGCTATTCAGCTGACCATGCCTAGCTGTGTGAAAGCTAAAATGTGCTGAATTTTACTGCACAGTCTCGCCCATTTTTAATCCTGTGGTCTGAAAAGAGATATATAGATTTCAGTGTCCAATTTCTGTCTGTCAAAAATAACTAACACTGGTTTTAACACTTTCTGGATGCTAAGCAGTTCTAGCATGGCCCTCTGTCTCCTGAGCTATTCATTATATAACTTCTTATAGTATCCTTGTGATACAGATATTAACAAATTTGACATAAAAAGTAAATGCTTCACACTCAAGAGCAGGATTTCAATCAAGCCCAAGTAGTGAGGCTGTAGAGTCTTTGCTGGTAAGCATGCACCACCATTTCCATGTGTGGAGGAAACAAGAAGCTCGTGAAATAGTGAAGCAAGACAACTGCACAGCTGTTGGACTGAGGCAGGGTTTGCTAAGGAAATATCAGGTAATGTCACTTTTGTCTTCTTTCTACACAACTAACTAACATAACTAACTAACTAGAAGAGAGGCAGAGAGAGAGACAATGGGCACACCAGGGCCTCCAGCCACTGCAAACGAACTCCATATGCATGTGCCCCTCATGCATCTGGCTTACGTGGGTCCTGGAAAATCTATCCGGGATCCTTTGGCTTTGCAGGCAAACTCCCTAAATGTTAAGCCATTTCTCCAGCCCCTAATTTTTAAAGACTTTGATAAACCCCATATTATTCACAAACCATTTTTAATCACAAGACAGTAAGATTGCCTTTCCACTATTGAACTCCAGCAGCACTCTGTCCCACGAGTCTGGTTCATGCATAGATTTATTTATAAATTACCCAACCCATTAGCTGTCTGATTAGTACCAATTAACTTACAGTAAGTGCATTACACACTCGTGAAATACCAAGTAGAGCATGAATTGTGTGGTTGAGGACACAGTTTAAAGGGATATATGTCTATCTGAATGCTTTATTGTGTTATATTTCACCAATGAATTATTAGATTGTAATTTTTATCACTCTTTTCTCTACCATGGTAATTAGTATAATGGCACACACAGTATGAGTTTGAAAACAGCCTGTATTTATTATTTTTTTAAATAAATAAAAAGGTTGTACTCTTAGACCACTTAACTCCTGCCCAATTCTGTTGAGGGTCTTCCTCTGTTACTGGTTTTCATCGTGGGGACCAAGAGGCCTCAGTCAGTCTCTGCATGGGTGGGGGAGGGGTAGCATGTTACCTCAGGCTATTTCCACACACATTGAGGCTATTGCAATCTTTTGCTCTCTTTTCCTCAATGTTCCCTGAGCCTTGACAGACAAGATAGGCATCTGAGTTAAGTGTTGCTTTCTCTATAGACATGGTGCCTCAGGATATTCCAACCCAACCTGAATCTGGTACAATCTTTCTACCCCTTCTTCCTCAATGTTCCCTGATTGTTGGTGGGTAAAGCAGAAATCAGATTTAGTGTTGATTTCTCTGTAGATCTGGATCTCTGTTTTGATGAGGTTTGAGTGACCACTGTGTCTGTCATCATCTCTCTGGACTGAGCTCTGAGAGCAGTATTCATGTCACCGCTTCCTCTGTAATGACTTCTGGGCCCAGGAAGATGAGGCGGAGGTGACCCACCTCATGGTAGACAGTCAGCTCTCTGTTCTTGATGTATTGATATTTCCTAGTTCTTCTGATTATTCTCCACCATATGTATGATAGGACAGATTCTCCACCACAATTGAGAAACTAGTAATAAAGGGGACAAGCCTAGTCAGTAGAGAGACGTCTTGATGTGCATGTCCACTCTTCTTAGTTAAAAAGCAGTGGAGGTTCTCTCTGGAGCCTATTGCTTTCCTGTCCTAAGGAATCTGGTTTGGTTTCCAGAGCCAGATACGAGTTTTCTCCCACTGAGTGGGTTTCACGTGCAATCCGTGAGCTGTTGGATACCCTCATTGGCTGTGTGCCACTCTTGCACAAGTGTGTATTTCTTGTTTGGCTGGTTGATTTTGTATCTGGCAGAATCTCCTGCTTATTCAATTTGTTAGCAACCATTATTCTCCAGCAGCTCTCATAGCACTGTCCATCTCTATGAGGGCTAGCTAGGAGGGAACTGGATTGTTTCTCATATCTGGTATGGTCACTTGATGTCCTGCTGCTGTGGGCTGTAGTGTCTTTACCAATACAGACTTACTTTTTAACTATTATAGGTAACCAACTGTTTTGGCAATGGCTTGTATTATTTTGGGGATCTCATGTGTCTCATGACCAACAGCTCACTGTGGGAGGGGGGGAACCAAATTCTGGCCCAGAGATTTACCATCCAGAGCATATGGTTTTAGGGTTATGATTTCTCCACCTTCTAGGGGACTCTTCTGTTCAGGTCCCCTCTCCCTCTTATTTGAGGATAATGGTTTATGTAATGATATCCAGGAAAAGGTTTGTTTGACATTGATTCATATTGCCATTAGTTTTGTGTATTCCTCCCACTCCTCCTCCCTTCCTCTACCCCCCAAGCCTTTCTACTCTCTCCCTTCCTTCCCTCCCACCTTTCTCCCTTCCTTCCCTCCCACCTTTCTCTCCTTCCTTCCTTCCTTCCTTCCTTCCTTCCTTCCTTCCTTCCTTCCTTCCTTCCTTCCTTCCTTCCTTCCTTCTTCTCTTTCCTTGTTTTTATTTTTTATTTTTTTTATTTTTATTTTTATTTTTTTTTTTGGTTTTTCGAGGTAGGGTCTCACTCTGGTCCAGGCTGACCTGGAATTAACTATGTAGTCTCAGGGTAGCCTCGAACTCTCATCGATCCTCCTACCTCTGCCTCCCGAGTGCTAGGATTAAAGGCGTGCGCCACCACGCCCGGCTCTTTCCTTGTTTTTAAATTTATTTTTTTATTGACAACTTCCATAATTGTAGACAATAACCCGTGGTAAGTCCCCCCCCCACTTTCCCTTTGCAACTCCACTCTCCATCATACCCTCCCCTCTCAGTCTCTCTTGTCAGTTTTTGATGTCATGATCTTTTCCTCTGATTATGATTGTCTTGTGTAGGTAGTGTCAGGAACTGTGAAGTCATGGATATCCAGGCCATTTTGTGTCTGGAGGAGCATGTTATAAGTAGTCCTACTCTTCCTTTGGCTCTTATATTCTTTTTATTTTTTATTAATATTATTTTTTTGGGGGGGTTTGAGGTAGGGTCTCACTCTGGTCCAGGCTGACTTGGAATTCACTATGTAGTCTCAGGGTGGCCTCGGATTCATGGTTATCCTCCTACCTCTGCCTCCTGAGTGCTGGGATTAAAGGCATGCACCATCATGCTTGGCTCTTTGGCTCTTATATTCTTTCTGCCCCCTCTTCCACAATGGACCCTGAGCCTTGGAAGATGTGTTAGAGATGTTTCAGTGGTGAGCACTCCTTGGTCCCTTCTCAGCACCATGGTGCTTTCTGAGTCATCCCAAGGATGCCACCATCTCAAAAGAGAAGCTTCTCTAACCAAAACTGAGAGTAGCATTACTATACAGGTATGGAAATTAAGAGAAGTGCTGAGCTTAGTATATACATTTAGCCAGAAACCAGCAGATGTTACACGCCTAGGGCTAATGACTATCCTTGTCGTAGGTTTTCAGTATCAGGGATATATTCCCTCCCATGGAGCGGACCTCCAGTCCAATTAGAGAGTGGTTGCTTTCCCTCATAACAGACATGACACTATTGCACCCATTGGCTCATTTGGCCTGGCTGACCAAATTTAAGGTTTGCAGTGTCCACTGTTGAATATCTTCACTGTTGATTTCTCTCTCTCCCATTGAACTGCATGTGGCATAGCTTTTTCCAGATTTCTGTTAGCTGGTCTACATGGAGGAGGTTTTCAGCTCAGCTCCAGCAGGATTTCTCAGTGACTCTGCAGCCAAAATATGTGGAGTCTTCACCAATAGGGTCTTATCATCTATTCCTGATAGGAAACCAAGAGCCACGGCAATGGCCTATAATGTTTTGGGGGCATCAGGGACTTCCCTGGCCAACAACTCACTGGAAGGTATCCCATCCTGGCACTGAAAATTTTCTAGTAACAATCTATGGCATCCTGGTGTTCCATTGTCCAAAAAGTAGGTTTCCATATGACTTATTCATACCCTCTTAGATTTTGAATAGCCCTCCCTCCATCTTTCCTTTACTCAATCTCTTCCCCTGACCTCACTTAGGCCTTTTTACCCCCATTAATCTGTTCTTCTACTTACCTATATACAATACCATCCTATTAAGTGCCCCTCCTTCCCTTTCCATTCCCTTTATATCCCCTTTCTAGCTTACTGGCCTCTGCTACTGAGTTTTATGCCTACTCACATAGAAGTCCAATAATTTTTAGTTAGGATCCACATATGAGAGAGAACATGTGACATTTGGCTACCTGTCTTCCTTCCTTCCTTCCTTCCTTCCTTCCTTCTTTCTTTTCTTTTCTTTTCTTTTCTTTTCTTTTCTTTAATTTTCTTTTCTTTTCTTTCTTTTCACTTACCATTGTCTTATTGAGTAGCCTTCCTCCCCTCCCTCCCTATTTCTCTTTTTCCTAGCTTCAGTCTAGTCACATGTCTATATTGTTGATTCTTATTACCACATACAATTACCTGAAGCTGATCCAGCATAGAAACTGCATATGAGAAAAAAAGCATGCTGTGTTTGTCTTTCTGAGCCTGTATGACCTCACTTAGCATGATTTTTCCAAGTCCATCCCTTTTCATGAGCATTTGGTTATTTAATTTTTCCTTAGCTCTGAGCAGAATTCCACTGTGTATATGTTCCACATCTTCATTTACCATTCTTTGTTGTTGGGTACCTGGGTAATTCCACTTCCTGACTATTGTGATAGAACAGCAATAAAAATGGTTGAGCACATGTTTTAAAATATTTATTCATCTCATCTGGGTTTAGTTTTGGTAGGTAATATGAGTTAAGGAATTGATTCATTTATTTCCAAGTGTTCCAATTTTATAGAGGATAAATTTTTGAAGTATGTCCCAATTATTCTCCCAATTTCATTAGGGTCTGTTGTAACATCTCCTTTTTCATTTCTGGTCTTGTTGATTTGAGCATTGTCTTTTTTTCTTTGAGATAAACTTGGTTAGGGATTTATTAATTTTGTTTATTTTTTGTCTTGATTTTCAATTCATGGAATTTTTTGTCTCTGATCCTTTCATCTTTTTGTTTTTCAAGGTAGAGTTTTGCTCTAGCCCAGGCTGACCTGGAATTTGTCTCAGGCTTGCCTCAAATTCACAGCAATCCTCCTATCTCAGCCTCCTAATTGTTGGGATTAAAGGCATGCACCACCATGCCCAACTCTTCTCTGATCTTGATTATTTGTTCTGTCTGGTATTATTGGGTTTGCATTGTCCTTGTTTTTCCAGTGCCTACAGATGGATGGTTAAGTTTTTGACATGAGATTTCTCTGTTTTTGTAATGAAAACATTTGGTGCTATAATCTTCCCTCTTAAAATTATCTTCATTATGTCCCATACATTTTGGTATATTGTGTTTTTATTATTTTTCAGCTCAAGAAATATTTAAATTTCCTTTTTTATTTCTTTGACTACAAATGCATTTTGTTATAGTGAATTGTTAAGCCTCCAGGTGTTGGTGGATTTTCTGTCTTTTCCCTTGTTGTTAATCTCTAGCTTTACTGCATTATGGTCTGACATCATGTATGGAATTAGTCTGATTTTCCTGGATTTGTTAAGGAATGTTTTATGTCCAATATATGATTTATTTTAGAGAAGATTCCATTAGCTGCTGAGAAGAATGTGCATTCTGTGGAATTAGGGAGGGGTTTGTAGATGTCTGTTAATTCCAATTGATCTATAGTATTGTTTTAACTCCTTTATTTCTTAGTTAATTTTCTGCTTAGATGATCTGTCTAATGATGATAGTGGAGTATTAAAGTCTTCTACTATGATTGTGTTTAGGGTTATTTTGCTTTATTGTCTAACAGGTTTTGTTTTATGTAATTTGGTGCACCTGCATTTGGTGCATATAGTTTTATGATTGTAATATCCTCATATTATTCCTTTAATGAGTATGAAGTAATTTTTTTTCTTTGAAGTCTGTCTTTTTTAATTTATTTTTTAAATTATTATTATTTTATTGACAACTTCTATACTTACATGCAAAAAAAAAAACCCACCTGATATTTCCCTCCCGTCCCCCCATTCCACTTTAGAACTCCAATCTCCATCATATCCCCTCCTCTCTCCATTAGTCTCTCTTTTAATTTGATGTCATCATATTTTTCTTCTATTTTGAAGGTCTTGCGGAGGTATTGCTAGGCACTGCAAGGTCATGGATATCAAGGCCAATTTCTATCTGGGCAGTTGCATTGTTAGAAGTCATACCCTTCCTTTGGCTCTTCCATTCTATCTGCCCCCTCTTCCACAATGGCCCCTGAGCCTTGGAGGGTGTGATAGAGGTATTTCAGTGCTGGGCACTCCTCCATCACTTCTTCTCAGCACTATGTTGCCTTTTGGGTCATCCCAGTGGTCATCGCCATCTGAAAAGAGAAGCTTCTCTAACCAGAAGTGACAGTAGCGTTAATATGTGAATATGAACATTAAGTGTAGTGCTTTCAGGGCAGCTTGGTGGGAATAATATATACATTTAGTCAGATAAGAGCAGGCTTTATACCTCTAAGGCTCATGACCTCACCTACCATAGACTTTTGCTTAGGTTTTTCAGTACCAAGTATGTATTCCCTCCTGTAGAGAGGGCCTTCAGTCCAATTATGGAGCAGTTGGTTACCCCAAGAGTAGACATGCCACTATTGCACCTGTTCAGTCATTGGGCCTGTCTGGCCAAACTTGAATATTCAGCATCCACTGTTTTCACTGCTGATGACTTCTGTCTCCCATACGCTGCATGCAGTGCAGCTTTTTCCAGCTTTCAGTTGGCTAGTCTACAGGGAGAAGGTTTTCTGCTCAGCACCAGCTTGCTTTCTCAGTGACCTTGCCTCTCAGGCAAGAGATGTCTTCAGCAATGGGGTCTTACTATCTGTTTCTCAAGGGAAACCAAGGGCTTTGGCAAAAGCCTTTAATGTTTTGGAGGCTACCGGGACCTCCTTGGCCAACAACTCACTGGAAGGTATCCCATCCCAGGTACTGAAAATTTTCTAGTAACAGTCTACAGCTTCTAGATGTGCCCTTATTCAAAAAAGTAATTTTACATAAGTCTTATTCACAATATCTTGAATTTCAATTGACCCTCCCCCTGCCCTTCTTTTATGCATTCTCTTCCCATGGCCTCACTTAGGCCATTCCCCTCACTGTAATCAGTTCTTCTACTTACATATGTGCAATACCACACACTTAAGTCCTTCCCTTTCCTCCCTCCCTTATAGCCTTTTACCAGCTTACTGGTTTATGGTACCTATTTTTGGTTCCAGTTCACACACAAGTCTATACATTTGTAGCTAGGATCCACATATGAGAGAGAACATGTGACGTTTGGCTTTCTGAGCCTGGGTTACCTCACTTAGTATAAAGTAGTTTTTAAAATCTATTTGAAGTCTATTTTGTCTGATATTAGTGTAGCCACTCCTGCTTGTTATTTATTTCCATTAGCTTGGAATGTCTTTTTAGATCCTTTCACCCTAAGGTGGTGTATACCTTTATTGGTAATGTGGATTTCCTATAGATAGCAAATGGATGGGTGCATTTTTGTAATTCAGCTTTTTAGCCTGTGTCTTTTGATTTGGTCATTGAAACTATTGATATTAGAGTTATGACTATGAGTTGCAAATTAATCCCTGTCAAGTTTGAAGCATGGTTGAATTTGGTGTTTTCTTGGACTTTGAATGATTTCATGTCTGTTCCACTCATGGTTGTTATTTTTCCCTCTTGTAGACTCTAGGGTGTGATTGTTTATCTTTTCAGTCTGAATTATCCTATGAAATATTTGCTAAGATCACTAAGGATTAGTTTAGTGATCTTATCATTATATATATGGATCTTATCATAGAATTTTTTTTCCACCTTTAATTATGAGGGATAATTTTACTGGGTATAGTATTGGGGGTTGGCAGTCATGATCTTTTATGATTTAAAATGCTCCATTCTATCCCTTCTGGCTTTTAGAGTTTCCATTAAAAATTCAGAGGTAATTTTGATGGGGTTATCTTTGTATGTAACAAGCTGTTTTTCTCTTGCAGATTTTAGAACCCTTTCTTTATTTTCAGTGTTCAGAGTTTTGACTAAAATGTGACATGGGCAGTTTCTTTACTGGTCTTGCCTGTTTGGTATTCTGAGTGCCTCTTGTATCTTGATGGGACTCTCTTTTATAAAGTTATGGAAATTTTCTTTAGTAATTTTGTTGAAGATGTTCTCTGTGTCTTTGGCATCTAATTCTTCTCCTTCTTTTATGCCAATGGTATGAATATTTGTTCTCTTTAATGTGTCCCACATTTCTCATATTCTGTTCTTTTTTTTTTTTTAATTTATCATTGTTTTTGGACTGCTGGACTATTTCTTCTATCTTGTTCTCAAGTTCTGATAGTCTGTCCTCTATATGATCTACTCTGTTGGTGGGGCTTTCTTGGAAGCCTTTTAAAAGTGTTCTTTCAGGGCTGGAGAGATGGATTGGTGGTTAAGGCACCTGCCTGCCAAGCCTAAGAATGCCGGTTCCAATCTCCAGGTCCCATGTTTAGCCAGATGCAAAAAGTGATGCAAGGGTGCAATGCTGCACTTGCCCATAGGGGTCGCATGCATCTGGAGTTTGTTCACAGTGGCTGAGAGGCCTCAAGAGCACCCATTCTCTCTCTGTCTGTCTCTCAAAAAAAGTGTTATTTCATTGTTGTCTATTACATTTGTGTTCAGAACCTCCAATTCTTTGTGGATATCCAATTTCATTTCTTCTTGAAAATAACTTACTTGTTTATTTGCAAGGAGAGAGAAGAGAAGAGATGAGACAGAAAAAGGGAGGCCCAGGGCCTTCAGTTTCCACAAACAAACTCTAGATGCATGTATGACTCTGTCCATCTGGCTTTATGTGGATAATCGGAATTGAACCTGTGTTGTTAGGCTTTGCAGGCAAGCACCTTAACCACTGTGCAATTTCTCCAGCTCCCTATTTAATTTCCTGATTAAATTTGCTTCTTTTGTTTTTAAGAGTTCATTCCTGTATTTGATTATATCTTTATTGATTTTATTCCATTTCCCATTGAGATAATATTTTGTTGGTTCTCCTCCATTTCCTTTATGCTTCTATTGCTTCTTCCTGGTTATCTTCATTTTTTTGAGACATGTTTTGAGCTCTTTTTGCTGATTTGTTTCAATTTCTTTCAGCCATGCCTTTGAGTTCATTCTCAAATTCTTTTTGTTGATTTTCTTCATTCAGCCATGCTTTAAATTCTTTTTTGAGTTGTTTATTTTGATTCCCAACTAATTCTTCCATCCTTTTTTAGGGTCTCATTAAGTTTATTGAATATACTTAGCATAGCTTAATTTTGGGGTTCTAAGGATAGAGTTTTCTCTATATTTGCAATAGAGGCTTCATTATGGGGCTAGGTGTCCTTGGTGGGGATATTTTGTCAAGGTGTCTGGTGTTCTTTGTTTTTCATTGAGATTTGTCAATATTGACAAAATTGTCTTGTTTTGGCAGGAATATATTAATTAGTATCTCTTGAGGGAATATTCATTAATTGTCTTGTCCAGGTTTGGTCAAGGTAGGAGTGGAAAGGCAGTGTATTCACAGGTTTTGACTGGGTGCTCTTGAGCCTGAGCCAAATCTTTCTTTTGTATTCACTTTTGTAGGAATTCTGGATGGGACCCTGGA
Source organism: Orientallactaga sibirica (assembly GCA_036365145.1). Lineage (NCBI taxonomy): Eukaryota > Metazoa > Chordata > Mammalia > Rodentia > Dipodidae > Orientallactaga > Orientallactaga sibirica. The sequence goes on along the minus strand of JAEOAD010000018.1, from coordinate 17,675,312 downwards.
ATGTCTGGTCAATTCAGTGACCAGCAAGGGTCCTGGTCCTTGGTGGTAGGCTTAGCTGTGACTACTTGTGGTAGGCAGGGCGAGGGGATAGGGTGGATCCCATTTGGGAGGTTTGATCTCAGTCACAGTGTTTATGAGACCCAGTTGAGTCATGCTTTTTTGGAGATATCTTGGGATCAATGATTGCAGGAGGTTCATGCTTGTGAACTTGCCCCAACACATCTTGTGTGGTGATCCAGCTGTTTCCTACCTGACCCATGGAAGCATGTCCCAGGAACTGGTGCCAACCTGCCTCATGTGAGCATGCCTGGGGCCTGGCATTTACCTGCTCCCCCCCACCCCAGCACACCAGGAAACCAGCACTTCCCTACCTGCCCCATGCAAGCACACTCTTATTTTATTTTTTATATATACTATAATAGGTTATACTCTTTTATCCCCTTGCTCCTGGTCCCATTTCCCTGGGGCTCTCCTCAGTGGGGTTATGGCATTCACAGTGGGCTCATGAAGGCCTCAGTCAGTTCCTGTGGGGTAGTGGTGGTATGCGCCTCATGATATTCCTACCCACTCTGCCCCCTCTTCCACAATGTTCCCTGATCCATGGCAGGCCTGCTGGCAGTGTGATTTTGTCGGTATCCTTTGGATTTCTACTTTGATGGATTTTGATTCATCACAGAGTCTACCACCATCACCCTGGGGCTGTTTTCAGGTAGCAATGAGAGCAGAGCAGTATTCACATTGCCACTTCCACTACAATTTCTTCTGGGCCCCATCAGATGTGGTAGAGTTGCCACATCTTGTGGTGGGCAGTCAGCTACCTCTTGTCTTATTGATGGATCTTTGTTATTTTCCATTTTCCAACCAAGAGTGAGAGAAATGTAAGTTAAAGGGGGTATGCAAAGCCATTTGAGAAACTTTTTGGTGTCCAAGCCCACTATCCTTGCTTCTCTATGAGGTCTATGTGTTTTCTGACCATGGGATTCTGACTTGGTTTCTAATATGAGATACAAATTCTCTCCCACTGAATGGAGCCTCATGTCCAATCAGAGAACAGTTGGAGGAATGTATGCCACTACACAAGTGTGGAATTCTTGTCCTGCTAGTCAATTTTATAGTCTTCAGGGTCCCCTGCTTATTCATGATATTGGTAAACATCGTATTCCAACAGCTCCCACAGGGCTTTCAAGCACTATGAGGACTAGCCAGGAGGGAGATAGTTTCCCTTTCATTTGAAGGCTGGTATTCTGGTATTCTGTGATCACAGCCAGTGTGGTGTCTTCAGCAATAGGGTCTTATCTTTTAGCTCTTAAAAGTAATCAAGTGATTTGGCAATGTCCTACATTGTTTTGGGAACCTAATGGGTCTCCCTGGCCAACAGCTCACTGTGAAGTATAGTCCAATTCTGGGCCTGGAATTTAGTGACCAAAGTCCATGATTTTAAGGTTAAGCTTTTTCCACCTTCTGTCCGGAATGTCTCCCCTCCTCCTTAATTGATAGTTATATCTTGTAGAATGCTAGCCAGAAAGAGGGTATCTATAGAACTGATTCACGTTGCTTTAACTTTTGTGTGATTCCCTCCCTATCCTCCCTATCCTTTAACCTTCTAAGCCCCTCCCACCTCCTATAGTCTATCCCTCTGTGGTAGTTTGAATATATGTCCCCCAATATATTCAGTGTTTTATTAGTTATAGTTTGCATCTGTAATCACCTTGCTAGAGGCAAGGTCACTGGGGGCCCAGTCTTAAGGTGTGGGTTTGAGATTCCATTGTAAAGATATGCAAATGTGCCTAGCAGGAGTTCCTGAAGTGTACTGGGCTTTTGGCTGTAGTTTTGCTCTGTGTGCTGTGGTGGCTGGTTGGCTTTCTCTCTCTCTGTTTGGCCCTGTAAAGAGCAGGCTGCTTTTCCTGCCTTTATGGAACTTCCCCTGGATCTGTAAGTTTCAATAAATAATATCCCTTCCTCCATAACTGTGCCTGGTCTGGAAGTTCATCTCAGCGAACCCGAAGCTGTCTGCTACAGTAAAGTGGTACCGAGGAGTGTGGGGTGAGATGAACCAGATCGTGTGGATATTCGTCTTTTGGAACCTTTGTTTTGGAGGAATGGGCATGGACTTGGTGTTTGCAACTGAAGATGCCTTCTGAAGTGGTAAGCCAAGTTTTATGGACTATTCTGATGAGAATTTGAGAATGCTAAGTGCAGACAGTATTGAACTTCGAGGCTTGGCTTATGAGCTTTCTAAGGGGAAGAAAAGACTTCAGAAGACTCTGTTGGAACTGGGCTACTGGCATAAGGGTTGGCTGTGTTCTGCTGCCCAGGCCCAGAAAGTTTGATTAAGGTTAAATTTGTAATGGATTGATGTGCTTGGCTAAAGATATCGGACTGAGATTTTAAGATTTTAAGTTGGAAAACCTGAAGCAAGTTAAAAGTAGAGGCACTGAGACTGATTTTAGATTAATGGAGCTGCTATTGTCAACCCATTAGCAATCTTAAGGAAGGTGGAAGGAAGGTGATTTACATTAAAACAATGGAGAGGATGCCTGAGGAAAGACTGTTAAAAATGCAAATTCTTGGAAAGAGCTGACTGGAGAAGGAACCTGCTTTTCAAGGCTATGATTTATTTGGTCCCTGGATTAAGAATATGGCTGTGTCCTGCACACCTGGTATTATATTTGGAAGCATGAAAAATGCATGGAGTGGTCATGAATTGCACACGGTTCCAGGAGCTGCTGCTGAGATGCGGCATGAGGCAGGGTATGAAGACCCTCAGGAATAGGCTGGAAGAGCCTTTGGAAGATGGACCGTGGTTTGCATGGAGACCTGAAGATGTTTTGGATATACCAGGACTGTGCAAAAGGGCTACCATGGAGTGCAGTGTTGGCATGGGATGAAAGTTTTCCCTGGTGATTCTGCCCAGCTGGAGGGGTGGAATTGGAAAACCTGGAGACTGTCATTCTCTGGTTATATTGAACTTGAACTGCAGAAGTTTGATGACTGCTGATGGTGGTTGAGTTTGCATTGTTCTAGTCTCTCCTTGCTATTCCTTATACAGTTAAAATGTTTACTCTGTGCCTTTACATGTTGAAAGTATTTAACTTGTTTGATTTTACAGGACTCACTATCTTAAGTTGATCAAAACTGTGAGAACCTTTGAAGTTGGACTGAGTACAATTTATAATGTGTGATAGTTATAAATCTATTGGGGGCCAGGAGCTAAATATATTGGGGGCCAGGGGTGGAATGTGGTAGTTTGAATATATGTCCCCCAATATATTCAGTGTTTTATTAGGTATACTTTGCATCTGCAATCACCTTGCTAGAGGCAAGGTCACTGGGGGCCGGTCTTAAGGTGTGGGTTTGAGATTCCATTGTAAAGATATGCAAATGTGCCTAGCAGTAGTTCCTGAAGTGTGCTGTGTGACCTTTTGGCTGTAGTTTTGCTCTGTGTGCTGTGGTGGCTGGTTGGCTTTCTCTCACTCTGTTTGGCCCTGTGAAGAGCAGGCTGCTTTTCCTGCCTTTATGGAACTTCCCCTGGATCTGTAAGTTTCAATAAATAATATCCCTTCCTTCATAACTGTGCCTGGTCTGGAAGTTCATCTCAGCAAACCTGAAGCTGTCTGCTACACCCTCTCCTAGCCTGTCAAATACCTCCTTCTCTCCTCTCTCCCTATTTCTTCTCTTTCCTTGTCTCATTCTAGTTTCATGCCCATATTCCTGATGCTTACTACTGTGTGGACTCATCTTCTAGTCTGGATTTTAAAGTATACAAATGTAATTCTATTAAGTCAATTCCACATTGTTGTTAGAAAAATACACCGGTAAATCCCATGCTAATCCATGAAAATTTAAGGAAGGTTGCTTTTAATACATGGTCAACATCCTTTGCATCATGTAACTGTTTGTAGGATTGATCAGTTTGCTCAGATTTGAGTTTAAACGAATTTGCTCATGGGAATTGGGTTGATGGCATTGGGAAAGAAGATATGCTACAATGTCCCAACAAGTTCTAACTCACTGAAAAAAAATGTAACATTTGCTCACTTCTGAATCAGCCCAAAAGAGCTTATATATTGCACCTAACAATTAATGCCAGCTTGCAATACATCCTGTGAGAATACTGATAGGAAATACAGCACACTGATGAAGCACACAGAGAACCAGTGGTGAGAACAGCTGTTCAATTATCTACTTGAGTCCAGAGCCTCAAAACACACTATGTTCTTAGCTGGGAGATTTAATAATTAATCTGTCTCACAGAAAACACAGGAAAGAAAGTTAGTTGTTCTGTCATTGCAGTAATCAATTTGGAAGTGAGAAAAATTCATTTAGCCAACTAGATTGTGTTAAGTACAGAATAATTTACTCATTTTTTCCTCCTCATTGGAAGTGATAGAGCCATAGAAGCACTCTCCTATACCTCAGTTCTAATTCTCTGAGTTTTGTGGCTTTTCGTTAAGAAATGTGGTCAGTGATAATCACTTTTAAAGTGAATGTATTATTGGAAAGATGAAGGGAAATTTTGATTAATTGAGTTGTATCCTTTTGGAAAAGTAACCTTTTATCCTTATATACCTTGATATTAAGACAAATTAACATTTTGTTCATATTAATTGGATAATTTGTTTTCTTAATTTTATCTTAAAATTCACTGTTCATAGATTTTTTAATACCCTCCATGAACTAATGTCATGGTTATAGGTGGTATTCTGGGAACACATTATTTCTATATCAATGCAACTGATACATTTTTATAAGAATTTTTTTTGGCTCTTGTTTCCTAACCAAAAAAATTACCATAATGTAATATAAGACTTTATACATAGAAAAGAACACCAAGTATTTTCTTGAACAAAATTTCTTCAGTAAGATCCCCTCAAAAAAATCATTTACTTTAGATCTGAGGACACTCATTGCTGCCAGGTAATAAAATATTGCTTTAAGAGACAGATGAAATGAATGGGTCATAGCCCTTGCTTATTTTCAGGCAAAGTGTGCTCACAGCCCACAGCCTCTATGGTAACCACCATAGAGGTGGCTCCACACTGCCCTGATCCTGAACAGGACTGATCAGAATGACTGGGTCATTGTGTCTCATAAATGGAATAGGACTAACCAAAGGATTTTCAATTTCTGAGATGAAGTGCAAAAGATAGTAAGTGAAATTTTAACATTTTTGAATCAGTACACTAAGAAACAGATAGCCTCCTATTTCAGGCTTTAAATTTCCAGATTAAAAGGGCCTACCCATGCTTAGCAGAATTTAGATTCAAACCAAGGCATATCATTAAGAAAATGCAGAATCTTAACCTTAAAGAGAATTCTAGAAGCTTTTAGGCAAGAAAATATAGCAGGTCATATATGATCCAAAATTTTAGCAGCATTGTGCTTCTAAGCAACAATGTGCAAAGACAATTTTGCAAAGCATCATGGTGCTGAGATGAAGGAAATCTAGTTGGAAGAACTGCAGTCATGTCTGAGAGTGAAACAACATTTTCTAGAACAGCGTCCTCCATAGACAGAATTGAAAAGGAAGACAAGGTCCATTAAAGGGCATCTAGTCCACACTGGAGCAGTAATGAGAGATGTTCCCAAGGATGGAAGTAGATCAGTCCCTGAGTTCCTGATGTGTGTGATCTTACTGGGAGATGTTTTATATATCCTTTCTGTTCCTGTAACAACATTTCCAAGACCAGGTCATTTACAAAGAATAGATTTTTTAATATAATTTTTTTATTGACAACTTCTATACTTACATACAAAAAAACCATGGTATTTCCCTCTCCTGCCCCTCTTTCCCCTTCACAATTCCACTCTCCATCATATCCCCTTCCTCTTTCCATTAGTCTTCCTTTTAATTTGATGTCATTATCTTTTTCTCCTATTATGAGGGTCTTGTGAAAGTAGTCCTAGGCACTGTGAGGTCATGGATATTGAGGCCAATTTCCGTGTGGACAGTTGCATTGTAAAGAGTCGTACCCTTTCTTTTGGCTCTTATACTCTTTCTGCCACCTCTTCCACAATAGACTCTGAACCTTGGAGGGTGTGATAGAGATGTTTCAGTGCTGGACACTCCTCTGTCCCTTCTTCTCAGCACTGTGTTGCCTTTTGGGTCATCCCAGTGGTCATCACCATCTGAAAAGAGAAGCTTCTCTAACCAGAAGTGAGAGTAGCATTAATACATGAGTATGAACATTAAGTGCAGTGCTTTCAGGGCAGCTTGGAATAGAATAGAATTTTATTTAGCTCATGGTCTTGGAGCCTGGGAAGTCTGAGAGTGTGGCACTTCTATTGGATGAGAGCCTTCCTGCTGCATCATGAAATGGTGGGAGGTGTCACATGGCAAGCTAGCATGAATGTTCTAGCTCAGGTCTCTTCTTTGAAAGACAATACCAGAATGGAGGCACCACCCTCATGTCCTTATATAATCCTTAGCACTTCTCAAAGGTCCTGTTCCCAAACACAATGAACATAATGCTTTGAGAATTGTTTTCCACATCCAACCTTTTGGAGAACACATTCAAACCATAGTAGGATGTGTTTTGAAGCTCTAACAGTGCATTAGAAGACACAGCAATGATTATCATAGAAAACAATGAACAACTAGATGTGCGTCTTTCTTATTTGAAGGAAATTGGATAATATTCATAATTGCTAACTCAGGAGATAATAACCAAATACACTATTTTTAAATTAGGTGGAATGACAGTAAATGTTATGTGTCAAATTGACTGGGCTCAGAGCTGCCCAGACAGCAGGGAAAATAAGGTATTTCTGTAAGGGTATTTCTAGAGGAAATTAGCATCTGAGCCAGTGGACCTCATATTCAAGCTTCAGTATGGGCAAAATGGGTGGTCACTGTTCAATGTGTTGAGGATCCAAATAGACCACATTGGTGCAGGAAGGGTAAATTTTCTTCTCCCCTTGGTCTAGGATATTTCTGTACAGCTGTTGGGATACCATAGCTGTTGGGTCTTCAGACTACAGGCTTTATGTATGTAGCAGCCTACACCCCCGCCACTCAGTCCCATACAGCACACTGTGGGTCTTCTCAGTTTCCACGTTTGTGTGAACCAATTCCTATCATAAACATTCTCGTATTTGTCATATGTAGCCTATTGATTCTGATTTTCAGTAAGACTAATGTGCTATATAATGGAAGGATAGCTAAAGAATTCCAAGTATTGACTCTAGAGTTCAGGAAATGAGGTAAGAAAGGATGAGTAAAACTGCTGTTTTTCCTTTTTTTGAACATAGTCTAACTCTAAGAATAATACATTAGTAAACATAATGTAAAGCCTCAGGATCCATACACTCTAATATGCCTTGTACTGTTTTTCCTGTCCCCTGAGGGGGAGTTAGTTGGAAAGCGGGATTGTTAGATAGCCAGTCAGGAAAGAGGGCCCAAAGAGGGACCACTGTGCCTGCCTGACTCAGCAGAATCAGAATTTAGTGTCTTATCATCCAATCAGTGTGGTGCCTCCCACCCCTCCTCTTTCTCTTCCACCAAGGTGACAAATCAGCTCTCTCTCAGACTCACCTGGGCCTAAGGGGGGAGCCCATCACAATAAGAGTATAAATAGATACTTACCAGTGGGCAGGCTTCTCTCCTAACTTAACCTAACCTCCATCTCTGATCTGGTAAGACCCCCCCCATCTCAGCCCAGCTGAGCTGAGATGGGGGGAGGACACCTACTCTCACATGGGCTCTCTGTCCTCTCCTGCTTTCTATGACAGGAGCTCTCTGTACTTTCTCTCCTAATCTAATAAAGTCTCTGTAAGTCTTGCCCTCTGGTCTACAGAATTAATTCTTTAAATTAATAAGACAAGAATCCAGGGTACCCTAAATTTGTTGGTGCATTGTCATATTGGTATATTGTCAAGAAATCCCCAAACTCCTCTTTTACCCCTACCCTTTATTTCCTCAGAATTTTGCATTTTCTCTAATGAACTCAATAGATAAAAGCCATTAGCTGATTTCTGTGTATTACTGTATTTCCTTCTTGGATGTTTCCCCCTTCTTCCCATGTTGCACTGGGCAAGTTCACAGGAAAAGGAGTTTACAAACATGAGGCCCTATCTCCTTCTAACTCTCAGTAGAGTTTTGCATTCAGCTTCTGGCAGAGACTTAGTCCCAGATGGGGGTCATCTGCAGGTCTTGCTAATGATTTTTTCTCTTCTTTGTGGTTTAGTTTGGAACAGTAGATCTCCCGTTCAGTTAGTCTCAGCACTTCAGGAGCTCTACTGCTCCTTGCCTTCTATCTCAGCCTCATCTTCTACCCTGGAAATTAAATTGTCTTCTTTGTTCATTTAGCCTTTTTAGTGAGGATTTTATCCCATTAAGATGTGCTAAGGCGCGCTTTGCCTGTCATTGATTTCTGCATGAAATCTGGATAGCCTGGCTGTGAAACAAGCACTGCCTGCTGAGTTTCCTTTCCCAATGCACCCTAGCCCCAGGGGAAGTCCACAGACTCCTGTGAAGGTCATTACCACAGCAGGGTTGGGATGGAGGCTGCAGGGAATGTAGGCCCTAGCTTTGTCCTCAAATCTCTCCCCACCCTTTACGATTCCATATTAAATATGATACAATTATTCAGTCAGTTTCAGGGATCCAAATAGTTGGGGTCATTCTTTCCTCCTAATGCATGATATTTTATACGTCCAAAGTCTTAGAAGAGGCTAAGGCAGGGAAAAGCACAGAGGGCTGTGGAAACATGGAGAGACAATTTAGCCTTTGTGAATTAGGGAACGCTTTTCCAGGCAGAAGATGGCTAAGCCTTGACTTTGCACTGAGTTTACCAGACCGCAGTAGCGAGCTCGTGAGCAGTTAGAAACTATGAAGCATTGTCAAGTACTTGTGGAGTAGCACTAAAACCACACATGTAGGGCGCCCTGGTCCTAGGGAAAGCATCTCTAAGTGTGTGATTTTTAATAGATTAGGCCTGTGCTCAAAGCATCAGCAAAAGTGTTGTGTGTTTCCCTGTCTCATTTTTAGCCTATGAGGCTAGAGGTTACTCAGTACATATTTGATTAGTGAATTGGAGACCCAGAGAAGACACAGCCTTTGGGTGCAATGATTGTATGACTGTGGCCCCTTGGTGAAATCTACATTTTTTTTTTTTTAAATTTGGGATGAACAACAGGAATCAGAAGAAGGAAGGTCACTCTCTAAGGCTAGTAAAGGTGTGAATTAACCAGGCCAACTGACTCAAGCAGCTTATGGTTTGACCAGGTCACTGAGGTCAGTAAACAGTTTGTATGTTTTCCTACAAGGCACTGTCAGACCTGCTGATGCCAACAGCTTGCAGACTGCTCTTCCAGCACCAGCTTCCTGCCCAGTGACTGTCCCCATTTCAGCAATCGACAGAGCTATTCAGGAATTGCCAGCATGTCTCCTAAATTGATATGCTAAGCCCCTGACTCCCTTTTATGATGATATTAGGAGGTAGGTCTTTGCGAGGTGTTGCAGCCAGGTTCACATTGCTGGCAGAAATCACCTGACCAAGAGAAGCTTTGGGGGAAAAAGGGTTTATTTTGGCTTACAGACTCAAGGGGAAGCTCCATAATGGCAGGGGAAAACAACGGCATAGCAGTGGGTGACCCTCACCCCCTGACAACATAAGGTAGACATCAGCAACAGGAGAGTGTGCCAAATGCTTGTAAGGAGACACTAGCTTTGATACCCATAAGCCTACCCCCAAGAATATGCTGCCTCCAAGAGGGGTTAATTCCAAAATCTCCATCAGCTGGGAACCTAGCATTCAGAACACCTAAGTTTATGGGGAACACCTGAATCAAACTACCACAGGAGGGCTGGAGAGATGGTTTAGCAGTTAAGGTGTTTGCCTGCAAAGGCAAAGGATCCTGGTTTGACTGTCCAGGACCCACGTAACCCAGATGCACAAGGGGGCACATGCATCTGGAGTTCTTTTGCAGTGGCTGGAGGCCCTGACATGCCAATACCCAGAAGTCCTATCATATTTTTTTTTATCATGCTTACATATTGTAGTTATCTTGGCATTGCTGGCAAAAAACACCTGACCAAAGTAGCTGGTGGGAGGAAAGATTTTTCTTTTGGCTTACAGTCTTGAAGTTCTGTTCATGATCGCAGGGAAAAGATGTGGCTGGACATCCACAGGCTGGACATCACCTCTGCCATAGGAGGTAGAAATAATTGCAATAGAGTGAGCCAAACTAGCACTATCAAGCTAGGGTTAATAAACCTCCAGACCCACCCCCAGCAACATACCTCTACAAAGTCTCCACCTCCCAAATTGCCATGAGCTGGTTGTTAAGTGTTCAGAGCACATACATTTATGGGGAACCTCTGATTCAAACCACCATATGAATTATAACTGAGCAACCATTATCGGCAATGCCTTGACAAAAGGATGTTGGGATGTCATCCAGTATGTCCACTATCCTGATCTAAGTATTTGCTTGTTTCTTCTTTGACATTTCTATAACAACAGCCTTCTACTTTTAACCACATCCTCTTTTAGCTCAGGGAAGTCCCTGTGAATCATAGGCCAGAGTTTTGGCAGCAGTGAAATTAAGGTTGAATCATTGCCTTTATGTTCTGTCTATTAGAACATATCAAGCCTAATACAGCTCACAACCTGAGCTCATCCTGACTGTAAGCCACCAGTGAGCTCATTCTGTGTAGACAGTGGATGTCCTATCTGCAGATGAGGTGGAACATCACTGGATAGTGGACAGGCCAGTTGCAATAGGGATCATTTTTTTTTTTTTTTTTTGTCCCTTACTAGCCACGGAGCAGAAAACTATGCATCCTAATAGAAGAAAGCTATAGCAATCTGTACATTATACACTCTGGTTACTTAATCACATTAAACTTGTATGATTTTTAGTAGCCCAGATGCACAGTAGAAATGTACATCTGGAACTGGGCTTATAGGACTCCTTCAAATACACAGAATGATCTATGATTTTTAAAACTAATTATTAAGAATTAAAATTTAGAATTTAAGAAACTCCCTCATTGTCATCATCTATGGTTTATTCTTGTAAAAATCCTTTTTGATAAGGAGAATGCTCATTCTTCATTCTGCATCATGGTCCATGTGTTCATAGTTAGATGCCCTCTACTTTACTATACTCTAATCCCAAACCCACCAAATATGGCCACAATCCACATACTGGACCTCAGATGTGCAAAGTGCTCACTGCATTTGCAGGTAGGGCTATTGTAGTACTGGACTCTTGAAAACCTCATAGACAAGCTTGTGCCTTCTTAAGGGTTAAATATTTTCAATATATACCCAGGTAGTCCTGGAATTCCATAAGCATATCACCACCAGTATCCAAAGCATCATGGGTTTACTTGGGCTGTAAAGGTAAACTTTTGTATTTCTAGAAATTTAAGAGTCTTGCACTAACTTTAGAGAACATCTAGAATTTTCAGAAAAATGATGAGTGAATCTTGTTTTGATCACATCATAATCTTCCCCTCAATATTTAATAAAGCAGTGCATTGATTCTCTTTAACAAGGAAAATGACATGTTTGAAGATTTTGGTACAAAGATATCTATTATTAGCTTTTGAGTGTCTGAGATTACTGACGTGCTTTTCTCAAGAACAAGTTTTATCTTCCTCTAGTTAGACAACACTAGCACTTGAGAAGCACCATGCCTCTTTCTAATTTAACGAAGAAAGTAGCTGAAGGAAATGTACACCATCATTGAGTTTGTGCACCAAAATGACAACTGAAGCACATGGCACATTGGTCTATCTAAGCATGTGTTTTTAAGCTCAAATTAGGGCTGAAACATCAAAAATCCTGGCTGGCATTTGTGAGTGCTGACCCTGTTTCAGACATTACCCTGAGATTGTCCATTAGTTCAGTTAGTGCCCACAAGACCCAGTGAGGCAGCCCCATTCATCACCTCAGTGTAAGAGATGAGAAAAACTGGTACAGAAGAGTAAAGTTTGCACAACATGAAGGTGGAAGACCCACACTTGAACTCACATCCCTAACTCCAGGAAAATCAGTCTCTTCTGAATCATGGCAAGTAACGTCCTATTGTTTATAAGCCTCCTGATCTGTCATACTTTGTTATAGCAGCCTGAATTGATTCAGATGATACTCATTGAAAAACCTTTAATCAATGCTGCAAACACTTGACCCTGGGAAGCCCAAGGGTTCTATAAAGAAATCCCAGGAGCCCACATAAGGATCTGATGAAGGTTGTAACCTCAGTTGTTTCTGTTGGGGTTCTGAGAGGCCTAGATCTAACATGAACTTGAAGAGACCCCCTCATAGACCTTCAGTAATTTGGGTTACCTGTATCCCAGCAGTAGGACAGGCAGTACTGGGCTATATGGACATTTTACCAGAGTCATCACAGAAAAACAAGTGCCAGAAGTAGAAAGTGGGACCATAAGGTGAACTCATACTACCTAGTTGTCCCTTAAGAAAGGCATTTTAGTTAGGCAGAATCCCATATCTAAGCAAGCTCTACCTGTGAAAGATGAGGACGGTAGGAAAAGTCTCTCAGAAATGCTGATTAGTTATGTAGAGTGAGATGGGATAGTTAATTTTAGAGCTGTTTAAAGATCCAAGATAGACAGATGATAGACAGAGGATGAAAACATAGAAGATTATATATATATATATATGATAGATGATAAATAGATGCTAGATAGGTAGATAGATAGATGATAGATTTTTTAAATGACTGTATCCCAAATTTCTTGCAATGGTCATAATGTTTGGTACTTCAGTTTTTGGTGTGGTGATCACAAATATTATGCTTATTTTAAAAGAATGACAGGTAAGCCAATCCCATGAAATAATTGATTCCTAACCAAAATCTTATATTTTACAGTTTAGACCTTAAGACTCAAATCTAGCTAATGGACTTGATGTGTTTATCTCCATTATGATTTAATGCTATAACATTTCTGATGTCACCCAAATAGTATTTCAAAGCAATTTTGGAAAAGTATCACACTTGTACTAAATTTTACATTCTTTTCTTTACCACTGATGGCCAGGATCCCAAATGTATTATTATTCCACAGACCAAGAAACCACAAAGGAATAACCAAACTTACCAAGGTGCCCTGAATGCAGTTTAATGCAGAGCTCTAACTGATAATGCTCTAGTTCTTATTTGTCGAGTCCAGCTTGGCAAGATACTACTGGGAACTTGTTAACTCAGCAGCATTTATCATGGTTTCATTTTGTTGTGCAATAGACCCTCTTTGTTCTTCTATTTAATCAATAAGTAAAAGTAACAGTGGGCTGGGGGAGAGAGGGATTGTGTTAGATTAATGGTTTCTGACTTACCATGAAATGCAGCTTGGATATTTCACTCACGATCTCTTCTTAGATGGCCTTTTCTTGCAGCAAAATATTCCCAAATAATTCAAGTGCACTGCTTCCATACATCATGGTTGCTATTTCATCTCTCCACTGGGCAAAGACACAAGTAGCATTTCAATCCATCAAACCATGTGCTGGGTAGGAGTGAGACTTTTACAGACAGAGTGATTATAAATTGGGAGAAGAAGATTCACAGGAGAAAGAGACAATACTGATGACAGATCTATTGTCTGAATAACTAAATATTGAAAGCATACTTAACTTCTCTTACATAATGAATAAGGTTCTGGGATTATTTTGCATGTGCACATGCACACACATACACACACATGCATACACACACACACACACACACACACACACACACACCACAGAACATTGTGTTATAGTATCAGAAACCTGAGTAATAGACTCAAAGGCCCCAGCCAAAGGTGGCAGACTGTTTTATGCTAAAGATTGTATAAAAGCCCAGTATTATGATTACTACCCAATATGCCATTATTCTCTTTCTTTGGGGCTGCTTTTACTGTAATAAGAATTACTGTCATGATCTATTGTGGGAATTGTTTTGCAGAATGGAGTATAAGGGCATTTGGTATGATTCTGTCTTGGCGGTCTTTCCTCATAGTGAACAAGACTTAGTAAACATGACTGGAAGAGGAAGGCTTAAAAGGAAGAAAGAATTTCAGGCTTTTATGGGTACACAATAGTGGTAGGATTAAAATCAGGTGTATGAAATAGCAAGTCCTCTTTTAGAGCCCTAACTAAACAGGAAATGACCTGAGTTCTAGTGATGCTATTGATAATGTAGATCTTGTGGGTCTAATGGATCTCTCTTGTAGGTTATGAGAAGTGGTGTTGGTTTTGCTAGAACTGGTGCAACAAAGTACCAAACACTAGATATTTTGAAAGACAGATAATAAATGCTCATACTTGTGGATACTAAAAGGTCAAAATCAAGATGTATGTAGGGTTGGTTCCTTCTAAGGGCTGTGAGGGAAAGATCTGTTCCAGGTCTGTCTCCCTGGCTGAAAACATGTCTGATTTTTTCCATTTGATCTTTCCATTTTCCTTTATCCATGTCTATTCCAATTCACTTTTCATATAAAGACACTACTCTCATTGGATTGGGCCCAACCATTCACTTCATTTTAGCTTTACTATAACAAAGAGTTTAAAGTCTCCAAATAAGATCACATTCTGAGGTATGGGTGAATTGGACCTTATCAGATGAATTCAACTCATAACAAAGGTGGAACAATATATGAACATGTGAGGAAGAACATAGATTTGCAATAAAGAAAACCAGTTGAAATTAGTCCCCTATGCAAAATTTACTTAATTTTTCTGATGCTCACCTCTCTTATTTGTAAATCAGTTATACTAATGTAGCAGCTTCCATCTCATTGTTAGAACAAAACTCCTGATCAGAAGCAGCTTATGGAAAGAAGCAATTTGTTTTGAGTATAATTTTGAAGGTTTCATCATGGCAATTTGGAAAGCACGCAGGAGCAGGCAGCTAACATTGCACCTCCACAGCAGCAGGGAGGAAGTAGAGAGTGAGTTGTCCAAGGTGTCCAGAGCTGACAAGCTGGGCTGGATTGTAAAATCTGAAGGCCTGCTTCAGCAGTGCTCCACCTCCCAAAAGGCTCCACCAGCTGTGGACTAAGTACAAAGCTTAATCCTTGAGGCTGTGGGAGACATTTAATATCCAAACCACCACAAATCTCCCATGTATCTTGTGTTGTTGAAGAGATTAAGTGAGATCTAGTATAGCAAACATTGTGTCTGGTATATAGTGGCAACTTACTTAAAAACCATAGATTTTCATGTGAAATTTAAGTATTTACTCATAAAGGAATTACAAAAGGAGAAAAAGGGATAGAGGAAAAGCCAAAAAAAAAAAAAAACCCACCAAAAACCAACAACAACAAACAACAACAACAACAAAAAACCCCACAAACAAAAAGAGTTCTAAAAATATTATTTGGGTCTTCCAAATGGACTGACTTTTATAAAGCTATCTTTTAGTGGACACACTTTGCCTGGGCTTTGGAGGACCTATTTCTAAAAGTCCATCAATCTTCAAGCAGCATCTTTTAGCTCTTTTAGCAAGTAGCCTTCAAAGGAGGAAAGGATGGTGAGAAACCCAAGAACAATGAGATGAATGTGTACAAAACCCAATTTCACCTGCATTTTAGTCTGTTAGGGCCAGCTGGGACCCACAGATCTCAGAGAGAAGCACCACGGTGTGGAAGGTTTCTAAGCTTAAGATTGCACTGTCTGCCCTTGATTTTATTTTTCAAGAAAGCCAATCAAAAAACATGAATCAGAAAGGATTATTGCTCTAATGATCCTGAGCCAAGACTTGTTTTTCACTATTATATACAATTTCCTCCCTTGCAGTCATGTCCAGAAAAATTTTTTACATTCAACTGCTTTTATTTCTGCTGCTGTCTTTGGAACAACAACATATGAAATCATTCTAGGAGTGAGTCCTTCTTTGAGAAGATTAATCTGACATGTGATAGAATGACATGTATGATAATAGAACACAATCCCTACCATTCCAGAAATGAAATAGGCTGTATATTGTACCCAATAGTGGACATTTGGACCTTCTGAATGCACTATCCAAGCCATGACTCACTTCACTTAGTACAAACACCTGGATATCTTGATTCAGATATTACTATGACAAATAATAATTTTCCCAAGCTGTGGTGTTTGCTCTGACTCAGCTGATACAAAACCTAGCACACTTTTCTCACTTGGGTCATGACTAACACACACCCTGAACTGAGAAGGTGATGATGTTGCTCCACCAAAGAAGAAACCTGGGTTGTTATTATCATAAGGGGCACATTTGTTGTGATGAATTCACCAAAACAAAAATATAAACCAAAGCCAATTGTTATAGCTTTAAGCAAAAAAAAAAAAAAATTGTTAAATGTTGCATGTTTAGCTACCTTGCAAGTAACCTATTATACCCTTCTGGGTCTTAGGGTTCTTTACTATGAAATTCCTCTCTAAAGGTTGTTTGGAACATTGATCAAGCACTTAAAAGTTAAATCATTTGAACTGACATGGTAATAAAGTTCCCCATAAAACAGAATTTTAGGGCTAGAAAGCTTTAATGTTCCAATAGTGCTAAATTTAAAAAATAGTTTTGCATTCTCTCCTAGACACGAGTATATGTTATGATGGGATATTTTTCAGAATTGGTCTGGCATTCCAAGAGATCTAAACACTGCTAATTAGAGGCAAAGGATTCATTATTTTGAAAGTGAATCAATTAGGGCCAGGCATGGTGGCACATGCCTTTATTACCAGCATTTGGGAGGCAGAGGTAGGATGATCACTGTGAGTTTGAGGCCACCCTGAGACTACATTGTGAATTCCAGGTCAGTCTGGGCTCCCTACCTCAAAAAATCAAAAAGAGAATAAAATAAAAAGATAAAATGAATCAGTTAAATTCAAGTAACCAGTTTCTAAATTGTTATCACTTAAAATAAGACTAAATTAATTGAGATGTTATTTGTCAACAGAGACATATTATGGTAAGTGATATAAAACTATTTATTGAGTAATTTATTAATATCAACATTTGCATTTTCTGTATTTTATGCAAGGGGCTTACATAGTATCAGTAACTCTTTGGGGAATTAATGAGTGGATAAATAAAAGGAGAGAAAATATGTTATTTTTAAAAGAAGGCAGGCTGTGACCCTTTTAACCTTGGAGGAATGTAATATTCCTGTTAGGAAGGATAATTTCTCTTCTATTACACCAAGTTCTATCTTGGTGTTTTGGACATTAAAATATGTTCTTCTTCCCCTTGGCCTTGGTTTGAAAATAATAACCACAACTCAGGAAATTTTCTGTTATTTACAAGAGCTCTATAAAATGAAAGTAGACAATGGTGTGTGTCTATTTCCTCTGAATAGATTTACTCCCTCTTGGAGGGAGGCTCATAAGAAACTCATCAAACAAATTTACAAAGTTAAGGAAATTCATGAAACTTAAAAGGCTAAGAAAGCTAAAAATGTTACAAGGTTTGCAAGGATTTCCTCCTCACCCAGACCAGGTCATAGTAGAAGTAAACAATTGTCAGGTTTGGTGATTTGAATGTAAAATGTTTCCCATATACTCATTTGTTGAAATATTTAATAGTACCAGTTGGTGGTACTATTTGAAAAGGTAGTTGGAACTTTAGGAAGCGGAGCCTTGTAAGTAGAAGTGTTTATCACTGGGGGTGGGCTTTGACGTGTTATACTCCAGCCCCCCCACATGTGGTTCGCTCTCTCTCTCTTCCTCCCTGATGGTGTGAGGATGTGACACCTAGCTGTCTGCTCTTGCCATGCTTGTCCCTCCTTGATGGACTAGTCCATCTGGATCTGTAAGCTGAATTAAGCCCCTTTCCTTCCATAAATTGTTTTTGGCCAGACATCTTGTGTCACCAGTGAGAAAGTAACTGATACATCAGGGAAAAGGAAACTGTTAAGAGTCTTGGAACCCTCCCAATCCCAACTGGCCAAAACTGAGGTCTTCAAACCTTCTACTTACTCAAAGGGCTTGCTCAATGAGTGATCTAACAGCCGGGCCTCTTCCCTGGACACTGCCCCACACCCTCAAACACTTCTTTCCCTGGGCAAGTTGCCATGCCCAATGTCCAGGGGTTATTCTTTCACTCTTTTATGTATGTCCCTCTTTCAAGATATAAGGTGCATAATTCCCTATCTCTGTATAAACTAAAACACTCAAACAGAAACTCTCTTCAATTGAGATTGAGTTGTCAGTCAATTCAAGGATGGGCTTTTTGGTGGTAGGTGCTTTTGAATCACCCATTCTCTTGTAAGTAACCCCAACAAATGCCTTGGTTCACCAGGCTAGACATGGGTAGAATTGTTTCTTTGGTCTAGCGCCTTTTCTGAAATGAATTTGTTTGCTCATATCTCATCAGAAAAAGTCATCCAACATATGGGATGGAAAAGAGAAGAAAAATAGGCATTGTGAGAAACAAGATGAGAACAAATCCTAAAGGAAATGGCCAACACAATTATCTTCTTGATGGGATGGATATGTAGCTTTAGGACAGTCAAGTCTAATATTCAGATTTGTTTTTGACATCATTGTGCCTTGTTTTAACTCCTTTCTGTTATCCCAAATTTTAATGAAAAGTTCATACAGCCAGAAAGACTGAAGGATTCTTTAATTTTGGAGAATAAAGGAACATGGGTGTTTTTCAGTTGTTATAGGATAATTGTAAAAATTAAAGGGCAGAAATTTTAGAAGAGGAAGTACAAGGTGTCTAACAAGAAGCTATCAGATGCAGATAATTTCAATAATGAAAACCCATAATACCTTACTTTTTCTATGAAGTTTCTGTCTTCTGGTTCTGAACTGATTTTCATCCTCATTCATCTTTCTAGTAGAAATAAGTATCTAAAATCCAAAGTTTTGATATTTCTAAAAATGTTTCTCTATATAAAATATAGGTATTTTAGAGAATTCTAAGCAGCTTAGATCTAATTAGGAGTATTTTATTCAATAGGATAGAGCTCAAGAGCTATTTTCAACTCATAAAAACATGGTGTCCTGAGTGTGCAATACTTTGTAATTATAGTCTCTGGAGTACAGTTGCCCTCTAGTCTTACCACAGATTTATGCCTTAAACAAATAGGTGGTAGAAGGTAGCATGTAGCTCAAAAATGTGAAATCATATTTTATAAACTATATTATCTATACAGTTTTTTGGAGAGAGAGAGAGAGAGAGAGAGAGAGAGAGAGCAAGAGAGAGAATGGGCATGCCAGCAGCCTCTCAGCAGCTGTGAACGAACTCCAGATGTGTGTGCCCTCTTTTGGGCAAATGTGGTATTATGCCCTTGTGTCACTATGCATCTGGTTAAATGTGGGACCTGGAGAATAGAAGGGGCATTCTTAGGCTTACCAGGCAGGTGCCTTAACCACTAAGCCATCTCTCCAGCCCTCTATACACTTTTAAGACAACTAGAAATTTTGGTTGGTTGGATTGCCATATTTAAATTTCCAAAGTAATGCTTATTGAGTTTCATATATAGCATTTATTGTGGATACTTTTTTTTTTTTGGAGAGAGAGACAGAGAGAGAGGGAGAGGAAGACAGAGATGGGCACGCCAGCAGCGTCTCAGCTGCTGCAAACGAAATCCAGATGCATGCACCCCCTTGTAGTCAAGTGCGGCATTGTGCCCTTGTGTCACTTTGCATCTGGCTAACTGTGGGACCTGGAGATTGGAACCAGCATTCTTAGGCTTAGGAGGCAGGGGCCTTAACTGCTAATCCATCTCTCCAGCCCTATTGTGGATACTTTTAATTGTAGATTTCATATTACATTATCAACTCTGCACATGCAGGGAATAGCAAAGCAATGGCAAACAGAATATAAATAAATATTGGATGTTAATAAGAATCTTCACTGAAATTATGTTTTATTTAATTGTTGCAACCTAACTGTAGTATTAAGAGTCTCATAAGCATGCATCCAGGAAACAGGAAACAAGACAAAAATGTCCAACTTATTAACCAGGAGAACCTAAGAAGAAATTGAAGTACTCTGTACTTTAATACTGTTATTTAATTTTATAACCAATTATATTTCCAGTCTAATATTCTTTATGTATTTTTACTTAAGACTTGAGGACAGACATCTTATTCCTTTTGCATTGCTAGCAGGCCTACCTATTGGAGCTATCTGTGTACTTGCTAGTTTGTTGTTCCAGTTAAGGGAGCACTTATGTCCACAAATACAATTTCGATAAAATGCTGAAACAAAAAAAAAAAAAATGGAAAACATCCAAATTCATTACTTAATATTTTTCCAAAAGAAATGTTGGTTGGACTGTAAATGAAGCCAGCATCTCTTAGAAATCAGTTAAAAGACAAAAATGAAAAAAAAAAATGGTGACACTGAGAATTCTGATTCATGGCTCATTACAATCATTTAAGGGATGGCTTCTAGAACCACCCTGAGGATTAAAAAGAAAAGATGGATAATTCAGTCCTCTATATGAAATGAAGTATTTGCATATAATGTCTATATACAGTAGCTTCATATTTCTTCAAATACCTAATATAATATCAAGTGTATTTAAATAGTTGGTATGCTATATTTTCAGGAATAATGGCAACAAAAATCTGAATATATGTATTATCTGTACTGGATCCTCTATTGATACAAAATTCATAAATATCAGTTTGTTCCCATAGGTTTTTTTTTTTTTTAATATTTTATTATTTATTTATCTGAGAGAGAGAGAGAGGTACAGAAATAGGCTAATGCTTATTGAGTTTCATATATAGCATTTATTGTGGATACTTTTTTTTTTTTTTTGAGAGAGAGACAGAGAGAGGGGAGAGGAAGACAGAGATGGGCACGCCAGCAGCGTCTCAGCTGCTGCAAACGAAATCCAGATGCATGCACTCCCTTGTAGTCAAGTGCGGCATTGTGCCCTTGTGTCACTTTGCATCTGGCTAACTGTGGGACCTGGAGATTGGAACCAGCATTCTTAGGCTTAGGAGGCAGGGGCCTTAACTGCTAATCCATCTCTCCAGCCCTATTGTGGATACTTTTAATTGTAGATTTCATATTACATTATCAACTCTGCACATGCAGGGAATAGCAAAGCAATGGCAAACAGAATATAAATAAATATTGGATGTTAATAAGAATCTTCACTGAAATTATGTTTTATTTAATTGTTGCAACCTAACTGTAGTATTAAGAGTCTCATAAGCATGCATCCAGGAAACAGGAAACAAGACAAAAATGTCCAACTTATTAACCAGGAGAACCTAAGAAGAAATTGAAGTACTCTGTACTTTAATACTGTTATTTAATTTTATAACCAATTATATTTCCAGTCTAATATTCTTTATGTATTTTTACTTAAGACTTGAGGACAGACATCTTATTCCTTTTGCATTGCTAGCAGGCCTACCTATTGGAGCTATCTGTGTATTTGCTAGTTTGTTGTTCCAGTTAAGGGAGCACTTATGTCCACAAATACAATTTCGATAAAATGCTGAAACAAAAAAAAAATGGAAAACATCCAAATTCATTACTTAATATTTTTCCAAAAGAAATGTTGGTTGGACTGTAAATGAAGCCAGCATCTCTTAGAAATCAGTTAAAAGACAAAAATGAAAAAAAAATGGTGACACTGAGAATTCTGATTCATGGCTCATTACAATCATTTAAGGGATGGCTTCTAGAACCACCCTGAGGATTAAAAAGAAAAGATGGATAATTCAGTCCTCTATATGAAATGAAGTATTTGCATATAATGTCTATATACAGTATCTTCATATTTCTTCAAATACCTAATATAATATCAAGTGTATTTAAATAGTTGGTATGCTATATTTTCAGGAATAATGGCAACAAAAATCTGAATATATGTATTATCTGTGACTGGATGAGTCTATTGATACAAAATTCATAAACCCAGGGGCTCCTGTATTGTTCCCATAGGCAGTAAATATCAGTTTTTTTTTAAATATTTTATTATTTATTTATCTGAGAGAGAGAGAGAGGTACAGAAATAGGCAGGTAGAGAGAGAGAGAGAGAGAGAGAGACAGGCACGCCAGGGCCTCCAGCCACTGCAAACGAACTCCAGATGCATGCGCCACCTTGTGCATCTGGCTTACGTGGGTCCTGGAGAATCGAGCCTTGAACCTGGGTCCTTATACTTCATAGACAAGAGCTTAACCGCTAAGCCATCTCTCCAGCCCCAGTTTTGTTTTTGAAGGATGGAGTTCTACACTGAATAATGTAATTTGCTCACTTTGCTAGTTTCACAGACAAAATAATAAAGCACATATTTAAACATGCATATAAAATTTTTGCATGTCTCTTCATAAATATATGTGCATATATATGTACAAATACAGTATAGTGCATATATATGTATAAATATAGTATGTATATGTACATTGAATTTCATTGCATGTTATGCTGTTCTTTCTCTAGACTGAAGATTGCTATTGCCAATTGCTGTATTGACCTTGGTTTATATTCCCAGCATAGAATGCACACATTTCATATGCCCAAAGGCTTCTCCAGAACCCTGAATCTCTGAGGTGGGCTTCCTCAGAGATCCCCTTATGACATTGTCCTTTTGGAAACAAAGAATTTTTTAGTATTTTATTTTGATTTATGTGTGTGTGTATGTGTGTGTGTGTGTGTGTGTGTGTGTGTGTGTGTGTGTGTGTGAGAGAGAGAGAGAGAGAGAGAGAGAGAGAAAGACAGGGAGAGAGATAGAGAATATGGGTACACCAGGGCCTCTAGCCACTGAAAAACGAGCTCCAGATGCATCTGGCTTATGTGGCTTCTGGGGAATCAAACTTGGGTCCTTATCTTCACAGGCAAGTGCCTTATCCACTAAGCCATCTCTCCAGCTCAAAACAAAGTATTTTCCATTGAAAAAAAAACTGGCAAATATGAATACACATAATGAAGTTTTATATGCATATGTATCTTTAATATAGTCATTTAAAACAAGCAAAAGGAAGGCTCAACCTAGGTATATATCCAAGACTTCTTCCTGCTAGTCAGTTTCTTAACTAAGATCTGTCCCATTTTTTCCTTGTCTTCATATCCTCTGAGTCAGAGATATACCATTGTCTGAAGGCCTTCCATAAGAGCTCAAAGCTGTGGTGACATGTGGCCTTCAGCATGTTCTCTGGTTTTGTCTTAGAAACACTGTTTTGTTCCAGGCTTTGGTGATTCTGCTGACATCTGTGACTAAGTCCCCTTCTCCTGGTCATTAATGCTGTTCTCCACATTAAATTAAAGATGGGAAAGCATTAAGAGGTTGCTTCTTGGACGGGAGAGATAGATTAGCAGTTAAGGCACTTGCCTGAAAAGCATAAGCACCCTGTTCAATTCCCCAGTGCTCACGAAAAGCCAAATGTACAAAGTGGCACATGACCTGGAGTTTGTATACAGTGGCTACAGGTCCTGGCACACCTATTCTGTCACTTTCTTTCTCTTTCTCTTCCTTTCTCTCTCCCTGCCTCTCTTTGCTTGCAAATGAATTAATGAATGAATGAATGAATGAATAAATAAATAAATAAATAAATTAATTAAATTAAACAAAGAGATTGTTTCTTATCTACAAGAACTTGGTTTAAGTTTCTATTTTTCTGTGTGTGACCCAGTATCTCAGACAAAGGCTCTAGTTCTGTTCTCATCTCTGTCTTGGAATCTCATTTTCAGACATAGTGTGCTGAGAAGGGTTTCTATATGCTGTGTTAGAATCTTCATTCTGTCAAAAGCTCCCCATGATTCTCCCTTCCCAAACCAATGATCTGAGAAGTCCCACTTTTTGTTTTGCTTCCATCTCTACTTGTCTTAGCCACTCACACTATATAGAAACTGCCCCTTTTCTAACCTATTACCCCTAAAAGACAGTATTCCCTGAAAGTAGAGACTGTGGACCCTGTTTCTCTGTGTTTTTAGCTCCTAGAATAGTTCATGCACAGAGAACAATCAATTGAACTTGATTCCATTAAGCTGACCTTCCAAAAAATTACAAAGACTCAGCTAGATGCTCTTTCTTTCTACTAAATTAATAGTTGCATTATTTTTTTAATAGCAGGTTACAATTGTGTATAGATATAAATAGTCAGCAATCTAAATACTGAAGTTGTAGAAGTGCAAGGTAATCATTTTTCTACTCTTCTCTGGTTGTCCATTAGCACGAAGAAGTGGGAGGAAGGGCTGAACAGCCTCCTAAGAGGGAGGCAAAGTGAGTCTATGAGGACGGTGAAGGGTCAGGCTAACACTCCTCCTTCTTACAAACATTCTGCTCTTATGGCCTTGCATAAACTTACACAAAAAGAGTTGAAAAATATGGCAGGAAGCAAATCAATAAACAGGAATCATCTCTATCCAGAATGCCATGAAAGGCCTAAGCTGTTACACCAGCTTTCAGCAAACCCATGAGACATAATCTGGAATCTTTAGGAAACAGAAAGCATTCTTTTTCTTCTAAACTGAGCATATCTTAATTGGCTATTGGCTAGACAACTCTCAACTCAACCTCCACATTTTTGTTTGCTGGTCCTTTCTCTAAGAGGATGAAAACAACCTCGGGAAATATGGAGAACTCTAAGTAGCTACAGAGCTATTTCCCAAAGCTATAGAGTCTTCCAGCACCTAAAATATTTTTAATATGAATGTTGAAAATGAATATAAAGCCCTCCTTATGTTAATGCCTATAACTTAGTGAGTTTTTCAACACCTAGGTTAGCTTATTATTAACTGACCATCTATAATCTGTCAGCATGACCATAGCATAAAAAAAACTATGCTCATCTTGTGGAATCAATAAATATATTTGTTTAGTTAATACTGTGTGCTACACTTAAAACACATGCCTTTGTATTTTCCAGTTTTCAGTTAATCTCCATGACAATCTATGTTTTTGCTAAGCATTTTTATACATT
Source organism: Orientallactaga sibirica (assembly GCA_036365145.1). Lineage (NCBI taxonomy): Eukaryota > Metazoa > Chordata > Mammalia > Rodentia > Dipodidae > Orientallactaga > Orientallactaga sibirica. Next base: position 17,650,481 of record JAEOAD010000018.1, on the reverse strand, counting down.
TTGTAAATAATGAGCAAGTAGCTCAGTCTCCATATCAGAAATATTGTTTCTATGGACCTGCCTTAATATAGATTTGAGACATTTCTTTGAAACTGAAAACCTTACAATAGTCTAAGATAGTTCTATTCTGATTCAACAAAACTACATAATAGCAGTTTTATTTGATTTCACATTACCTTGTGATAGCTCTACTGAATATTGTTTAAAGCATAGCCCTTTGTTGGCCTTTATGCTATACTGGAGTCAAAGAAGTCAAGTGAAAAACAAAAATACAAAAATGCAAGGTAAACCAAAAGGTGTTTAGCCACTGATTCCATGAAGGAGAAACACATTTTGAAACTTCTACAGTTTGCAAGTGTGCTGAGCTTATATTATGCAGATAAATCATGAGTATTACTTCCTGTGTAACAACAAATTTAACATCAAATATTATTTATCATAAGTATTAAATTCAGGTGGGGAGATTGCTCAGTCATTAGGTGCTTGCTTGTAAGCCTTCTCATCCAAGTTAGATCCTTCTTATTGCCTAAATAAGGTGAGACATAAAGTGGCACACTTGTCTGTAATCCTAATGGGTCTATGTACCTGTAACAATGGAGGCACAACCATGAGAATCCAGAAGCTTGCAAGCAGCAGTAGCAAAACAAGAGAGATATGGTAGTTTGAATCAGATGGCCCCCATAAACTCATGTGCTTTGCATGCTTGGTCTCCAGCTACTGACAATTTAAACTTTTTCTCCCATCAGTTTCTTTTGTTCAGTTGTTTTGTCCCAGCAACACAATAATAACTAAAACAGAAAACTGAACCAAGAGTGGGGTCATTACTGCTAGAAACTTGACTGTATAGCTTTTGGTCTTTGGAAGTGATTTGTGGGAGGGAAATGGGAAAATTTAAAACTTTGGACCCAGAAATGACTTGCAGAGATTCGTGGATGATTCTGGTGAGAACTGAAAGACATAAATGTAGAAAGAACTGTTGACTGTGAGGCTTGACTCATGAGGCGAAAGAGAGCTTTGTCCAGACTGGGCGAGAGAGTCTGTGTTCTGCCCATCTTCTGAGAACTTAACCAATTCTCCTAAATCCCTCAGGCTGCACTGTGATTTATATACCCTTTTATAATCATCTATTCAGTGTCTATCTCCTTCAAAAATAATCTTGTAAAGTCTCTGTGTTGGTTATTTTATGTCCCAAATTGGGTGGCCAATAGTACCCAGTTATTTAATCAACCTATAATCTAGGGGTTATTGTGCAGGTCTTTTATACCTGTGGCTCACATCTATAATTACATGATGACAGAGTGGGCAGCATCAAATCAGTTAAAAGGCTTGAAGTGCAAACTTCAGATTTTCCTGAGAAAGAAGAAATTTTACTTCATGATTACCAAAGAATTTCAACCTATCAATTTGCCCTGTTGATTGCAGTCGTGATGGACCTCACAAATCACTCAAGTCGAGTCTTTGAAATAAATCTCAATCAGAATTATTCTGTCTCTATATGTATGTATATGCATGCATATATACATATTTATATATACTATGTAGAATGTACCCCTATAGCTCTGTATATCTAGATATCATCTATATCTACCTATTTACCTATCTCTATCCATCTATCATCTATCTGCCTATTTATCTATCATCTATCATTATCATCATCTATATATTCCTATTGATTCTGCTTCTTTGAGAAGTCTTACTGATACCCTGACTTAAATGTGGAACTCAGATTGGTCCTTTTCATCACTGTGTCTTTCAAACTTTGCATAAGGTCTTATACAGAATTGCCACTTAATGCACAATTTAAAGGATAGTAGAGAGATAGCCAGGGAAAGCTTATGGGGACTCTATATAATGCAAATCCATACTTTTATCTTCTTTTAAAGCAGACACAGAAATTTAGGCATTTGAAGTTCACTCACAATTCTCACTCATACAAAATGGTTCCATCTTGCAAAGGTATGCCTGCTCAAAGAAATTGCAGGGCTGAGTTGGGTCAAAGTTCACTTAACTGCTTTTTAAGTGCCTATTATTTATGTCTCTCTTTTAGATTTGATTTGATTTGCTTGCTCATTCCCCAGACCTGTGCATCATTTTCGTACTAGACAAGGAACACCTGCAGGTATCACCTCCAGGAATCACCAGAAAGAACTTTGAAATTAAGATGTGCCCTAAGCAAATTCATTAGAATCTATTTATTTTATAGAAGCCAAAAGTCATCCATTAGAAAGAAAAATTAAGCTAAGAACTTACATAAAATTGGGCCATGTCCCGTTTATCTATCATGAGAATTGATGCTCTTATTCTCTTGCTGCTGGAAGAATAGAGGAAAAGTTATTTCAACAAAAATGAAAAATTTAAATTATTTAATAGGTTTTCGTTTTGACTGTGAGAGAGCCGTACTGTTTTGACAGGACCTTGGGAGGAATGGTAGCTCTAGTGCAGTGACTCTGGGCTTTGTGTGATGATGAATCCATGATTACTTGGGCTGTCAGCTTCCACCCTGAAAATAATTTAGCCAAAATAAAAATTAATGTAATTTATGGCTTTGTTTTTACAACTGGGACAAGGAAAGAATTGATCAAGGAGCAATCTATCAGTCTTGCTCAAGCCTGCAGTATTTTCTCCCGATACATTGAAATGAAAACCATGGGGACTATTGATTCAGATATCTTCCAAATTCTATTTAATTTTCAACTCCTTCTCAGAAGCTAAGATTCCTTATAGAGTTGAAATTAATTCCTTATTAGCTTTGTTAGTGGAGCTGTTTCATTTCTTACTTTCCCTAATTACCTCTGCTTGACCACCTGAGTTAATTGGATTTTCTCTAGTTCTTGTTACCACCCCAGCTAGGTCTTGTTGGACTTAAACATGCATTTATTGAATACCCTTGGTGTACCTTCCATTGTGCTACACCACCACAAGGCATTCCAAAGGGACAGACATGGCATCTGTAGTCCAAATCTTGAATGAGCACTGTGGAGGTTATTTTATTACTGACTTTAGATCTTCCATACTGAGCTGGGACAACAGAACAATTGGAATAATAATTATCTCTGGAATCATACTCTGCCTATCAGAAGACAAGTAAACTCTGAGAGAATAATGCTGCCTAGAGCAGCAAATGTTTATGTGAACACAAAGCTTATTATCTCTATGTAAATTTAAGGATTGTTTTATATATATATATATATATATATATATATATATATATATATATATATTCAGAATGTTCATCTGTTCATCTATTGTCAGTAGATGTCATATCATTAATGTAAATAATAATAATATACAAATGTGCACTTTTATTCATAACAACTAAACAAAATGTAAACTCTTGAATTTGTTCCCATTGAAGTATTTTTCCTTGCATGGAGTAGGTTTCTGTAAAGTGAGAATTCAAAATTCTCAATAAATAGGCTTTTTATTTCTAAAGTTCACCTGCAGCAAGACAAGACATTCTTTACTGCAACAATGAATTTTAATCTATGTTAATATTAAAGTTATTCTGTCTTGAAACTTTTGATTCAGTGTTCAGTATGCATGGCTGTGTCTGTGGTTGAGCTTTTACAATTGAGATTTGAACATTGCTATCAGAGCTTTCATTTTTCAAAAGTTTTTTTCTTTTTAATATGGATGTAAGTCAAGTCCTTTATCTAGAGGTGGGCTATAATGAGTCTCACTATGAGTAAGCAAAGCCTACTGACCTTGCTTTCAGGGTGAGTGACATTGAATAGTGGACAAGTATATTAAATGGTTGGATTGGCAGTTTTCAAGATGGATCTGGATCTAAGAAGGGGCTCTGCCAGCCTAGTATATCAGGAATCTCTCTTTGTAGGTTTCTTAGACCTCGAGTAATTTGTCAGAGTGGGGACCAGAATAAAAATATGCTGTCAGTATTCCAGCCTACATAGGGTATATGATGGAATTGGTGGTATAGGAAAGATGTGACAGAAGCTCCGAAGGGGTCCTAATAGTCTCTAACTCAGGTAGGGACTTGTCCTAGAAGTGGGAAGAGAGAAATCTTCAGGAACCTTAACAGTGATGGGGAGTAAAAGACTAAAGGAGAACCTGGAATTTTCACAAGTATGCTGTAAGCACCAGAAGAACAGAGCCAAAATTTCTCACAGGCATCTGATGGGAATAGAAACTAATAAACCATCCCGAGAGGAATTTCATCATTTCACATATATTAAAATATAAACGGTGTGTGATGTTCATTTTAAATGTTTAGGACTAGGAGCCTTAGTATATGTAACTCTTGCAAGAATATGCAGGTGGCATTTTCAACGATACTGATTATAGTCCATAGGGACAGTTTGAGAGTTCAAGTTTAAAGGGGAGGATAAAGGAAATAAGCAGAATGTACTGAAGACTTTTTCTTAGGTACATTATAGTTTCATTGTTTGAAAAGATCGCAGGTAACCTTTCTGTTCTTTCAGTTACCCATTGGCCCAAGCTTGTTCCATCTTTCAGACTTAAATTGGACATCACTGACACAGTGAATGTATGAGAAATACAGGTATATCAGCCTTAACCTTAGGGATATATGCTGCATAGTATTCTCTGAAAATAAAAATTCTGTGCTTGAGAGTTGGCTCAGCAGTTTAGGTGCTTGCCTACAAAGTCTAAGGGCCAGGGTTCAATTCCCCAATACACACGTAAAGCCAGATGCACAAAGTAGCACATGCATATGGAGTTCATTTCTAGTGACCAGAGGCCCTGGGATGCCCTTTCTCTCTCTCTGCTTTCAAATAACTAACTAACTAACTAACTAACTAACTAACTAACTAACTAACTAAATAATTTCTTATTTGAGAGAGAGAGAAAGAGAGAGAAAGGGATACAGAAATAGGCGGGGAGGGGAGGGGATGGGCTCACCAGGGCCTCCAGCCCTGCAAACGAACTCCAGACATGTGTGCCCCCTTGTGCATTTGGATTATGTGGATCCTGGGAGTCAAACCTGGTCCTTTGGCTTTGTAGGAAAGTGCCTTAACCACTAAGCCATCTCCCCAGCCCCTCAAAAACTTTAAAGAACTATGTTCTTTGAATAAAATTTTCATAAACTTGGAAAGCAGGTACCACACTCATACTTACATTATGTGCCCTAGAGGGACAAATAGAAGTGTTTAGAAAACATTTTAAACTGAAATGTGCATTATACACAGAGACATTGCCTCTTCCACATAACTGGTGGTACAGCCACAATGCATGACCCACATTCCCAAGGAGGGTCCCTTTGGAGGGGGAGGACAGGGTGAAGGCTATCTATGGCACCAACATGAATGTATTCACATTGTGTGCATAACTAATAAAAATAAATTAATTAAAACATAAAAAATTCCCTCTCCCTCTCTATCTCTCTGTCTCTCTCTCCAGAAATAAATAAAAAATAATAATAAATTTTTTTAAAAGGGCTGGAGAGATGGCTTAGTGGCTGAGGCACCTGCCTGCTAAGCCTAAGAACGCTGGTCCCAATGTCCAGCGGTTCCAATCTCCAGGTCCCACGTTTAGCCAGATGCAAAGTGAGGCAAGGGCGCAATGCCACACTTGCCCACAAGGGGGCGCATGCATCTGGATTTCGTTCACAGCAGCTGAGAGACTGCTGGCATGCCCATCTCTGTCTCCCTCTCCCTCTCTATCTCTCTCTGTCTCTCTCTCCAAAAATAAATAAAAAATAATAAAAATTAAAAAAAAATTGTCAGTACAGCTAGAGACCTGTTAAAGTTTGTGTTTGTGTTTTGCATGTACATTGTGTGTTGTGTTGTGCATGTGTTTTGTGGGGGGAGGTGGTGAGTGTATGTCGGTGCATGTGCACTTGTGTGTGCATATGAAGTTTAGAAGTTGATATTAGGTATGCCCCTCTCTCTCTACATCTTATTTATTGAGACAGGGTCTTTCACTGAACCCAGCCTCACAGATTTCCCTAGTCTAGCTGGCCAGTCTGTTTCTGGGATCTCCAGTCCCTGCTGCCTCCCCCATCCCTACAACACTAGGATTGCAGGCATGAATCACCATGTACAGAAGCATCATTACAGTTTTAAATGCACACCCAATGAAATAATGACAAAGATAAGCAGAAATAAGAAAACATAAACAGAAATAGAAATTAAGGAAACAGAAAATGACTAAAGCTGGATAACAAAAATGTTGCAAGCCTTATCTTTGAAAAGTTTAATGAAATTAGTAGTCTAGCTGAATTCATAAAAGAACAATCCAATTAAGTATATCAATAAAAATAGAGATTACTGCTGGGCTCAGTGGCACACACCTTTAATTTTAATCCCAGCACTCAGGAGGCAGAGGCAGGAGGATCACTGTGAGTTCAAGGCCATCCTGAGACTACATAGTGAATTCCAGGTCAGTTTGAGCTTGAGTGAGACCCTACCTTGAAAAAATAATAAATAAAATAAACATCACTGTTAATCCTAAATACATTTTAGTAATAAATAAGAGCATTATAAACAATACTATGACAAAAAATGGTCATTAAATAATTTTATTATAGATATACAATGGAGTAACAAGAGGAAAATTTAGGGGCTAGAGGATGTAGTTTGGCTTAGGGGTAGAGTATTTGCTTAGTATTTGGTAACATCTTGGTTTTGATCTTCAGTACTGAAAAAACAGTGAAAATGAATAGCTCTGCTCTTGAGGAGTATACAAGAGAGTAAAGAAAAACTGAATAGTCCTACCTCTGTTAAAGAAATTTAGTTCAAAATTTCAATGTTTTTAGGAAGAAACTACCACATTCATTATTCATATTCAATATAAATTCAAAATTCATATTATTTCCTTCATCATACATATATGATGCATGATGAAGGAAGTAATATAAACTTTCTATAATCACTTCCAGAAAATAAGGCAGCATCTACCTGACAAGATGTAATGACTTCACTATTCATCCTTAAAAATGAAATCAGCACAATAGGACATAACAAATAAAGTTTATTCCAAGCATCAGGATCATCTCATCATCCAAAACACATACATATAATTTATTCAAGTAACAGAATAAAGAAAAAATAGTGTAATAACAGATGTGAAAAGAAATCTGACAATACTTGAAACAGACATTCATGACACCATTCTGTCAGCAAACTAGACATCGAGAGTGCTTTCTCAATCTCATGCACGCATGACATCTTCAAAAACTCTTGGATATATGATACTTACTGGAAAATCTTAACTTCAATCTCCTACAGACAGAAATGAGACAAAAATTCCTTACCTTTCTAATTCTATTCAACACTGAACTTTAATTCCTAGTCAGGTAAAGGAAAACAAAACAAGACAAAACAAAACAAAACAAAACATAACCAACCAATAAACAAACAAAAAAGACAAGTAAAAATTCCAAAGGTACACAGATTAGAGAGGAAAAAATAAATTGTCTTTGTCCTCAGATGAAATTATTTTTAGTAGAAAAATGTATGCATTGCAAGGAATCCATAAATAACCACAAGAAGTTATGAGTTATGGGATTAAAAATAATCATATATCCATTTATTTATAATATATAACTAACAATAAAATGTAAAATAATGTAACTTTCAAATAATATGAAAACATCAAGTACTTACAAAAATGTGATTTACATGAAAGGTTGATGAACTGAAAGCACAATATAAATCTGAGCAAAAAAATTATACCACACTAATGGACTGGAAGATGCAATAGTGTTAATATGTCAACAATTTAGCAAGCTTGTGGCAGAGATCAACAAGATGAGTCTAAAAAATATATGGAAGTTCCAATGATATAAGATAACTAAGACAATTTTAAAGGAAGAACACTATTTGGTGGCTGGCATGACCTTATTTCTAGACTGACTATAATCACCTAACAAGTGTAGTGCTGGCTGCGGTGTACACAGAAAGATCGATGGAAAATAATAAAAGCTAGAAATAGACTCTCCCCAAGTCACTTGATTTACTACAAAGATGCCAAAGCAATTCAATGGGAAAAGAAAGGCTGTTTACTAAGTGGTGCTGGAACACTGGATATCAACATAAAAGAAAATAAACATGAATGCTATCTCATATGCACATTCTAATTCAAATGGTATCACATATATTCCCATACAAGTTCAAACCATAAAGTTAGTAGAAAAAAATCACAAAATATTTGTATATTTCTGACATTGGAGTAAGCACCAATTTTTTTTTTGTTTGTTTTTGTTTTTTGTTTTTCGAGGTAGGGTCTCACCACTCTGGCTCAGGCTGACCTGGAATTAACTTTGTATTCTCAGGGTGGCCTCAAACTCACAGAGTCCTCCTACCTCTGCCTCCCGAGTGCTGGGATTAAAGGCGTGCGCCACCATGCCCAGCTTGCACCAAATTTTTGAATAGCCAATAAAAAGAAAAACTAAGGTGAACTCTATGAAAACTACATTCTTTAGCTTATCATAACATATCATTATGAATATGAATATACATCCTCTTACTGAGATAAGTTTTTTTTTTTATTATGTGTGTGTATGGGCATGCATATTCATGGCACACGTGTGGAGTTAGAGAAAAACCTTGGGGTGTTGGTCCTCTCCTTCCACCTTGTTTGAAACAGGGTCTCTCTTTGTATTGTTGGTTGCTGCAAATGCCAGACTAACTGGCCCATCAGCTTTAGGATTCTCCTGATTCCATCTACCGTTGCTTTAGGTCCATTAGGATTACAGATGCATGTGTCACCATGCATCTAGTTTTACATGGGTGCTGGGGATTCCTGTATGTTTATATATTAAATTTCTCAGTAAAAATATTTTAAAAGATCATCCAAATTATTGTATGTGATACTGTTCCAATTTTCAGCCATCCTGTTTTGGTTAATATCCTGAGTCTTTCCTTTCTTTTTCTTAATACAATATATTCATTGTACACCATGTTAGGGCTTCATACAGACAAGTTCTTTCAAGTAGATCAGGTCCTTTGACCATACTCAAAATGTACCCTTATTGTAATCCATCCATTCCTGCCTCCCTCCTTTGTCTCTCTCCCCATTCCTCCCTCCATTGAACAGCTTCTTCTTTCCAACTAGTCTCTCTTGTATTTTGATGTCATCTTTGTTCTTCCTGTTATGTTGGTATTGTATAGGTACCATTAGTCATGTGAGGTCATGAATACCATGGCCTCTTTGTGTCTGGAAGACATTATTGTAATGTATTCCTCTCCTTCTTTTGGCTGTTACATTCTTTCTGCCACCTCTTCAGCGATGGTTCTTGAACCTTGAAGAGTGTGATAGAGATGTGTCACTTAGTGCTTAACATACCACTGTCACTGCTTCTCAGCACATTGATGAATTTTGAATCTCACAAGTGGGCACTGCTATCTGATAAAAGAAGCTTCTCTGATAAAGGAGCATTAATATATGCATATAAGCCTAAATACTTACACAAAGGTAGTAGCTTCCTGGCTAGGGCTTATGACCTCCCCAGATATAGACTTTTGATTAGGTTCTCAGCATGAATTCCCTTCTATGGTGTGAAACTCAAGTCTAATTAGAGAGCAGTAGTTTCCCCCCCATACTAGACATGCTACCATTGCAACAGTTGCACATTTTATCTGTGTATCTTGCAAGATTCACTGCTACTTAAGACCACTGATGACTTTTCTCCCTGTGGTAGTTTCAATATATGGCCCCCAATATATTCAGTGTTTTATTAGTTTGCATCTGCAGCCACCTAGCGGATCTTAAGGTGTGGTGGTGGGTTTGAGATTTCAATCTAAAGATTTGCAAAGTGTGCTAGCTGGAGTTCTGGAGGTGTGCTGTGCTGTGTGGTTTTTGGCTTTTTGGCTTTGCTTCTCTGTGTTTGGTCCTGTGAAAGCAGACCAGGTTCTTAACTTCCCCTGGATCTGTAAGCTTCAATAAATAGCCCTTCCTCCATAACTGTGCCTGGTCTGGAAGTTCATCTCAGCGAACCTGAAGCTGTCTGCTACACTCCCCCAACAGGCTGCACAGCACTTTCTAGCACCATGACAGCTAGTCAACAGGGCTTCCAGGTCAGTTCCAGCTTGATATTTCAGTGTCCTGCAGCCCAAGCATATGGTGTCTTGAACAATATTTACTCTTCTTGATAGCTGAGTGTGTGTGTGTGTGCATGCGCACGCACACATGTGTACACACGTCTGTGTCATTTGTTTTATCCATTCATCTGTAGACTGATAACTAGGCTAAATCCACACCTTGTCTATTATGAATGGTGCTGCAATACACATGGGTATGCAGGTGTCTTTGTGGTATGTTGCCCTATCTTTCAGGTATACATCCCAAAGTGGTGTAGCTGTTACCTCTATTTTTTAGGACTTTGAGTATCCTCCATACTGACTCCCTAATTCTCATATAAGAGACCTAATAAAGTTGAGAATTTAAGTATATTTTGTATTTCAATTTCAATAGGCTGCAAGATAAAGCTTTCTCAGATAAGAGTCTTCACCAACATAACACTGATAATAAGCTATGCCCTACTAGGACAATTATAAACGTCTCTTGGTTTTTTGACTGAATCTGAAGTCTAAGATGCCTGAGAAGGTATGAATTTGTGATTGAAACTTTGAGATTTATCCTATGTTATTGGAAGTGGTCAGCATTTTCCACACACTGGTTGATGGTGTTACTCAGTCGCCAAAGCCTTGCCTTAGACTTTGCTTTGTAACAAGTTTCCAGTGTTTATTCTGGTACCATCTGCCCCTGTGTACAGGGGAAGGGGGAAGCAGCATCATCTTCTTGAAATACACTTGATGCTAATCATCTTCAAATTTAATTACCTAAGTACCAATGTCAGATGAATGTGTTCCACCATGTCTGTGAAAAATTTCCTGTGGTAGTTTGAATAGATGGACCCTAATATATTCAGTGTTTTATTAGTTTGTAGTTTGGATCTGCAGCCACCTGGCAGGAGGCAGTGTCACTGGGCAGATATTAAGGTGTGGTGGTGGGTTTAGGATTTCTATCTAAAGATATGCAAAGTGTGCCTAGTTGGAGTTCCTGAAGTGTGCTGTGCTGTGTGGCTATTGGCTTGTGGCCTTTCTGTGTTGGTCCTGTGAAAGCAGGCCAGCTTCTTCTGCCATTATGGAACTTCCCCTGGATCTGCAAGCTTCAATAAATATCCATTCCTCCATAACTGTGTCTGGTCTGGAAGTTCATCTCAGTGAACCTGAAGCTGTCTGCTACAGAAGTTGGTACCAGGAGTAGCGTGAGATGAACCTGACCATATGGATTTTGGTTTTTTGGAACCTTTGTTTTGGAGGAACAGGCATGGACTTGGTGCTTGCAACTGAAGATGCCTTCTGGAGTGGTAAGCCAAGTTGAATGGACTATTCTGTTGAGAATCTGAGAATGCTAAGTGCAGACAGTATTGAACTTCAAGGCTTGGCTTATGAGTTTTCTAAGGGAAAGAAAGACTGCAGAGGACTTTGTTGGAACTGGGCTACTGGCATAAGGGCTGGCTGCATTCTGCTGCCCAGGCCCAGAGATTTTGATAAAGGCTAAATTTGTAATGGATTGGTGTGCTTGGCTAAAAATATTGGATTGAAAGATTTAAGATTTTAAATTGGAAAACCTCAAGCAAGTTAAAATTATAGGCACTGAGACTGGTTTTAGGTTACTGAAGCAGCTATTGTGAAACACATTAGCAATCTTAAGGAAGATGGCCCAACTGCTTTACATTATAACAATGGAGAGGATGCCTGAGGAAAGACTTTTAGAAATGCAAACTCTTTTGGAAAGAGTTAACTGGAGAATAAACCTGCTTTTCAAGGTTATGATTTATTTTGTCTCTAAATTACGAATATGGCTGTGTCCTGCACACCTGGTATTAGTTTTGGATGCATGAAAAATGCGTGGAGTGGTCATGAACTGCACAAGGTTCCAGGAGCCACTGCTGAGAAGTGGCATGAGAAAGGATGTAATGCCCTGATAGACTGAAAGAACATTTGGAAGATGGACCATGGTTTGCATGGAGACCTGAAGAAATTTTGGATATAACAGGACTGTGAAAAAGGGATATCATGGAGTGCATTGTTGGCCTGGGATGGAAGTTTTCCCTGGCGACTCTGCCCACCTGGAGGGGCAGAATTGGAAAAACCAGAGACTGTCAGTCTCTGGTTATATTGCACTTGAACTGCAGAAGTTTGATGATTGCTGATGGTGGTTGAGTTTGCATTGTTTTAGTCTCTCCTTGCTATGCTTATACCAGTTGAAAATGTTTATTCCGTGCCTTTAGATGTTGTTCAGTGTCCTGCAGCCCAAGCATATGGTGTCTTGAACAATATTTACTCTTCTTGATAGCTGAGTGTGTATGTGTGTGTGTGTGTGTGTGTGTCATTTGTTTTATCCATTCATCTGTAGACTGATAACTAGGCTAAATCCACACCTTGTCTATTATGAATGGTGCTGCAATACACATGGGTATGCAGGTGTCTTTGTGGTATGTTGCCCTATCTTTCAGGTATACATCCCAAAGTGGTGTAGCTGTTACCTCTATTTTTTTAGGACGTTGAGTATCCTCCATACTGACTCCCTAATTCTCATATAAGAGACCTAATAAAGTTGAGAATTTAAGTATATTTTGTATTTCAATAGGCTGCAAGATAAAGCTTTCTCAGATAAGAGTCTTCACCAACATAACACTGATTATAAGCTATGCCCTACTAGGACAATTATAAACGTCTCTTGGTTTTTTGACTGAATCTGAAGTCTAAGATGCCTGAGAAGGTATGAATTTGTGATTGAAACTTTGAGATTTATCCTATGTTATTGGAAGTGGTCAGCATTTTCCACACACTGGTTGATGGTGTTACTCAGTCGCCAAAGCCTTGCCTTAGACTTTGCTTTTTAACAAGTTTCCAGTGTTGATTCTGGTACCATCTGCCCCTGTGTACAGGGGAAGGGGGAAGCAGCATCATCGTCTTGAAATACACTTGATGCTAATCATCTTCAAATTTAATTACCTAAGTACCAATGTCAGATGAATGTGTTCCACCATGTCTGTGAAAAATTTCCTGTGGTAGTTTGAATAGATGGACCCCAATATATTCAGTGTTTTATTAGTTTGTAGTTTGGATCTGCAGCCACCTGGCAGGAGGCAGTGTCACTGGGCAGATATTAGGGTGTGGTGGTGGGTTTAGGATTTCTATCTAAAGATATGCAAAGTGTGCCTAGTTGGAGTTCCTGAAGTGTGCTGTGCTGTGTGGCTATTGGCTTGTGGCCTTTCTGTGTTGGTCCTGTGAAAGCAGGCCAGCTTCTTCTGCCATTATGGAACTTCCCCTGGATCTGTAAGCTTCAATAAATATCCATTCCTCCATAACTGTGTCTGGTCTGGAAGTTCATCTCAGTGAACCTGAAGCTGTCTGCTACAGAAGTTGGTACCAGGAGTAGCGTGAGATGAACCTGACCATATGGATTTTGGTTTTTTGGAACCTTTGTTTTGGAGGAACAGGCATGGACTTGGTGCTTGCAACTGAAGATGCCTTCTGGAGTGGTAAGCCAAGTTGAATGGACTATTCTGTTGAGAATCTGAGAATGCTAAGTGCAGACAGTATTGAACTTCAAGGCTTGGCTTATGAGTTTTCTAAGGGGAAAGAAAGACTGCAGAGGACTTTGTTGGAACTGGGCTACTGGCATAAGGGCTGGCTGCATTCTGCTGCCCAGGCCCAGAGATTTTGATAAAGGCTAAATTTGTAATGGATTGGTGTGCTTGGCTAAAAATATTGGATTGAAAGATTTAAGATTTTAAATTGGAAAACCTCAAGCAAGTTAAAATTATAGGCACTGAGACTGGTTTTAGGTTACTGAAGCAGCTATTGTGAAACACATTAGCAATCTTAAGGAAGATGGCCCAACTGCTTTACATTATAACAATGGAGAGGATGCCTGAGGAAAGACTTTTAGAAATGCAAACTCTTTTGGAAAGAGTTAACTGGAGAATAAACCTGCTTTTCAAGGTTATGATTTATTTTGTCTCTGAATTACGAATATGGCTGTGTCCTGCACACCTGGTATTAGTTTTGGATGCATGAAAAATGCGTGGAGTGGTCATGAACTGCACAAGGTTCCAGGAGCCACTGCTGAAAAGTGGCACGAGGAAGGATGTAATGCCCTGATAGACTGAAAGAACATTTGGAAGATGGACCATGGTTTGCATGGAGACCTGAAGAAATTTTGGATATAACAGGACTGTGAAAAAGGGATATCATGGAGTGCATTGTTGGCCTGGGATGGAAGTTTTCCCTGGCGACTCTGCCCACCTGGAGGGGCAGAATTGGAAAAACCAGAGACTGTCAGTCTCTGGTTATATTGCACTTGAACTGCAGAAGTTTGATGATTGCTGATGGTGGTTGAGTTTGCATTGTTTTAGTCTCTCCTTGCTATGCTTATACCAGTTGAAAATGTTTATTCCGTGCCTTTAGATGTTGAAAGTATATAACTTGTTTGATTTTACAGGACTCACAGCTAAGAGACAATCTTAAATCTCAGATGAGACTTGGGACTTTGGAACTATCTTAAGTTGGTCAAGACTGTGGGGACCTTTGATTGGACTGAATGCAATTTACAATGTGTGATAGTTATAAATCTATTGGTGGCCAGGGACAGAATGTGGTAGTTTGAATAGATGGCCCCCAATATATTCAGTGTTTTATTAGTTTGTAGTTTGGATCTGTAGCCATCTGGCTGGAGGTAGTGTCATTGGGCAGATATTAAGGTGGGTTTAGGATTTCTATCTAAAGATATGCAAAGTGTGCCTAGCTGGAATTCCTGGTGTGTGCTGTGCTATGTGGTTTTTGGCTTGTGGTCTTTCTGTGTTTGTTCCTGTTAGAGCAGGCCAGCTTCTTCTGCCATTATGGAACTTCCCCTTGATCTGTAAGCTTCAATAAATATCCCTTCCTCCATAACTGTGTCTGGTCTGGAAGTTCATCTCAGTGAACCTGAAACAGTCTGCTACAGTTCCTGACTCATCAATATGGCTCCTAACCTGGATCTGCCTGAGATGCTGACATACCGAGTAAGCATCTCAAGGACCAGACAATAAGGATGGTGGGGAGGGACACAAAACTGGCCAAAATGGAAATGGCACCATAACATCCTTATCCTGAAAGACACACTAAAGGGTTGAACCTTCATCAAGTCCTTAGAGGGAACACTCAGTTCACAGGTTCCTGGAGAGGGTATGATGGAGACTAACCTTAAGCTTGTCCTGCTTCTCTCTCTCTCTACCTCTTTTATCTCTTCTCTCATTCTCTTCTATATTACCTATCTTTTTCTTCCTTCTTTTCCCTTGGTGTTGTCCTGTAACTCCCAGTATCAGCATGCAGTTAACATCCACAATGAGCTGTTGATCACAGGCACCTAAAAGGTTTCCCCAAAGAAGACAAATTTCTGTCAGAGTGCTTGATGACCCACCAAAGGTTAATGGTAAGACCCTACTGCTGAAGACATATGCTACTGGTATGTAACATGGAGTGACCTGGCTGGAATCTGGAAGAGAGTCAGTCCCCAATTAGCTTGTCTAGTGCCAGAAGGTGCTAATTGAGCAATTGGGGGAAAGTGAACAACAATTGTCCAAACAATGCATGATCTAAGCCTCTCAGCAGCAAACAACCTGATGTGATGCTCACACAAGGGCACACAGCCATGGTGGGTAACCAATTGCTCTTGATTTGGCTAACAGATTCACTCAGTAGAATGGAACCCATAGCTGGAACTGGGAAACAAGTCAGAACCATATCCAAAAAATGAGCCCACTCTCCATTATCAAGCTCCCACCAATCATGGCTACAAGAGGACCTACACCTATGAAATTCTCTCTAAAATAACAATGGTTACCCATGTATCTTGCACTGACCTCACTCTCTGTTGGAGAATCTGCTTCTCTTTTTCAGATGGAAGCAGAACCTGAGGAGAGAATCAGCCCATCGCACCTCACCAGGGCTCCAGCTGAAACCATAGAGTAATTGGGGAAATGAGCAAGAGTGCTGCTTTCTTGGTGAACTTGGTACCAACACAAGGGTTAAGGAGAGACACAGAGAACACTCAACTCCTAACAAACCAGATATCCAGAGAAACAGAGGCTCCCTTGACCTCATCATTTAAGTAGACCTGAAACGATCCCAAGATGGGTCAGGGAAATTTGCAGAAGAGGTGGTGGAAAGATTGTTAGAGCCACAAGTTGGGACATTATGCACAGAGACATTGCCTCTTCCCCATAACTGATGGCTACCCCCACGATGCATGACCCACATTCCCCAACAAGAAGAGTCCCTTTGGAGAGGGGAGGACAGGGAGGAAGTTAATGATAGTACCAGCATGACTGTATACACACTATCTACATAACTAATAAAAAGCAATACAATTCCCTCTTGCTAGTTTAATAAGATTGTTTAAATCATATTATCCTGTTACAGATAAGTAAGCTGCAGAATTATTTTTTTGTTGTTGTTGTGTTTGGTGCCAGGGATTATAAGGAACCAAATGTAGATGGATTCTGACTAGAAAAAGCAAATGAAGGAAACATCCACATGATCACACACAACACTGTCATGGTAGAAAAGCAACTATGCTACTCCCTTCGACTCTACATTGATGTGTGTGTATGTCAGAATCCCATACCTCCATCATTGCTGTCCCAAAAGAACCTAGGGTATCTTCTTGTCTGGGTATCAACATCACCTTACACATTTCCTGTGAATTCCAATTCACATGCTGAACTTAGCTTTCAATAGATGTATCATTTAGTTTCCCTGTTTCCAGGGTTTATAAAATTATGTTAGAAATGGATTAGAATTTATTGTGGATAAGACACAAATAAGTTTGCACAGATATTTTGTTCACAGTATACATGAACTGTTCATGGTAGTTATTGCTAGTCAGAATTAGGGTTTACTTATATTATCCTTTTTTCTACTTGTATGTATGGATTCCCAAAAATAAATGTGGGGCTGACAAGATGGACTAGGAGTTGGGGGTGCTTGCTTGCAAACCCTGATGGCTGGAGTTCGATTTCCCAGTACCCATGTAAAGCCAGATGTACAAAGTGGCATATGTGAATGGAGTTGGAGCTCATTTGCAGTGGCAGGAGTCCATGGTGTGCCTATTCTCTCTCTCATTCTCTTTTTGTCTCTCCTTGTAAATAAATAAAAAAGTATTTGACAAAATGTAGATTCTTCATGAAAGAAGAAAAACTTGATTTAATAAATTAAATTTAAAAATAAGAAATAAAATAGTGATTTTTAAAAATATTTTTTTATTTTTATTTATTTATTTGAGAGAGGGAAAGAGGCAGAGCGAATGAGAGAGAAACAGAGAAAGAGAGAACACACCAGGTTTTCCAGCCACTGCAAATGAACTCCAAATGCATGTGCCACCTTGTGCATCTGGCTTACATGGGTCCTGAGGAATTGAATTGAGGTCCTTTGGCTTTGCAAGCGTCTTAACCACTAAGCCATTTCTCCAGCCCCTAAAATAGTGATTTTTATTTTAAACCACCATGTGCATTATCTACTTTCTTGTTGCTAGGACAAAATACCTGACATAGAGCAACTTTAAGGAGGAAGGGTTTATTTCACCATTCAATTCCAGAGGAAATATTGCATCCTGGTGGTGAAATTATGCTGGCAGGAGTATGAGACAGCTGGTCACTTTCCACCCACAGGAAGGAAGTAGAGAGAGAGGCACGTTGATGCTCAGCCAGCTCTCTACTTTTTATTTAGTCTAGGGTCTCAACCCAAGGAATGGCACCACCCACAGTCTAGGGGGCTGTTCACATCTCAGTTAATATAGTCAAGACAATCCCTCCCAGGTCCAAAACCTCATTTTCTAGGTGATTCCATCCTGTCAGTGTGACCATCAATATAAACCATTCTATTATAAGGAAGATATAAGAATCATGACAACATCAATAGCATTGTCAGTTACTTTTAACTTAATTTTGAAAAATGAATATAGATTTAGATATTATTAATTTTGGCATTTTAAAATATCATACATGAGTCAGTATATGACTACTAAAAAAGTAAAAAAAAATGAAAAGGCTAGCGATATGGCTCAGCAGTTAAGGCTCTTGCCTGCAAAGCCTATTGACCTGGGTTCAATTCCCCAGTACCCACATAAAGCCAGATGCACGAAGTAGCACATGCATCTGGAGTTCATCTGCAGCAGATGGAGGCCCTCAAATGCCCATTTTTTCTATCTGTCTCTCCATCTCTGCTTGCAAATAAATAAAAATATTTTAAAACATTTTACTTATTGGCAAGAGAAAGAGGCAAATGGAGACAGAAAGAGAACATGGGCCTCCAGCCACTGTAAATGAATTCTAGATGCCTCTGCCACCTTGTGCATCTGGCTTATGTGGTACTAAAAAGTGAACCTGGTCCTTTGCTTCTCAAGCAAGTGCCTTAACCACTAAGCCATCTCTCCTGCCCCAATATATTTTTTAAAGTGAAAAAATAAACTGATTGACCATGAACTCAGAAATTATAGAAACGAAAATATAAAGGAAAACAGTGAAAATAATACGTGTTCAACATGTTTACCAAGGCCAGCATGAGGAAACAGTAAGAGTTATACACAAGGAAAATATGCCACCCTGAAGTGGTGCGACTCACTTCAGTATCACACATTACTTTAGAATTCTTTCTTGATCTTTGGCAGGAGGTAACTAAGATTTACAATGACAGCTGACCTTTAACCAGAAATGAGCCCTGAGTCAATGAAGTACAATGTGGGATATAGAATATTTTCCCAACCATGCTAAGCGAATCCTTAGAGAGACAGTGTAGAATAAATCTGGGAACTTTCAGTCTGAGGCCAACCAGATCTGATTTAGGTCTAGTCTCTCTATAGCTTCAAAACTCTATGTGATCTTGGAAATGCAATTTACTTGTTTTAAGCTTCCACTTCCTACCAATATTTTGAAAATAATATTGTATGTTTTATGCTATAGTCTTAAGCTATGTAGGTGTATGTTGTATACTGTCTCCTCCTTTAGGTTGAGCAAATAATTTTAATATCTACCTACACAGTTACTGACCTATACCAAGTATTTAATAAATAATAGCTGTCACTCATTGTGTGACTCATAGTATCTAACCAATTCTATGTCTTCCTTTATTCTCTATGAAAATTTAATCTTATACTATAGATATTTATGATTAATTAAATTATATACTATACTTAATTAAATCAAATTTTAAGTAATTAATTAAATAATATACTATACTTGTAATTAATTAAAATACAGATTGTTTGAAGAATAAAAAATCGACCAGATATGTATTATTTTTCCATTATATTATTAGTTTTTCTGACCTATTTATTGAAATATCTCTTCCATTTACACGCAAGGCATAGATTCCTTAGAGGCAATCAAAAGCTCATGTTGGCTTGGCACCAGAGAGACTATTGTACAGGCAGTAGAGTGAGTCACATGAAGCAAAAATGAACCACCAACATGGGCAATTATTTGAAAAATTATGACAAAAATTAAGTCAGTAAGAAAAGTATCAATCAGATAATTAGTAGTTAAGCAAAAACATTCAAAGCATGAACTCTCTTTCCATTTTTAACCAGGTATATTGGACTCCTGTGAAAACTGATTAATAGGATTAACATGATTAATATGTTCAGTGCTAATGCCAGAAAGGAACCACTAACTGTGTGACAGTGCTCTTTTGCAAGATTAGATCTACCTAAACCATGTTACAAATCATACCAAAGAGGCAATGTAAATGATATGGGAACAATGAACTTGCAGTTGATGTAGAACGTATTAGTAAAAAAGTGTAACATGGTGATAAAAGGTGAAGGACATAGTGGGGAGAGAATGCCTGGTTTGCTGCCTGTGTGAACTTGGAATACCTTAATTTCTCTTTGCTTTAATTTGCTCTATCATAAAATGAGGCTAATAGCACTTCACAGGACTAAAGTATAACATGCAAAGTGCTACGAATAGTATCTGACATTTGATAAGCTTTCAATTACCATTAATTATTTTATGTTCAACATGACACTTTAATCACCAAGGGAATGCAAATCAAACCATAATGAAATATCCACTCACACCATTTAGAATGTGCATTATCAAAACCAAGTGAATGATAACAAGTATTGACAATGATGTGGAGAAATGGAACACTTACCATGGAAGTAGAAAGTTGGTGGGAATGTAAGTTGATGGCACTAGTATAGAGTTTCCCCCAAAATCCAAATCTAGAATTAAGCCTATGATCAAGCTTCTGGGCATATATTGGAAGGAAGTGAGTATCGCAAGGAGATATCTGTACACCCATGTTGATGGAAGCATCATTTAGTTTGGTGAGATATAAAAATAGCCTTGGAGAGGGATGGGAGAATCAGAGATGTTAGTTAAGGGAAGTAAAGTTAAATACTACATGTATTTGATAATTCCCCAGTCCATCATATCATGCATTGGTTTCTCCACTCCCTTTTCAATCAAGCCAACTTTCTCCTCATCCAGCTATCTGTCCTCTCCTATTATCTCCTCTAAGTTTATGTGTCCAAAGCTTTTCAGACTCTTTCAGCAGCTGGATCTCTCTGGATAAAATTAATCTCCAGAAGTTTGCAATCTGTTAATATAAGAATAATGTGATATAGAAATCTTTCTAGATAGTTTATTTCTGTTGTAGTGGAGGGCCTGGTGCCTGCAGTCAAAGCAACAGCTCATAGTGCTTGTTTTCATCTGTAAGGAAAAGTTCATTTAGAGATTTTCAAAATCATAAATACTCTATAAAACCTTTGTTTTGATACGTTATATGAAACAGATATAGAACAACCCCAGCCATCCAGGAGAAAACATGTATAACAGTAAAAGACTAAGAAGGCTTTTCTAAGTGCCACAGGTTTATGTATGGTAGCTCACGATGGATACCTAGCTTGATTGCATAACTTGTCTATTCCGAATAATGCCATAAGAAACATGGATGGGCAGGTATCTTTGAAATATGTTTCCTTCTCCCTCAGGTATATGTCCAGATGCAGTATAGCTGGGTCATCTGGCACCTCTATTTTTTGACTTCAATTCTTACACTGCTTTTAAAGAATAGGTAATATTAGTAGATGTATTTATGATGAAGAAACCAAGAGAGAAAGTGAGTAAAATTATAATGCTAGTCTTCCTGCAAGGCAAAATTCAAAACTGGCTTGGAAGCTGTCTCCTCACCTTAGTGCTGTGCTACTCCCACGAAGTAGGACCTCCTCTCCTTCAGTCATGAACAGTTGGTGATGGTACTACTCGTTCTGTTAGATGGAAAGAGTTATTTGCCCCAATTCCCTCCACAAGGAAGAAGGACTGGGAGTCAAATTCAGTCTTGCTTGTTGCCAAAAGCTGTGCTATTTCCACTCTACACAGCTGCTTCTGCACAGGCCTGAACATCCCAATGCATTTTCAATTACTCTATCCTGATTTCCTGTGACAGGGTTGTGTTATCTGCACCACAGGCAGAGTGGAGAAGATACTTGCTTATTTATTGTATTGAAGTGACATCCAGAAGGAAGTAATTCCCAGAGTGCCTTCAACAAAACAATTGTGTCACCTTCTGGTATTTGAACTGTCTACTGGCCAACATAAAAAGCTAAAGGTGACTTTACTCAGATAAAATAATTCTGCCTGCACTCCACTGAAGTGATTGAATGTCTCATAATTCCAAATGTTATTCAGCAGCAATTACAGGCAAGGGAGGTGGCTTTAGTCATAGATCTTGATTCCCGCTTTTTGTTTCAGAGGCAACACAATGGGGGTAGGGTGGAGGGAGTAAGGAGTGGTTTTAATTTCTTCTCCTGATTTTTGTTGTCCTCTCTTGCCATTTAAGGGACCTATACTCCTGTGACAATCTATCAGGGGAAAAAAAAAAAAATAATAGCTATTGGAACAAGGTTTTGAGGAGTAGAGGGTTGGAAATAACAATAGAATAATGGGGGAGCCCCGATTTTCGCAATGGTGAGGTCCTTCTAAATCCTTCTTTGGCTGCCCAGCCACGGATGAGGCTGTCATTACACTGAGGGAAAGGGCTTGCCCAGAAAACCTGCCTGGGGAGAAAAACACTCATTGTTGCAAACATAAAAGACAACGAGCACTAGATCCCCATCCCCACCCCCGAGTCGACAGTGAGTTTTATTTGGGGGGACGTAGAAGGAAGCCCATGGTTGTGAGTACCTCTCCACCTCCTTCCAGCTCTGGGATAAGCTCTTGACATATATTTTACCTTCCTCTGAGCTAGGTATTCACCATCTGGCTTTTTCAGAAGAGGATATCAACGAGGTTAAATTACTGGCTTAAGGACATGGCGTTGGATAGCCTCAGAAGCAGAATTCAAGCTGACCTGACCTGTCTTTGGAGGTCTTCGTTCTGACAGTGAACAACTTTATAAACACGTGTATTTTTAATCGGAACACTGCAGTTGTCAAACAGCCTAAAATGTGAATGCCGCCCCGCCCTCTGTTGGAAGAGGGTGGAACTTTCCTTTCATTGCTTCATGTTTCTGTTTGGAAGGACCATCATTAGAGTAACAGTCCTGGTTGGGTGGGGTGGGGGGGAGTTCTTCCTTCTTCAGGACAGATGAGAAAGCCCCATAACTGGTTAAACCAACCAGAGGGAATTGAGCAGAAGGTAGCTCTCTTCTTTCTGCTTTGGGGACAGTTCTCATCTGTTCTCTCTTTTTAGGTTCAAAAATTCTTACACTGAGGGCAAACTTTGGTTTTCTGTTATTTTGGTGAAATATGAATAGGTTTCTTTCTATAGTGTATTGCCATTAGTGAGCTAAAATCCAGCCATTCCTTTGTACCCTCATAGTTTTTGATATTATCTCTGGCTTTATCAAGGTAATAATTTAACATTCTAATTCATGTTGTTTATGGTTCAATTAGTTGTAGACCCAATTCCAGCACCTCCATGGGTTCACAATCTCATAGGAGACTCCAAATATAGTGGATAACGAGTTTTGGCATGCTACGTTATTAGCCAGTATAGATTCCATAGGAGAAAACACAACCCTGCACGGATTTACCCATGCATGTGTTCAAAGCACTGAGTTTAGAACACAGCACAGCACACTTAGTTTAATCCTCTGCTTGACCCTGCCATGAATTTCCTAATAGTTTTCCAACAGACTCTTAGCATTCTCATTTATTATTGGGAAACAACATAAAGTAACTTTCCTCAATTTAATGATTGAAGAAATGTGGAGGATTTTAAACACTATTCTTAGTGAGTTTTCCTGAGATATCCATAAGAGCATTGTTTGTCCAAGGGAAGGATTGATTGTGAGGAAGATGTGTGTGTGTGTGTGTGTGTGTGTGTGTTTGTGTGTGTGTTTTGAAAAACTTTCAGGCCTAATCTTGCTAATCCCTTTTGTGACTGATTGTATTTAATCTGGTTGCTGTTGATTTCCCAAGAGTGGTACTTGAGTGGATGATGTGGAAGTGGGGACATGAGCTTTATAATCTGGAAGAACAGGGCTTAAATCCTATTTTTAGCATTTACTATCTGTGTAAGTTGAATTATAATATTTTGAGCAATAATTTCACTATTTAAAAAATTGGAGTAGTTGTTCTGAGGATTAAGTAGGATATTTGTGTTGTTTTCTTGTTTATGAGTTGTGAGAGTTCTTGGCATAGACTGTATGCAAATCATCCCTCAGATATGCATATTGAAAACATTATCTTACAGTTTATCACGTCGTCTCTTAATTTCTCTTGAAGCCCATTGATTTAATTTTGGAAGACTCTTTTTATTATTATTATTATTATTTTAATTTTAAAATCTATGCTATTTGTGTCCAGATACAAGGTAAGGAAAATTGTCCCTTATGATTTCTTCTTGAAGTTTTGTAGTTTTAAATTTTCTGGGGAAATCAGGAAAAATTTGTTTTAAGAGAGAGTAGAAATAAGTGAGAAGAAAGGCTCCCAACCAAGATGGGTTGCCCCCTCACACCTGGGTGGGTCCCAAGAGTGAAAGGCCAGAAATCCTATAGTTTTAATTGTTACATTTACTTTTACTATTAATTTGCAGTTATTTTTTATTAAGCTAGGTAAGGATCTAGCATCAAAACGTGTTTTGTTTTGTTTTGTTTTTGTTTTGAGCTTATGGATACCCGCATTTCCTAACACTTATTAAAAGAAAATGACTTTCCCCATTAGTTGCTCTGGAATGTTTCCAAGTACTAATTAACTACATAAGTGTAGATCTGTTACTGGAGTGAGTTGTGCTCTACTGATAGACATGTCTGCCTTTGTGGAACATGCTGTGCTGCTTATTCCAGATACCTAACCATCTTGAAATCTGGTAATTTACCTCATTAACATTGTCCTCTTTTTGTGCAGTGTGGTGTAGGTACGCGTGTTTATATGTGTGTGGGGTGCCAAAGTGTGTGCTCATTATGTGGAGGCAAGATGCTGATGTTGGATGTCTTTCTTGATCACTCTCCACCTTATTTACCAAGGCAGGTTGCCTCACTGAAACCCAGCTCTGACTGACTTGGACATTCTAGCTCTGCAGCTTGCCCCAAGAATCCATCTCCACCTCCAGAGGAATCTTTCAGTGAGGCTGTATCACCACCATGAGTTTTTGGATGCTGGGGATCTGAACTCTGGTCCCTGTGCTTGAGCTGCTATGGCTTTACCAGCTGAGCTATTGCCCTGGCCCCAAACTTTGTTTACTTTCAAAATTGTTGCAGCTATTTTACAATATTTTATTTTATTATTTTACTTTTTTATTGACAACTTCTTTAATTGTAGACAATATCCCATGGTACTTCCCTCTCTCCCCCCACTTTCCCCTTTGAAAGTTCACTCTCCATCATATCCCCTCCCCCTCTCAATCAGTCTCTCTTTTCAGTTTTATGTCATGATCTTTTCCTCCTATTATTATGGTCTTGTGTAGGTAGTGTCAGGCACTGTGAGGTCATGTATATCCAGACCATTTTGTGTCTGGAGGAGCATGTTGTAAGGAGTTCTACTCTTACATTCTTTCAGCCCCCTCTTCCACAATGGACCCTGAGCCTTGAAAGGTGGGTTTGAGATGTTTCAGTGCTGAGCACTCCTCTGTCCCTTCTTCTCAGCACCATGGTGCCTTCTGAGTCATCCCAAGGTTGCCACCATCTGAAAAGAAAAGCTTCTCTAACCAAAAATGAGAGTAGCATTAATATATGCTTGTGGACATTAAGACAAGTGCTTACTGGCAGTTTGGTGAGCATAGTATATACCTTTAGCAAGACACCAGCAGATATTACACCCTTAGGGCTCATGACTACCCCTGTTGTAGGTTTTCAGTATCAGGGATGTATTCCCTCCCATGGAGCGGGTCTCCAGACCAATTGGAGAGCAGTTGGTTTCCCCATAACAGACATGCCGCTATTGCACCCATTGGCTCATTTGGCCTGGCTGGCCAAATTTAAAACTTGCAGTGTTCAGTGTTGATTACCTTCTCTGTTGTTGTCTTTCTCCAGTTGAACTGCATGAAGTGTAGCTTTTTCCAGCTTTCTGTCAGCTGGTGCACATGGAGGAGGCTTTCAGCTCAGCTCCAGCAGGTTTTTGCAGTGAACCTGCAGCCCAAGTATGTGGAGTCTTCAGCAATAAGGTCTTTACCATCTATTCCTGGTGGGAAACCAAGGGCCTTGGCAATGGCATACAATGTTTTGGGGGTATCTGTGACCTCCCTGGCCAACAACTGACTGGAAGGTATCCCGTCCCTGGCACTGAAACTTTTCTAGTAACAATCTATTCCTTCTGAGTGTTCCATTGTCCAGTAAGTAGGTTGACTTATTTATAACCTCTTAGATTTTAATTAGCCCTCCCTCCACCATTCCTTTACTCAGTCTCTTCTCCTGACCTCACTTAGGCCTTTTCACCCATATTAATCTGTTCTTCTACTTACATTATATATGATACCATCCTATTAAGTCCCTATTTTATATTTGCATATAAATTTTAAAACTATCTGGATATTTTGGGGAATTGTGTTGAATCTCTAGCTGTTTGAACCAAATTGTTATTTCTGTTGGGTCTTTAATACCTGATCACAGCATGTATCTACATTTGTAAAGATCTTTATTTTTCTCAAAATCTTCATTCATTTTCAGCTTATAGGTAATGTACACTTAATAAAAATGATTCTGTATATTTCCTACTTTTGATGCTATTGTACACAGTATTGTATTATTACAATTTCCAATTACCCAGTTATTATGAAGAAAAAGACATGCTTTCCATTACAATTTTAAAGACTCTTGATGGGTTCTATAGTAATGTTCCTCCTCTTATCATTGAGATTAGTAATATTTTTTATTTCTTCACTTTTTATGGAGATAAGTTTTGGTAGAAGATTTTAATTTTTTGGATCTTTTTAAATAATTGGTTTTGGGTTATTGATTTCATAGTCCATTTTGAATTTCATTGATTAGATTTTTGCCTTTACTACTTCTTTTGTTTTCTTGAGTTTAATTCTCTTATTGTTTTTCTAGTTCCTAAAAGTGATAATTTGGATATTATTGTGAAATTGCTACTTTTTAAGTATATTCATTTAATGCTACATATATTCATCTATACAATACTTTAATTAAACTTCACACATTCTTGGGAAAACATGTTTCAATTTTATTCAACTTAAAATACTTTGTGTTTATATCTCGACACAGGAGTTGTTTAGAAATTTTTTCCCCAAAATGTTGAGAATCTTTTAGATATGCTACTGAAAATGATTTCTAACTTAAATCAGTTCTGTTCAGATCCTACTCTTAAATTTATTGAGATTTGTTCTTTGATGTAAAATATTGTTAACCTTAGTGAATATTCCCTATCACAAAAATTGGATAAGCTGCTTTTGGATAAAATATTTGAAAAATTTTAAAAGTCAAGTTAGTTCATTGATTTCCAGTTATTCTGAATTTTACCAATGTAGTATGTACTAGCTCTACCAATTATTGAGGGAAAGCCTTTGAAATTTTCAAGTAATCATGTCCTTGATTAGAACCCTGCACTAAAACTATCAGGTAAGAATTTTTGAACTCATGCCTCTTAGAAATTGTGTGAAACAGTAAGTTTAGTTTTGTCTTTGGATAAATTGTGGGTTGATTTGTCATCCAGAAGTAGACTATGAATGCTCTACTTATGTTGAGTAAATTTGTGTTTTTAAAACATTTTCATTGACAATTTTCATGCATGTACATATAATGCATTTTGATCATAATTTCCTTCCATTAACCTTCTTTTATCCCTCCTCCTGTATCTTCCTTCCAATGAAAACCCTATTTCCCACCAGTCCTTTTAATATTTTGATGTCTTTCTTTGTTTCTTCCACCATTATCCAGAATAGAATGCTGATGGTCCCAATATTGTGCAAATCTTTGGGAAGGTAATGGCTGCCTCTGTGAGGTCATGAATTTATGTCTGGAAGACAACACTCCTCTCCATCCTCTGGCTCTTACATTCTCCCTGCCCCCTCTTCTACAATGTTCCGTAAGCCTTGGAGTACATGATAGATATATTTTGTTTAATGCTGAACACTTAACAGTCATAGATTCTCACAACTTTGGTGAATGTAAGTCTCCTCAGTAGGCACAACCATAGGCAAAAGATGCTTCTCTAACCAAAAGTGAGAACAGCACTACTATGTGAAGATAAACGTAAATATTTACAGGGCAATTTGATATGTAGTATGAATACATTTACACAACCAAACACAGTGCCTTTCTTCCTAGGGCCTGTAACTTTCCCAGTCTTAGACTATTGACTAGCTTTTCATTAGCAGGCATGAATTACCTCCTGTGAAGTACTTCTCAAATCCAATCAGAAAGCATTTGGTCACCCCAATAACTGACCTGTATCAGTCTTCATGTCTTTCTTGACTGGCCAATTGTCTAGCTCCTAGGTTCCACTGCTGGTTAAGACAGTTGATGACTCTTCTCCCCCGACAGGTCACATAGCACTTTTCCAGCACTATGAGAAAGGTTTTAGCAGGGAAGAAGTTTCTAGCTCAGTTCCACCTACATCTGTGATATCTTCACCAACAGGGGCTCACTACCTAGTTCTGGTGGGCATCCAAGAATCTTGGCATTAGCCTGTATTGTTTGGGAGGCTTAGAGGCCTTTTTGGTCAATGAATTCCTGTATTTTTATGATTCCGTTTTACCGATTTTATTATATTTGGGATTTTAGATTGTTGTTTGTATCAGACATTGCTCTAGGGTTTGCTGCATACAAATTTAACATACCGTTGTCTGATTTCAAATAATATCATGCCATCTCATATACAAAATGAGAACATTCTAATATTATACTTCTGTTTTAATCTTTCCTGAATTTTGTGATATTGTCATCACACCTATTTTGTACTATTGTCATCACACATCTTTTGTACATATATTACAAATTCAACAAATATATACAATTTTAGTCAATTGTATGTAAAATATTTTAATGAAATTAATATTAATTAATAGTAAAAGCATAAAATTGCATGTATATATGGGATTATTTGTAGTGTTTTGATACATACATACATTGTATCATGTCCAAATTGAGGTAAAATTTTCTATCTCCTGAGACTTTAACAGTTATTTTACTTAAACATTTAAAAATCCTTTCCTTTAACTTTTAAAAATATATATTGTTATCTTAGTTATCTTTAGTGAATAATAGCACACTAAAACTTCTTAATGTTACTTTTAAGTGAAATAAAATATATGTATATCTATATACATATTAACTACTTCTGGTTTCCTCAGTCCTTTGTGAAGATGTAAATTTTCTTATGTTATTTTCTTTTTTGCTGAAACTTTCTTTAACATTTCTAATTGTGTTTGTCTAGTGGTGATAAATTTTCTTAGTATTTATTTTCTTAAGTATTTTGGTTTCATGTAAAAAATTATATAGTCATGAAAATAGTATTCTTTTGATATTTTTCACTTTTTTGTCTGTTATATTCAGCTTTACTACTCTTATCTTCTGTCAGATATTATTTCTGATGATAAGCTTATAGTTGTTTTTTTCTTTAGTCTTCTCTTCATAATGCATCTTTTATTATTGTTGTTTCTAAGATTTTATTTTTATGATTGCTTTTCTCCAGTTTAATTTGGAAGCATCTTTACTTTTGCATTTCTTCCTGGTGTTCACTGAGCTTCATGAATTTTTTTAATTTTAAATATATATTTTTTATTTATATTATTCTGATTTTACATTCATAGTATTGGTTCCATTGTCCTCTTCCCTGTCCTCCCACTTTCCAAAGGACCCTCATCAATGGGGAATGTGGGTCATGCATTGTGAGGTTAGTCAAGAGTTCTGGGGGCTATGCCCCAGTCTCTGTGTATAAAGACCCAACTTGTGACTCTAACAATCTTTCCGCCCCCTCTTCCGCGAGTTTCCCTGAGCCACATTGGGGTCATTTTAGTTCTGCTTCAGTGGTGAGGTTTTGGGAGCCTCTGTGTCTCTGGATATCTGGCTTAGTTGGAGTTGGATGTTCTCTGTGTTTATCTCCTTCAGCATTTTTCTGGTGTCGTGATCTCCATGAACACTGTATTCTTGCCCTTCCCCTGAGTTGTTCTATGGTTTCAGCTGGGGCCCTGGTGAGGCATAGTTAGCTGATCATCCCTTCAGGTTCGTTGTCCACCTGAAAAAAGATAAGCAAATTCTCCAATGGAGAGAGAAGTTAGTACTAGATAGAAGGGATGACCATATATGTTTTGGAGGGAATTTTATATGCGTTGGCTCTCTTCTAGCCCACATTTGGTGGTATCTTGATCTTGGAGACTGAGCTCATTTTTGTACCTGGTTTTGACTTATTTCCCAGTTTCAGCAATGAGTTCCATTCCACTGAGTGGGTCTGTTAGCCAAATCAAGAGCAGTTGGTTACCCACCATGGCTGTTTGCCACTACTGCACTTGTATGAGCATTACGTCAGATTGTTTCCTGCTGGGTATCTTAGACTGCAAGTTGTTTGGACCAATGTCGGACATTTTCCCCCAGTTGCTCGTGTAGCAACCTCTGGTACTAGACTAGCTAACTGTCTGGGGACTGACCTTCTTCCAGATTCTGACCAGGTCTCTCCGTGTTTGGTCTCACACACGTATGCTGTCTTTGACAGTAGGGTCTTACCATTAACCTTTGGTGGGTCACCAAGAACTCTGACAGAAGTCTGTCTTTTTTGGGAAAACTTGTAGGTGTTTCAGATCAACAGCTCATTGTGGAAGTTAACCCCGTGCTGGCACTGGGTGTTATAAGTCTGCACCTAGGAAGGTGAGGGAGGAAAAAGATAGATAATATAAAAGAGAAAGTGAGTATAGAGAAGAGAGGGGGAGAGAGAGAGAGAGAGAAAGAGAGAAGAGAAAAAGAAGCAGGACAAGATTAAAGTTGGCCTTCATGCATGAAGCTTCATGAATTTATGAGTCTATATCTTTCATCACCTTTTGAAAATATTCAGCTTTATTTTCCAAAAAACTTCTTTATTTTATTAGTTATGTAGATAGTGTGTATATAGTCATATTGGTACCATCATTAGCCTCCTCCCTGTCCTAACCCCTCTGAAGGGACCGTCCTCATTGGTGAATGTGGGTTGTGCATTGTGAAGGTAGCCATAAGTTATGGGGAAGAGGCAATATCTTTGTGAATAATGTCCCAACTTGAGACTCTAACAATCTTTCTGCCTCCTCTTCCTTGAATTTCCCTGAGCCATGTTGGGTTAGTTTTAGGTCTACTTCAGTGATGAAGTCTTGGGAGCCTCTGTGTCTCTGGATATCTGATTTGGTAGGAGTTGAGTGTTCTCTGTGTCTGTCTCCTTCACCCTTGTACTGATACCAGGTTCACCAAGAAAGCAGAAATCTTGCTCATTTCCCCAATTACTCTATGGTTTCAGCTGGGGCCCTGGTGAGGTGTGATGGGCTGATTCTTTCCTCAGGTTCTGCATCCATCTGAATAGGAGAAGGAAATTCTCCAATGGGAAGGGAAGTCAGCACCAGATAAATGGGATAACCATTATTATTTTAGAGAGAATTTAATAGGTGTAGGCCCTCTTGTAGCACACAATTGGTGGGAGCTTGATATTGGAGACAGGGCTTGTTTTTGGATATGGTTCTGACTTACTTCCCAATTCCAGCTATGGGTTCTGTTCTACTGAGCAGATCTGTTAGCCAAATCAAGAGCAGTTGGTTACCTACCATGGCTGTGTGCCACTATTGCACTTGTGTGAGCACCATGTCAGGTTATTTGCTGCTGAGAAGCTTAGACCACGAATTGCTTGGACAGATGTTAGTCACTGTCCCCTAGTCGCTCATGTAGCATCTTCTGGCACTAGACAAGTTAACTGTCTGGGGACTGACTGTGTTCCAGATTCAGCCAGGTCACTCTTGTCATGCATATTTCTCTTCCTCCTCGGCCCCAGGTCATCTGTGTGTTTGGTCAGCTTTTTTGCACCATGTCTTACTCATGTTTTCTTTCCTTTTTTTTCTTGAGTTAAAAATATTGCTTTATGGGCTGGAGAGATGGCTTAGCAGTTAACGTGCTTGCCTGCAAAGCCAACGGACCCAGGTTTTATTCCCCAGAACCCACATAAGCCAGATGCACAAGGTGGCATATGTGTCTGGAGTTCATTTGAAGTGGCTGAAGGCCCTGCCACACACATTTTTTTCTCTCTCTCTCAAATAAAAAATAAAAATAAAATATTTAAAAATATATTGCTTTCTTTTTTAAGGTCACTATTTTTTTTATCTTCTACAGTGTGTCATGTACTGATAATCCCATATGTATATTGGGTCATAGTATTTTTCATCTTATTAAAAATTTTGACTTGGCATTCTTTCTCTCTCTTTTCTCTCTCCCTAAAATAAATACAAAAAGGGCTGGAGGTATTGCTTAGTGGTTAAGGCACTTGTCTGAAAAGCCAAAGGACCTAGGTTCAATTCCCCAGGACCCATGTAAGCCAAATGCACAAGGTGGCACATGCATTTGGAGTTTGTTTGCTGTGGCTGGAGGCCTTGGCAAACCCATTCTGTCTGTCTATCTCCCTCAAGTAAATGAAATAAAATTGATTTGGATTATTGGATATCTTTATTTATGTATACAGGTATGGTTTACATTTTGGCATATGTGGGATGATGATATAATATTTTAATATTTTATTTACTTGTATCATTTTTATAATTTATAGTCTATTTATTTCCATTATTGTTTCATTCTGATTTTATTTTATTGAATTTTATATGTGTGGTAATTTTTGGATGGATTCCATCCAGAAACCTACATTTTAATATTTTAAGGTTGGATTTTATGCTTGCCTTCTCTCCTTCTTCCCTTCCTTCCTCCCTCTCTCCCTCCTTCCTTCTCTCTCTCCCTACCTGACTGCCTGTCTGCCTGCCTGCATTGCTATATATATAAATTGTTTTAGGTCACAGGTTAGTTTTAGGTAGTTTGAATAGATGGTCTCCTATATATTCAATGTTTTATTAGTTTGTAGTTTGCATCTGCATCCACCTGGCTGGAGGCAATGTCACTGGGCAGATCTGAAGTGTGATGGTGGCTTTGAGATTTCAATCTAAAGATATGCAAAGTGTGTCTAGCTGGAGTCCCTGAGGTGTGCTGTGCTATGTGGCTTTTGGCTTCTCTCTCTCTGTTTGGTCCTGTGAAGGCAGGCCAGCTTCTTCTGCCCTTATGGAACTTTCCCTGGATCTGTAAGCTTCAATAAATCCCTTCCTGAATAACTGTGCCTAGTCTGGAAGTTCATCTCAGCAAACCTCAAACTGTCTGCTACAGACCCTTTTTGTTATTTTTATCAGTTTTCTTGGATCTCTTGAGAGTAACTTTCAGTTAGGATTAATGTGGCCCACTCCCTGTGCATTTTTCTTTCCTAATTTTGACTTAGTGCTCTGTATGTTTGATGGTCTCCCCAGTTTGGCTGGCATGAGCACAAAATAATTCTGATTATGACAAATTCCGGAGACTTGTTTTTTAGTACACCCTTAGTGTTAGAAGTTTTTCACACATGTCATTATTCAGCACCCATCAAAATTTAAGTAGACCCCTCTGTACATTTTCATAACTTTCATTTTTCTCTTACTGTTTCTTCTTTCCATTCTTCACTTTTGAAACTTCTAGTCCTACTCAGGAGACCATTAGGTCTAATTAATGCTCTCTCCATTGCTTTATGGCCTCTAAATTGCCTTCAGAAAATAAACTGTTCCCTTCACTCAGAGGGGACACAGTGCCTATTACATACATTTTTGTCTACACTGTTAAAAATGAGTTGGGTGCAATAGTGGCATGTCTATTATGGAGGAAACCAACCATTCTCTAATTGGGCTGGAGGCCTGCTCCATTGGAAGGAATACATCCTTGATATTGAAAACCTACAACAGGGGTAGTCATGAGCCCTAGGGGTATAATGTCTGTTTGTGCATGGATAAATGTACATACTAATTTCACCAAACTTCCTGTTAAGCATTTCTCTTAATGTTCACAGCAATATATTAATGCTACTCTCAGTTTTGGTTAGAGAAACTTCTCTTTTCAGATGGCAGTGACCTTGGGCTTACTCAGAAGGTACCATGGTGCTGAGAAGAAGTGACAGAGGAGTGCTCAGCTCTGAAATATCTTTATCACATCTTCCAAGGCTCAGGGTCCATTGTGGAAGAGGTGACAGAAAGAATGTAAGAGCCAAAGGAAGGGTAGGACTCTTTACAACATGCTCCTCCAGGCACAAAATGGCCTGGATATCCATGACCTTGCAGTGTCTGACACTTCCTACACAAGACCATCATAATAGGAGGAAAAGATTATGACATTAAAATAAAAGAGAGTGAATGACAAGGGGAAGGGGTATAATGGAAAGTGGAGTTTCAAAAAGGAATATGGGGAGGGGGACTGGAGGGAGGGAATTGTCATGGGTTGTTGTGTACAATTATGGAAGCTGTCCATAAAAAATAAATTAAATTTAAAAAAATGAGTTGAGAGTTTTGAAACTGACTTAGTGGCCTCTCATGCTTCTAATAGACACTGATATAAAAATTCTACAAGGATAAAATAGTCTCTTGATTGACTAACCCTGCACTTTATTTTGGTGAAGGACAATAATAAATAACTCAACTCCATTTTTTGCCGGGTCTAGGGAAACATTTTCTACTAGAAGTTCTGTAATCCAGTAGTCTCTTCATTGCTAACCCTGCACTTTATTTTGGTGAAGGGCAATAATAAATAACTCAACTCCATTTTTTGCCGGGTCTAGGGAAACATTTTCTAATAGAAGTTCCGTAATCCAGTAGGTCCTGTGTTTCTGGTGGCTATGCTGTGAAGTCACTTATCCAGCAAGATGCTCTGCTTTCTGAGTTAAAGAAGTATTGTAAATTAATTGGCACATCCATGCCAAATGTTTAGTGACATTTCCCACTCATTGTTCTTACATTTTGGTGATTTTGCAACTGGGAATATCATTGAAAGTAGTAGTAGTCACACAGAACACAGAAGATGCACTTAGAGAGACGAGTACATATTAGCTATTGTCTCAAAGTTTTGTTTATAGGTAATGCAGAGTCATCATTTTAAACATGCTTTTGGTGTGTATGTATTATATGCACATGTGAATGCCCTGTGTGCATGCAAGCAGAGGCCAGAGGACTACATTGGATATCCTCCTCTGTTGCTCTTCCAACTTATTTTCTTGAGAAAGGGTCTCTCACTAACCTGTAGCTTTTCATTTCAACTGGACTAGCTGAACAACCCCCATAGTCAGCCTGTCTCAACAGGTCACAAGCATGCACAGCCTTGCCCAGCTTGTACATGGTTTCTGGTGATCAAATTCAGTTCCCATGATTGTTGCTTTTACCCACTGAACTATTTCCTCAGCTCCATAAATTCTCATTCTTATCATGTTTTGTGAATCTTTTTTTAAAATCCTTAATATTTTTTAAAATTTCAGGTATAATGACAACCTTACACAGTTGCTGCTGTGTAATCCTCACTGAAGTTCTTAGTACTCTGAACTCCTGTGGTCATCATTGAAAGGTGGTTCTAAAAATAACCAAAGGCTCAAAAGAAAGATGACTGAAGTCATAAGTTGATATTTAGATACATCAGAACTGAGCCATTGGTTCTGTTTGATCTACTTGTTAAGAGGAAGCTTTGATGCTTTATTTTTACCTCATCTCAAAATGCACACAGGAAAGGAAGTACTTAGAATCAGAATTTAATCTCATGTGTTTTACTTAATGGGTTACCAAGGTAACTACTGGTTTTCAATGAGCCTTTAAGACTTGTATTTTCATCTGAGAAGAGAAATAGATTATATGCATTTGGGGAGTTTCAAAAGGATGCTTTAGTATCTCTGACTGACAAAAGTCTGTAATAACCTTTTGATTTGGAGGTTGGTCTACTTTTATTTTGTTAATGACTAGTTCTTTTATTTATTGAGCACTTGAGCATTGTCAATTTGAATTCCCATGCAGTATACTGAGTAAACAATCCATACTTACATTCTCTGTGTGTGTGTGTGTGTGTGTGTGTGTGTAACTGGATGGTGTGTGAATGTGTGTGAGTTCAGATGTGCTTCATCTGTGCACACGTGTGCAGAGGTCACATGAGAATGTCTGGTGTCCCCTTCTATTCCTGTCCACCATTATTTCCTTGAGACAAGGTCTCTCAATAAACCTGTTCAACACTGTTCGAGTAGACTGGCTAACTAGTAAGTCCCAGTTTTCATTCTATCTCCACCCTCCATAGTGTTGGTGTTACATGCAGGCATATCTGGGTTAATATATGGGTAGTGGGAACTAAATTCAGGTCCTCATGCTTGTGAAGCAAAGCTCTTCCCTCTCTGAAACATCACCTCAACCCCCATAGAAATTTTCTGCTCATTTTTTGTGACATATTATTGCATATATATTAATTATATATACATGAATGTATATAAATGTAATGAACCACATGTTGCATGTACATTTTATTAACTATGAGGGGAATCTTTTTGATTCTATTCCTATGCTATAATTTATGGATACAATGTTAATCTTAAACACCATTTTATCTACTGATTTCTATCAATAAAAAACTTACATTGACTAGAAATAGAAGTGTAAACTGAGTCATCATACTCTTCAAAGCTCTGCTGTTTCCAAAGTAGGTTTCTGCTATACTTTTCTTAAGAAACCAAACAAAACTTTACATTTTCACTCAAACTATTTTATTCATATTTTTCTCAAAGTGTTTCTTAATCATTCTTACCATCACCTCTCTGCTAAAAATGTTTATACTTTCTAGGAATGTCCTTTCTATAGTTTTGTAGCTGTTTCAACTGTATATTTCCTCTAAGGACAAGGATACATACTCCTTTGTACAAATGTCAACTACTTAAAGTCTGATGGAGCTGTCTCTTCATCAAGTTGTATGTCATAAGAAAGGGTGATGATTTTAGTCATTGTTGACATTTGATGTCACTCACACAGTACTAGGCATAGAGTAGATTACCCATAAACTTTTTATTTTATTTTATTTTATTTTATTTTATTTTATTTTATTTTATTTTATTTTATTTGCTTTACTCAGCATAGCAACTGGGCTGGCAAGAGTGGTGCAGGGATGAATATCAAGATGTTTGAGTTGTAGCTTTGACTTTCCTGGTTGTTTCCTGTTAGAAATGTACTCTGACTGTTTCATCTGCTCTATGGTGAGAGACTTATAATGACTTGATTTTTAAACCCCACCACAACACTAACAATCTGGGTTTCCAAGTCAACAAATGCTGAAGTAAGTAGAATTTTACAGTTGGATATTAAAATTTTAAGGAATTAATGTTTTAATGTTTCTCATGGGGCACTCATTGTAGAGATGGCTCAGTTACCTGCTCTACTTTTACTGTACCAGCTATAACATTTGATTTTCTTCCTCTCAGTCACTAAATGGCTGTGGTACCTCCATTCTTCTCATCCATACCCTCTTAGAAAAAAGACAAATGTGAGGGTCAACTAAGAATGCCCCACCCTGAGTGGGCATGTTTGTACGTGTGCATGGTGTGCATACATGCATGTTTGTATATGTATGAGCACACATGCATGTGTGTGAGACCACAGGTTGCTTCAAGAGTTTCTCCTCTGTTATTCTCCACATTATTCATTAAAACAAAGGCTCACACTGAACATAGAGCTCACCAATTTGGCTATAGTAGCTAGACAGGGAGTCCCCAGGATTCTATATTTCTGTCTGCACAGCAATGGGATTAAAGACATTCACAACCATACCTGACATTTTTATGTGGCTTCTTGAGATCTAAACGCAGGTCCTCCTGCTTGATCAGCAAGTACTTAATACACTGAGCTATATCCCCAACCCAGGATGCCCCATTTCTATGAGTCAATTTGATTTCTAGAAGCACAAAGTGGGAAGGAAAGATTTCACATGGGCAATGCCATCTTGCAAAGATAGTTTCTCACTGTATATTATGTGTCTCTCTTCTAGTCCTATACTCTTCCCTCATTATGGAAAATAAAGAGGATAAATGAATAGGATCTATCATGCTGATGTTATACAAATATCTGAATCCTCAAATTCTGCAATTTGTTTGCTCTCTATGCTTTTTGAAGAGTTGCAGTTACTTTCTCATTGCTGGGTGAAAGCAGCCATCCAAAGCAGCTGATTGGAGGAAGCTGGTGAAGGGAAGCTCTGTGATGGCAGGGGAAAGAACGGCATGCGCAGAGGCTGGACTTCACCAGTGCCACAAGGTAGAAAACAGCAGCAGGAAATTGAGCCAAGTTCTGGCAAAGGGGAGCTGTTTATAACACCCCCGATCCAGAGTCCCAAAATAAACTTCCTCCAGCAAGCTTCTACCTCCAGTTTGCCATCAAGTGGGAATTAAGCATGCAAAACACATGGGTTTATGGGAAACATTTCATTCAAACAATTACATTAGCAGAATAAAATATTTAAAATTTAGTTTGGGGTCATCCTTCTTGATGTTTGTATTTTTTTTTTTTTTTGCTTAAAAGGCTTTATTATAGTTTTTCAATAGTAATTTTCATGATATATAACGTATACAATAACCCACATCCATCTGAACTGAATGCATTTAGAAAGGTGTACAAATTCTTAAAACTATTACCATACTCAAGTGAGTAAACCTTCAAATCTTCATCAGCCCCAGAGCCATCTTGTTCTCTCCTTTCTCAGCTGAATAATATTCTATAATATATGCATACCACATTTTATTTGTTCACTTTACAGACATTTGGCTACTTATACTTTTCAGCTATTATCAATAATACCTAAGTAAACATTCATGTTCAAGTCTTTGTATTTTCATATTTTTAATTTTTTGTTTGGATAACCACCAAGTGATGCTATGTATGTGTTGTTCAATGTCACTTTAAAGAATCCATGCAATTGTTTTCCAAAGTGGCTATGTCATTTCATATTCCTGACAGTAATTTAGAAGAATTTGTGTGGCTCTACATTCTTGCTAGCAGTTGGAATGTTTAATCTCAAAGTTTAGCCTTTTCACAGGAATTTAGTCATTAGCTTTTGCATAATTTTACTTTATTCATTACACTTGAATTTATTTCTAGAGATGCATTTCTTTTATATTCAAATAAAAAAGTTTTTGAAGTGGATACCATAGTGAAAGGTAAAAATTTTATTTCTTCTTTTCAAGTTATGAAACTCATTTTTGTGCTGAAGTGCTCCATTGGGTAAAATGCCTTCTTAACATATTGAAGTCAGAAATTTGACCCCAGCATTGCAAAAACTGGGCACGGTGACACATGCCTTTAATCTCAGTACTTGGGAGGCAGATGCAAGAGAATCAGAAGTTCAAGGTTATTCTCCTGTGCATAGAAAGTTTGGGGCCAGCTTAGGTGTGTGAGACCCTATTTCAGAAAAGAAAATCAGCCAGATGTGATGGCACACACCTTTAATCCACGCACTCAGGAGGCAGGTGGTAGGAAGATTGCTGTGAGTTCTAGGTCAGCCTGAGACTACACAGTGACCCAGTGAGTTCCATGTCACCTGGGCTAGAACAAGACCTTTCACTGATAAACCAAAAAAAAAAAAAAAAAAAAAAAAAAAAAAATTTTTACATTGTTTTTGATCTTATAGGCATTAGAGATAATCAATTTACTTGATTTTTGGTTTAATGGAAATATATTTAGTGAGTCAGCATTTATTTTAGGCACTTTTCATCACGCTAAAAATAAGTTTTGGAACATTATTGAAAAAGAAGTGTGTTTATGAAAACATAATTGTATGACACAGTTCTGAAAATTAGCTTCTGGCATCTATTGACATCATTTTCCTTCTCAACCTGATGCAAATTCCTTGGATGAGCTCTTTTTGAGTACATGTAATTATAAATTTTGGTTGTTATTGTTTCATTTACATTTTTGTCATATGTAGTCATAAATTACATTAATCTTTCTTTGCCAAGTTTTCAGATCAGCATTGTACTATCTTTATGAAAATCAACGTGGAATCTTTCCATCAGGGTTCGTGCTGTGGAATAATTAATATACTCTGAGGTTGTTGTTGCTTCAATATTTGTATTAACTCATCACGTTAACCAACATAGAAATTTTCCAGCAACTTGTTTGAATCTATTTCATAGTTTTGATCTGCTGAGTTCCTGCTTCAGAAGTCTGCTCTGGCTTTGTCCCTTTTCCTTCTTCCCCATATTCCTAGCCCTTGGACAAGCACACAGAGGCATTTATTGTGCTGCTATGTTAAGGTCAATAGCCCAGGGCATTATTTTTACATTTCACATTTTAAAACTCTCTGTCCCTGTGGTTTGGCACATTTCCCTTCCTGAGACTTTCCTTTCATTCAATTAGGTTATTTATTTGTAAGATTCTTTCATGAGTATCATCAAAAATACAGTAGAATGAAGGCTGGCGAGATAG
The DNA here is from genome assembly GCA_036365145.1 of Orientallactaga sibirica. NCBI lineage: Eukaryota > Metazoa > Chordata > Mammalia > Rodentia > Dipodidae > Orientallactaga > Orientallactaga sibirica. The sequence goes on along the minus strand of JAEOAD010000018.1, from coordinate 17,610,622 downwards.
TTTAGCAATTAAGACGCTTGCCTGCAAAGCCTAAGAACCATGTTTGACTCTTCAGGTCCCATGTAAGCCACAGTGCAATGTCACACATGACTACTAGGTGGCAGAAGCATCTAGAGTTCAATTGCAGTGGCTGTGCCATGGCATGTCAATTCTCTCTCTGTCTCTGACTCTCTCTTCTTTCTTTCTCTCTCTCTCTTTCTTTTGCTTCCTCTAAAATTAAAACATACAATAGAATGCTTTGATTCACATAGAATGCTCTTTTAAAACTTGCTTTTTTTAGTGGTGGATTCTATGTTTCCTGGTATTTCATTTCAGCACAACATTAATTCATTATGTTTATATTTTCAAAGCTTTGTTTTAAAGCTACAGACATGATGGTACTGAAAATCCACTCTTAAGAAAAGCTGATGGATTCTATACTTTCACCAAACTGATGGTCCAGTGGGAAGATAGAGAATCAATGAGTGATAATAAAGGGTAATGAGGAGTTAAATTAAGAAAATACTGTGTAAATTTATGGGAGCACAAAGAGAGAGCATCATCTAGTTCAGGGGAAGACTGTTTTGTTTTTTCTGATCTTTGCTTTACTCATTTGCTTCCCGTGAAGAATCAGCCCATAGTCCCTTGCTGGTCTTAATGTGGCTCTGTGAGATCAGGCAAGATAAAGCTATGTGTTTAATCCTCAGACAATTTTGATTTAAAGCCCCTGGTGTGACAGAAATCAATGAAACAATTAATGGGTAATGTTTGCCTTCTTTGTATAAATTGAAAGAAAATTCTTGAACAGAATTAAAAATGAATATAATAATAGTAAAATTATAGTTGTAAGGAGATTAACTAAAAATCCTGTAATAAAAAATGACTATATAAAGCTGTGTTCAACAATAATTTCTGAGAGTCTGTTAGTCTTCTAACGTATAAAATTGGGTTGGCTCTGTGGGTGGAAAGAGAAAGCACAGAGAAAACACCATGTCCTCTCTCTACACAATATCACTATAGCTACTGAGCTATCAAAACACTCAGCTTCAGCGGTCATGTGTTCCAACTCCCGCTGTTTGGAGGGAAGGCAGGACTCCTTGTTTGAGTGATCAAACCATTGTAAAATGAGACAAATCAAATGTGGTCCTGAAAGAAAAGAAACCAGCTTCAGTAAGAAAATCAAGTCACACAACTGAATATCCAGTGTTGATAGAAGCGAGTGCAAACCCTCACTGCCCTGTTGTTCATCTTTTGAACCTATGGGGAAAGAGACAGGTAGCAGGTTGAGATGCAAAGTCCAGTACTGCAATGTTGACAAAGGTAATTTAGAGAAGTTAACATAAGTAGGGTCTTCTATAACCACATACACAGAAGACTGTCGAACTCCATGGCAGATGGATTGGTGTGCATTTGCTGTGCCCTTAGTCCCATTCTGCTTAGGGTCCGAGGGAGTCTGAAAGCCAGGGGCAGAGCTGTTTCTCAACAAGGTTAAAGTACATGAACCCTTCCTTGGTAAGAAGTGTGAGGAATGATTTAACACTTTCTTCATCTCAGCAATGAGATGCATCATTCCTTCTCTCATAGGAGGCACATGTAAGGAGACTGTCTGTTTCCCCCATGCCTCTTTGAAAAGATAGCAGAGTGAGGGAGATTTCTTATATTGTGAGTTGCTCCAGAAGAGCAAATCATATAAGCACATCTAAGATAAATACATAATTCCTGAAAAAGATGCGGAGTGTAAAGTCACTGAGATGCTGAGACATATCTCAGCTGAATGAGATTCTGAGTGATTGTTATTTCCATGTTTTGTAATTGTTCTCCAATGTTTCTTTAATAATTGAGAGAAAGGCAATGCCATTCATTATGAAATGTGTTCATAGAGATATTTAATTTTTATTTTTTTCATAATGAAGTTTTTTTAAAACTGTATCTGCATTTGTTGATGGTGTGAAAGACTGAAAACACAGAGAATGTTAGTTAACTTGAAGGCAAGGAAGATCTGTACTAAAAAGAGGTTATTACTTGAGTGTCCTGCAGAGAGCTAACTAGTAATTAGCAGGAAATGGAGAGACCCACAGAGCTGGAGTGGAGGTCCTTTGGGCCATTAGTGGACCCCGGGTTGGATCCTGGAGATTAAAGAAAGTCTAGAGACAGTGTAAGTCAGGAAACTTGAACGCTAGTATTGGCTCTGTGGATGTTAATTTATTTCCTAGGTATTTTGTATTTGCTGTCTTATCTTTAATAAAGCCAGTACCATATAAAATGTGATTCTTCTCTAAAGCCTGAGAAAGTAGAAAGTGCTACAGAAATCCCTAGTTACTATATGATTATAATTTATATAAGGGGTGGTCCTTATAAGTTTATTCTCTCAATGACCTAAATTTATTTTTTCCACATTTGTCCCTGTTGCAGCTAAGAACAACCATCTATTGTTAAATGTGGCAGTTAATATGAAAGCCCTGCCATGAGTACTACACTGCCTTCGACCCAGTAGCAACTGGGTTTGTGTTGCCTTTGTAAGTTACAAAGATGGGATATGCACAGTCTCCCAACTGAGGCTCTATCTTGGTAGAATTACCACAGGGTAGTGTGGCTCGGCTGTGTGTGTGGGTGGGTGCGTGTGCATGCATGAGTGTGTGTGTGTGTGTGCATGCGCATGCATGAGTGTGTGTGTGTGTGTGTGTGTGTAACTTTTTAAACTAAAATCTTTTTTTTTTTTTTTTTTTGTTTGTTTTTGTTTGATTTTTGAGCTAGGGTCTTGCTGTAGCCCAGGCTGAACTGGAATTCACTATGTAGTCTCACAGTGGCTTCAAACTCATGGTGATCCTCCTATTTCTGCCTCACAAGTGCTGGCACCACTATGTCTGGCTAACTAAAATCCTTTTGAGGAAAGGTCTCATGTAGCTGAGGCTGACCTTGAACTCCTGATCCTTCTGCTTCTGTCTTCTGAGCACTGAGATTACAGGTATCTACCACTACACTCAGTTTTATGCAGTCTGGGGATTAAACTCAGAACTTCTTGCATAGTAGGCAAGAACTTTACCAATCCAATTCTAATCATCTTTATCTTTCTATCTACTACATATAGCTAGACTATACTATAGGAGATTGATACTATAATAAAACCCTAATAGCAGATTGATAGAAAAACAGTTTGGTGTTCATTGTTGGCTGGCTGATTTAACTGTAACTCTTCTGGCAAGCCACTATTCCCACAATTAAGTATGGCCATTGTCACTATAGATTGCTATGGCTTGAATTCTGGTGTCTCTCTAAAACTCATATGTTGAACTATATTCCCCAAGGTGATGATATAACACACAGGGGTGTTGAAACATGATTAGGTCATGAGAACTCCACCATCATGGATGAGAATAATGCCACTGTGAGTTTTCCTCATTTTGCCTGAGACTGAAAGGGTATAGTAAAGAGCTAGGAGGCAGGTCATAGGCCATTGCTTGATACTGAATCTACTGGTGCATTAATCTTGGATTTTCTAGGATCTAGTACTGTGAAAAATAATTTTTATTATTTGAAAATTACCCAATGTTTAGTATTTTGTTATAGCAGCAGAAATGGGCTAAGGTACAGATGAAAAGCAGACACCTCTAATTTCAGAAAGTTTTTTACTTATCTATTAAAATGGATAGAGCCATCTAGTTTCTGAATTAATTTCACCCTCTGTCTTCCTCATTTTTGCTTGGGATGAGGATCTTATGTTATTCTTGGATATCTTGATAGCATGAAGTTGCTCATTTGAAAACAGAAGATAAAAATGTAGAAATATCCTGAAGTTTCTAAGTTATTACTTTTTATACTATAGGAGGCTCAGTGGTTGTGGTAGTTTGACTATATGTCCCCCATAGACTCAGTTGTTTTATTAAAATTGAGTTTGCAGCTTCAGCCCTTAGTAGGCAGATTCCTACTCTGAGGGGTATCACTAGGGGCAGATCTTAATTCCAGCTTGAAATAAACCCCTTCCTCCCATAAGGTGTGCCTTGTTTGGATGTTCATTTCAGCAATGTAAAGCTGACTATTACATAAATTTGGTACCAGAGAGTGGGGAGTTGCTGAAATGAATCTGATTATGTGATTTTTGGTCTTTGGGAACTTGTGTGCTGAAGGAGGAATATATATGAACTTGGAACTTGTACCTACAAAAGCCTCACCATGTGGTAAGCCAAAATTTATGGACTATTTTGGTGAGAGTATGAAAATGCTAAATGAAGAGTGAATGATATTTTGAGGCTTTGCTTATGAACTTTTAATGGGGAAGGAAAGGCTGCAGAGAACTTCATTAGACCTGGGCTACTGGCATAATGGCTGGTTGCATTTTTCTGCCCATGTCCAGAGAGTTTTATCAAGGTTGAATATGAAAGTAATTTGACATGTTTGATGAAAGCTATTGAACTGAGAAACATAAAACATAAAGCTGGAAAAATTCAAGCAAGTTTAAACTTACTGGCACAGAGACAGGTTTTAGATTACCTACTGTAGCTGCTATTGTTAAGGAAGGCCAAGTGCTTTACATTGAAAAAATGGAAAGGATGTGGGGTAGTTTGATTTAGGTGTCATGCATAAACATGCATTCAGAATGCTAGGTTCCCAGGTGGTAGCAATTTGAGAATTGGAGCCTCCTAGAGGTGATGTATCATTGGGGACAGGCTTATTTTGTTATAGCCAGTTTTTCCCGTACCAGTGTTTGGCACACTCTCCTGTTCCTCTTGTCCACCTGATGTGGTCAAGGAGATGATTTCCACCCTCTTCTCATGCCATCATTTCACCCTGCCATCAAAGAGCTTCCCCCTTGAGTTTTTAAGCCAAAATAAACCCTTTCCTCCCACAAGCTGCTCTTGGTCTGATGTTTTCTAACAGCAATGTGAAATTGGCTGCAACAGGATGCCTGAGGTGATTCCACCCAGAAAAGATTAAATGAGTAGGAATACAAACTATTTTGAAAGAAGGGGACTGAAAGATAACCCACTCTTCAAGATCACAATTTATTTCCTCAAAGTGGCTGTGTTGTTGCCCACCTGGTATTGGTACTGGAAAAATGAAAAATGTATGGCAGTGAGTCATGAAGTGCAGATATTTCCAAAAGCTGCTGCTGAGACATGGCATATGAGGCAGGGTGTGAAGTCCCTGATAGTGAGAACAGTGAAGCCATTGTCTGAAGTTAGATGAGGCATGGGAAACAGGGCAATGCTGTTTTAAAGGTTGGAAAGAAACCAGTGTTTGGGATTGAAGTTGAACCATGACTTGTAATGGAAACCCAAAATTGTTTTGTATATACCAGGAATGTGCAAGAGCTACCTTGGAGCACTGCTGACTCAGGAGGGAAGTTTTCCCCAGCTCCTCAGGCCAAATGGAGAGACAGAATTGGAAATCTAGAGACTGTCATCACTGGCCACTATTTATGGGAGTCATACTTTCACTGCAAATGTTTGATGTTTGCAGAATGATTATTGATGGTGCTGGCTGTTTGGTGTGTCTTTCTCCTTGAATTTATGAATGGGAGCCAGCTTCTTCTGCCATTTGGTGGAATTTTTCTTGGATCTTAAAGCTTAAAGTAAATCCTTTCCTCCCATAAATTATGTCTGGTTTGGATGTTCATCCAAACCTGGTGGAGCTGACTACAACAGTAAGATCACTTGCTGCACTTGTGTGTGGATTTGAGTCTGGGATTACCTGAGATTTATCTCTAGAACCCACATAAAATTTGGTCATGGCCACACATGCCTCTAACCCCAGTCCTGTGAAAGTAGAAACAGGAGAATCACTGAGGCTCAATTGAAAGCAAGTCTGGTTGAAAAAATGGCAAATTAAGGTTCAGTGAAAACACCATCTCAAGGAAGTAATGCACATGAGTGATGGAGGAGGACACCCAATATTCTTTTCTAGCTTCTGTATGCTTGAACACAGGGAACAAATGTATATACTCAAATATTTACACACACCACACACAAATGTCACAGAACATTTTTAAAGGGAACAATAATTTTTATATCTATTATTTTCTGTTTAAAAATAATAAACATAATATAAGAGTGAAAATTAAAAGATATATACAAGATAAATTGAAATATTCTATTATTAGATTCATCAGAACTAAATCAATTCTATCAAATTGTAATTAAACTGTTTACATATTTAATCTGATTTTCTATGCTCATCTCATCTGTACATATTAAAACACAGACAACTCTGGGGGTGTGAGTCCAAGATCAAGGTGCTGCCAGGCTGGCTTTCTCCTGAGACTTCACTCATTGGCTTGCAAATAAGTATGTTTTAATTGTTGCCCTCATATGTCCTTTGCTCTGACTGTGGTTGTCTTAGTGGCATCTTCCTCTTTTTCCAAGAACATTCATCAAATTAGGTTAGGATCTCACCGTATGCCTTTTCTATGACGGAGAAAGAGTCCATAATACCACCACTGTAATACAGTACAATGACTTATGGAATAGAACCAGTGTCCCTCGACCACATACTAAGAGGAAGTTCCTTGATGTATATGTGAATTGCATTAATTCTGGACCAGAGCTGCTCATAGGGTCACTAATCCCATTGGTGAGTTCTGCTTTCATGTCTTAATTAATTTACAAAGACCTCATGTCCTAATGTAAGCTGAAGGACTGCACTTGAGCATATGACTTGAAGGGCAGGGGGCAGATTCAGTTCATAGAAAAAAAAACTTTTAAGAATGAGCAAATAATCTGAAATAGTTCATGAAGAAGACAAACTTTGGCCAAGGATGTAAAGCACTCCTCTTGGGGAGGTCTGAAGTCTCAGGTGACAATGGCAACAGTTCCATGCAGTATTGTCAATATGCAGGACTTGCTCATTTTCTTAACCTCTCAGCTGTGTAATTCTAGAAGCTGAAAGTTTGCAAGAAATTTAGCATTGTTCCAACACAGATATTTTCCTATGACAAGAATTCTAAAATATTGGTATTGAGTATGCTAATGAGATATTGATTCAAATGATCAACTCTGAGATTCAGGCTGAGAAGAAGATGAAGGGGCTATAAGTGGAGAGAGGTTTCATTGATTTATAGCTGGTGTGACAGCTGTTTGTTCATAATTTATATCCTTACATCTAATACCCATATTAAAACCACTCTAAGGGAGTGATTTTATTTTCTTCACTTTGCAGGTTAAAAGAAAGTGAGGTAATGGAGCTCAGTAGTAAAATACTAGCCTAATATGCACAAGACTTGGTTTAATCTCTAGTCCCAATAAATTTTTTAAAGGCAAAGAAAGAAAGAGAGATAGAAAATTTACAGCCTGGAAGCTGGAGAGATGGCTTAGTGATTAAGCACTTGCCTGTGAAGCCTAAGGATCCCTGTTCAAGGATCGATTCCCCAGTAACCACATAAGTCAGATGCACATGGTGGCGCATGCGTCTGTAGTTCCTTAGCAATGGCTAGAGGCCCTGGTGTGCCCATTCTCTTTCTCTCTCTCTTACTCTCTCTCTCTCTCTTTTCTCTCTGTCTCTCTCCCTTTCTCTGTAATAAATAAATAAATAAATAAATAAATAAATAAATAAATAAAAAAAATCAGATCTTAAATAGAAAAGAAAATGTACAGCCTGTTGTTTTTGGTCAGGAAGAGCAAGCGTTATCACTGGTTGTAGCTTATCTGACCCCAGAGTCCAAGCTTAAAATTATGGGGGTAAGATTAGAGTATTTCCATAATAAAATGTAGACTGCATCAAGATTGATTTATGCTGACCAATGTGGGCAATCATCACCTAACTTGTTATAGGTCCAAGAGGACAAAAACAAAGCAAACAAAAACAAAAAACTAAACCAGGCTGGGCATAGTGGAACATGCCTTTAATCCTAGCACTTTAGAAGCAGAGGTAGGAGAATCGCCATGAGTTCAAGGCCAGCCTGAGACTACATAATAAATTTCAGGTCAGTCTGGGCTACAGCAAGACCCTACCTTCAAAACAAACAAAACAAACAATAGCAACAACAACAACACAACAACACAACAACAAAAACTACACCAAAACCAAAACAGTCAAAAAATCAGAGGGAGTGCAGGTTCTCTTTAGATGTCAGAGATCCCTCTTCCTGGGCCTGCACACTTTCTTGAGGGTACAACGTGCCCCCCACCTCCCCCCGGGTTTTCTGGCCTTCAGACACAGACCAAACTATATATCACAAGCTTCCTGCCTCACCCATATGTACACTTCTTATTGTGGTTCCTCTCAGCCTCTCTAATCACTATGATAAGTATATCTGTATATTTCTATTTCCTATTGTTTCTGTTCCTGGGAAGAACTATGATTAATATAAAGAGCAAGGACACATCCTGATCAATAATGCTCTTCTCAGTTCTGCGGTTGAAATATTTACTATCACGGAAGTTTCATCACTTCTCACCTACAAAATGATTTAATGTAGTTCAGCATAGCACTGCAAAGTTGTAATGCGCTCCTGGCAAAAATGACACAGAAGATTGCTAGGGATGTGATAACATGCTTATATCATCATAGTGTTTTTGTTCGTTAAATTTTAATTTTATGATAGTCTTTTCTTATTTGAAGGAACACTTGAAAACATTTTAAGAAAAACACAGCTGCTCACTACTTCTGGTTGGATTCTCTGAATGAAGACCAGTGAGTCCTTAGGGAGTATCTTGTTTGCAGCTCAGAGTCCGCCATGCAGTCCTCATGCCCTCTCTCATCCATTTTGTATTCAGCAAGAGGATTTTTAACATATTTATTTATTTAAAATTGAGAGAGAGAGAAAGGGGCATATAGACAGAGAATGGGCACTGCAAAAGCGAGTGCCCATCTTGTACACAGGGCTTTACCTGAGTACTGGGGAGTCAAATCCAGGTCTATGTAGGCAAGTGTGTTAATGACTGATCCATCTCTCCAGTCCCTCAGCAAGATAATTTATGTGACCTAAAAGTCATGGTTAAGAGGTATCTTGCAATTTACATTTTACTTTGTGGTTGCTATTGAATGTCACACTGGAGTTTTAAAGTTATATGAAAAGCATATTTCCTGACACTTGGATAGTGCTTCCAAATCCTGTAAAATAGTGTAATAAATAATAACAGTGCGAGGAAGAACTTCCCTCTGGAATGTGCATATGAAGACATTTGACTTGATGTAAATGTACTGAAAAATGAAACTCTCGACTGATGTAAGTCCCTCATTTATAGTTCACAAATATTGCACACAAAAGCTTCATGTATTTGGAAGGGATCAAATAGACTAGTGACAGAGAGCCATTCCAGAGACATGGCACTTACTCATCTTGTAAAATAAACTTATTTCACTTTGTCACTTGTTATGGTGCTGTCAGCAAGAGGCAATGACCTAATTCTGTCTTCTTTCTCTTGTCATTGCTGGTGGAGGGAAGTAGAAAAGAAGCAAATTTACTGTGTCAATTAAACTCATTCTTTATCTACTGAGAATGAAAGGACTACTTTTTTCAATTAATTTCAATTATATAATTGTTCGTTACTGCTAATACTAAAATTCTTTCACCCTGTTGCATAATATTTCGATATGACTAACAAAAATACGTTTAACTTTGAAAAATCAGAAATGGGTTTAATCCCTAAAATCTTCCTACTTGGCAGTCAAACTTGTTCATTGTGTCAATATTTTTTGCAAAGCTAGAGTAGACTGTAATAATATTACATAGGTTACCTTTCTCTAATGAAAGATAACCTTTCTTTAGAGTGCTCTTTATCTTTTGTTCCAAAAAAATTGAAAAAGAAAAAATTGTTCACTTAAAAGATGCAGTTTGCAAACAGATGTCAGAACTAGTAGGGCAGAAAGCAGTTAAAGAATATGTTTACCAACACAATATTCTCTTGCATTTTACGCAAGAAAATTGGGAAAGACTTTTGAAAAGCCGATTGATTTTTCATCCACAGGCATATTTAAGTAGATTCAGGTTTTGACAGATGGGCAAATGGGGGTTTTGAGAAGTTGAAGGAATCCTCTATTATTCACCCATCTGGCAAAGGAAAAAGACAGACGGAATCCTTCCTCTTTGGCCCTCAGTGAAACTTTCTTTCTTTCTTCTTTTTTTCTTTTGCATACCACACTGATGTGTTTAGTCATGAAGCCTCTAGGCTGTCTTCATATTGTAGAATGACAGTCAAAGATATCTCAGCTGTATCTCTATATTCACAGTAAATAAAAATTTTTTAAAAATCAGTGCTTTGTCCCTCCCATGTTAAGGATCTCTCAATGGTGGTGATGACAGGGATTATGCATCTGTGTCTGCTGTAGGGAGGCTTAATCCTCTGTGATCTTGTAGTGGTGACTGCACATTAGGAGTTGTTACATGATGTTCTCATTTCTCAAAGCGGGGAAGCAAAGGTGCACATTTTAAATGGCTCTGTAGGTGGTAGATTTGGTTCTTGTTTTCAGAATTATGCCTGCTAATGTTTGATAACATTTATGGCTTTGGTTTAAAGATTCCCTTTATGACACAATTCCCACTAGCCAATTTCTCTTTAATTGATCTTTCTTGTCAACTTAATTACCTTACACATGACCTAGTAAATCAGTTAGCAAATGTTTATTAGATGGCTGTCAAGGCTTGACTACTGTCTGGATTTTGCTAGGAGAATGATGATATACCTTTTCATTCAATAAAACTATAGCTCAATCCTGAAAGAATGTTCAGGAAGATAGTTAAAAAAAAGAAGGAATCACATAGACAAATATATTTGTAGAATTGTGTTAAATTGTTTCTTAAGTGCAAGATATTTCAGGGTCTTAAGTGTGCTAGTATGAATAAGAACCCTTTCCAGGGGGATGTACTTCTCAAATGTAATGGACTCTTTGAAGCTACTTGTTACAGAATGTCGGAAAGAACTAGTTTTCCTTTGAAGATGCTTTGGTAATTGCGTCTATCATGTGAAGAAATATATTGAATACAATGACACTTCATCATGCAAATTGTCCATGTGGCTTAAACTTAACTCATTTTCTTGGTAAAATTTCCCATGCACAGTATAATCTAAGATGATCTGAGGACATTCAGGCTTCCAAGAGGATCAGTTTTCATATCTTGTGTTTCTATATTTTCATATTAAATATATTAATTAAATATAATGCAAGAATATATGAGTACATACATATATATAAATCCCCTCTCTCTTCAGTTGACAAATTTATCTGTGGGAAGTAAGTCTGGTTTTATGGAATCTCACTTCCTTTCATTATAGGTTTTATTCTACTGTATAAGAAAAGCCTCCCTCTGAACCATCTAGGTTTATTCCTCAGTGCATGCATTGCCATGCAGTGGAAACTTATTTTACCTTCAAAAAGAGACATGAGGTATTGTTGTAAAGGAAATTACTCCAACGTTCTGGAAAATTCTTACTCTTTTTAAAATTTTTTAAAAAATATTTTATTTTTATTTATTTAGTTGAGAGAGAATACAGAAATGGGCAGGGAGAGAGAGAGAAAGAGAGAGAGAGAGAGAGAGAGAGAGAATGAGAATGGACATGCCAGGGCCTCCAGCCACTGCAAATGAACTTTAGAAGCATGTGCCCCCTTGTGTATCTGGCTTACATGGGTCCTGGGGAGTTGAACCTGGGTCCTTTGTCCTTGCAGGCAAGTGCCTTAACCGCTAAGCCATTTCTTCAGCCCCAAATTCTTACTCTTATAAGTTAGTTTTTAAGGCAATTGTCTTATGAAACCCAAGGCTATGTACAATGAATATATACTAATTAAAATTAAAAGACAATATCCAAAGTAAAAATAAGACAAGTCATTTAAAATTCAACATCATTGAAAGAGTATCCAATTGATAATTGACTAACAGATCATCTTTTCTATGTAGCAAATACAAAGTAATTGAATTATATGACCTACTGAAATCAAACTCTTTCCAATCCTGTATTATTATTTAGGCGAGAAACTTTTTCTCTGCACATAAATCTACATCAAGTGAAAACAAAGAGTGGAATTAATATTACAATGAGACTTATGGCTTTATGTTAGTGAATTATGAATTGGTGCATATATGAATTAGAAGAGAGAAAAGCTCCTTAAATACCCATGCCTTAACAAATTTAAGACCTATAACATGGATAATTATAACACAAAACTGATAAAATTTATAGCCATACAGTCTCTAGATGCTAGAAACATTTCAGTTTATACATACATTTCCAGGTACATTGTATGACTCAGTGATCATTGCAGAATCCATTCACAAAATGTATTTTTCACAATAAAGGTCTATGAGGTGATTTCTATAAAATATAAATTCAATGGGATTGAAGAATATGTAAAATTTTTGACTGGAAAAAGAGTTTTCTTATATTTAGAAAATGATAGAGGTTATAACTTGTAATATACTATGTTACTTTGGATAGATTTTACAGAGCAACCTGTCAGTTTAACTGAAAAAATGTAATTACTTATAATTTTCCTATAATCAGTATTCACTCATGATCTCATAGCACTTCCAGTTAAGTTCAGTGGATGAAGATAAACCTATCTTGGCTCCTGTTTAGTTATGTCATGATCATTTGCATGGGATTAAGATTTAGTACCATTAGCTTAAAACTAGTTATAAATAAATATGAATTATTTTTGTCACCTTAGAGATATGTAGGCAGTCTCTGAAATCATTGTAATGGATATGTGAACTTAAAATATTTGAAACTACTAATTTATGGCACAATGACTGGGTATCATTTTTCCATTATATCTCCCTCATTAACACTATATTTTCAATTTATTTCATGTGCTTTAGTTGTCCTTGGGTTTTTGAATTATAATGTGTCATTTTCAATCTATTAGTAAGTTTCCACTTTGGATATATCAACACATAATCACTTCCTATGATAGATTTTGTAAACTAGTAGTAACATGTGCTTCTTGGGCCAAAACACTCCTCTATTTCATATACATGGTAAAAATATATTGCCATTAAATTTCCATTGTGAGATAACTGCAGACTTAAAGAATGCTACCAAATTAATATGATAAATTCTCAAATATCTTTCATGTAGTTTCCCCAACATATTATTCTACAGAGTACATTTATAAAAAATCAAAAGAAAGATCAGGGCTGGAGAAACATGAAGGTCCCCTGAGGAAGCCTGAGATACTGCTTGAATTTGCTCTCCAGGAACTGTATAAACAGGTGGGCATGGTCACATAACTCTAACCACAGTTGCATGGGGAGCAGAGACCTCAGATTTGTTGGGGCTCATCAAAAATACTGGCAAGATCAACAAGAAACTCTAGTTCAAGGAAGAATGGAGACAAGTGGGGAACAAAACATGTGATGGTCCCTCTGGCCAACACAAGTCAGCACACCCCACTGCAGGATACTGCATGGGCACATACATGTGCATCCACCAAACAACACACACACACACACACACACACACACACACACACACACACACACACACAGTCTTTCTCTCTCTCTGTTACACACACACCACATTTCACACATACACATGCAAAAAATTGAGAAGTTAACATTGACATCATCCTACCATTAATGTAGATATTTGCTATATTCAAATTTCACCAATTGCTTCATTAATATCTTTATTTTTCTTTATGGTCCAAGAACCAATGACGATTACTTGTTGCATTTAGCTATCATATTTCTTTAGTTTCCTTGAAGTATTCTTGCCTTTCCTCTCTCTTTTATGTCTCTGACCTATTAGAATAGTAGGTTCCAGTTATTTTGCGGGGAGGCAGTCCATTTTTCTTCAAGATTAAATTCAGGTTATGCACTTAAAAATAAATTTACGATTTATTATCAGTAAGTATTTTATTCTTTTTAAATTAATTTTTATTAGATATGGATATACTTAGTATGTAAACAATACATATTGGTACCATTGTTTCCCCCATCCCTGCCCCTTTTCCAAAGAGGCCTCCTCTATGGGGATGCAGGTCAACCCCATGGGGAATGTAGGTCATGAATTGTGGGCGCAGCAGTCAGGGATGCGGGAGAGGCAATGTCTCTGTGCATAATGTTCCATAATGGTTCCTACAATCTTTCCATCCCCTCTTCCGAAAATTCCCTGAACTGTGTTGGGTGCATTTTAAGTTTACTTCAGTGATGGGCTCTTAGGAGCCTCTGTATTTCTGGTTTGGTAGGTGTTGAGTATCCTCAGTCTATCTCCTTCACCCTTGTACTGCTGTCAGGTTCACCGAGAAAGCAGCACTCTTGCTCATGTCTGCAATTCCTCTGTGATTTCAACTGAGGCTGGGGTGAAGTGTGCTGGGTCGTTTATCTCCTCAGGTTGGGCTCCCATTCCATGCAGTTGTGTCCACACACTGTGAGGTGCAGGGAACCCAGAGCAGGGAACTGAGAGGAGTAGGGAAACAGGGATCTGTCTTATTCACTCCAAGTCTCTGTGCCCTCAGGTTATGTGCTTTTGACGGAAGGTCACAGCAGTGGCGTTGGGTCCTTCTCAGAGCAGCCACTGAGGAAGCTCCTGAAGTCAATCTCTTTACTGGGAAGTTAGTTAAGTTCACTTGGTCAGGGCTCTGTCTCCCAGGCTTCTCCAGTTAAAAAAGGTTAAATATTTTATGTCTTCATTGACATACACATGATTTTCCCTTACAAGTAAAAGTCTTCCATGAAAAATTTCAATATATTATTCCTTTTTTATTATTTTGTGGATGTAGGAATGTAACCCATGATAGCCTTGAACATGCTAGGAAAGTACTCTACCACTGAGATACTTTTATATTTTTTTATCCCATCACAATATACAGAATCTGAACTTAGGATAATTGGTATTCATCTCTATTTTCACTTTTCTTTAAAAAAATTATAGAATGGTACTCCATACTTTTAATGGTGAATTTCCACCAAATTCCAAGTATAAAATTATAGTGTGATATTTTTAAGACCTTATTTGGGAAAAAAATACATAATTCTCTATTAAAATAGCTGACCTTATTCTATTACCCAATTCTGCAGTTTTTAAAACTTATTTTTGAAGAAGACCTAAGATTAAGTCCCTGCCATAAACTGCATTAACTGCATGAACTTCTTTATTTCTGTCATCTCAGTTGGGTCTCTTACACAGTGCAAACACTTAAGCCTACACTTAACCTGTGACATTATAAAAAGACAACTGTGTAAGTAATGTCATGCTTCTTTCTCTGGGTGTCTGTACAGGAGCAGAAGGTGGAGAGAGTACCACTCACATTCTTTATCCTCTTTCAGCTCCACTTACTTTCCAGGTCATGTATACGTATAGTGTATAGTATTGGAATAGTATTGGAATATACTGATAAAATCCCTAGACCTCAGTGATGACAGGAAATATCTCTATATACTCACTTCTGCTTACATTGGACTGATTACTTCCGTACAGCAGTCACTCTGACTATAAGAACCCATTGTTTAAACCTGAAGGATGGACTACTAAATTCTCCAATATTGGTTGATTCCTTTTGACCTGTGTTGCAGACAACTTCAGGTTCGCTGAGATGAACTTCCAGACCAGGCACAGTTATGGAGGAAGGGATATTATTTATTGAAGCTTACAGATCCAGGGGAAGTTCCACAATGGCAGAAGAAGTGGCCTGCTCTCCACAGGACCAGGCAAGAGAGCAAAAAGCCAACCAGCCACCATAGCACACAGAGCAAAACTACAGCCAAAAGGTCACACAGCACACTTTAGGAACTCCTACTAGGCACATTTGCATATCTTTACAATGGAATCTCAAACCCACCATTAACACCTTAAGACTGGCCCCCAGTGACATTGCCTCTAGCAAGGTGATTGCAGATGCAAACTATAACTAATAATTGAATATACTGGGGGACATATATTCAAACTACCACAACCTGGTACTGAACAAATCTGTAAATATACGAGCTCCAGCAGTGATAATTAATTATGTCCTCTTGGAGTATCTAGCAACATCTTTTATATCCCCTGTTGCTATATACTGAGCCTTATTTAGGTAATTGACATTAGCTCACAGAGGACAATACGGTTTAAGACGGTGACTTTTTCTTATGTTTCCCTTCAGTTATCTCCATATTCTTCATTATTAGTCACTCGTCAATATTTATTAAGCATCTATTATAAGCCAGTCACCTTTGGGGTTAGGGTCTCATGGCACTTTCAGTCAGTTCACCAGATGCAGATGACCTTGTCTCTAACTGTGATTTTGCTGTTTAATCATGCCCTTCCATTTGCATGTGTATTATAAGAAAGTTTTACACACTATAAAATATAAAAGCATATTAAAATTGTTGGCATTGATTTTTGTTGCTAGGATCATTGCTATGATACCCTGATCCAGATCATAGTCAGATAGTGAAGGGAAGCACAATTGTACTCAGGAATATGAATTTTTAATGAGGCGGATATAATTTTACTGTAACTATTCAATATTATAACACTTGAACAAACATTGTCATAAACCATGTGTAAAGTTTTTGGTACATATAAATTTTCTCTGTTTACATAGCTGGTATTACCTAGATATAGCATTAAACTATATCTATGCCCTACAGGTGTTCAAGAAGCATAAACCAAGGTTACCTTGGGAACATGACTCTTGAACAATTACTCAAATCAAGAAATTTGTCTTCTGAAATTGGTTTTCAAAGCCATATTATTTTAAATGGAAGAAAGATTGAAAATTTGAAATAGCCATTTACTTTTTGGATAGAAAGCACTGATTCCATGTTCTGTCAATTCTGTTTGATTGCCAGCGAAGCCCCCATTTGAGTAGCACACAACTGAAGTGAGAGTCATGAAAAGGACCTTAAAGTAGGTTAACAAGAAGTGGATGTAGACCTGAGCCAGCTTATTTATTTCTCCCATAGAGGTTTGGCTCCTGAACTTACCACTGTCAATGGTTTACATCCACCTAAGACATTATTAATAACAGAGTTCTTGGCAAAGACTCAATGAAGCTTTTTCTTCTACATCTAAAATTGAAATCTAATAGGCTTAAGTGGATATGAGTTAGTTATTTAAGCATGTTGATTTGGTGTGTGTGTGTCTGTGCAGGATGCAGCGTTGCCATGGAGTCTCTAAGCATGGTTTCTGAGAAGGTAGAGCTGATTGAATCTATAAAAAGATGAGCACAGAACATATGTTTATAAAAACTACCTTGGGATGAAATTGTTAAGGTGATCCAACCTGCACATATATTTTATTATTTTTTCAGACCACATTCCTTTATTAAGTGCTTCTTAGAATGGTAGTATTTTTTTAAGATAGTTGAATCCTTGCCTGACTCTTTCACACTAACGATTTATTAAATCACAATGCTTGCTGGTGTGGGGTAAGAATAAAAGGTGAGTTTTATGCTCTTGTGTTTATATCTGTCCTAGTAGTTTGCATATGGTATATTCTGGAAACCTGTGAATCCTTGATGCTTTGGAAATCAATTGAGACATGGGTTGTCTAAAATAATTCTCTTATGATCCCACACATAAATGGTTTGGGTTACAGGTAAAGACAGTGACTACTTCCTTCACTTACAACATGAGTCTACATGACAGTCTGGCTTACTTAAGTTTAGATTTTGGAAGTCTGAGATCCAGAATTCTTTCTACTGCCATCTATGGGACCTTAAACAAATCACTGCTCCAGTAAGAACCTTAATTTTTTCAGAATAAACACTAAAATTAGAGAGGATTTTTCTGAAGAACAGTTCCCTTAATTATTTAATATGATCATGTGTGTGAGAGAGAATACACATTTGTGTCAATGAGCATTATTAAATGTCATGTTTTCTTGAAGCAAACTTTTGTTTTAAAAAGGCTTATATTTTATAGCAGATCTTTTCCACCAAAATTCAATGTTTTAAAATTTATAGAATAGCCTTTGGTTTATCTCTTTATTCATAAATTCATTCTGAGTTTTGAGGAAAGAAACCTCATGCACACTAAAGTCAATCAAACTTGGTCTGAATGTATTCAAACTGAGCTCTACCACTGATGACCTAATTATCAGGGGCCATCCTGATTTTGAATTTAAATCAAAATTTAAAATAGAATCAGTGGCACATGTTTCACATGGCTCTCTCAAAATGAATCACACAGACTAAAAGAATGGAAAGGTTTTCAGAAAAAGACATCTTCATAGTGAGATCTCCTTATGAACTTGACACTTTGACTGTGGTCTATGAATCAAAAATCTCAAGTCAATTGGAAAGCAAAGCTAGCTTTATATATAAGTGGGTCAGAAGAATACCTCTCAGGTCCATTAGAAAGCAAAGGTTGTTTTAGACATAATTGGGTCAGAAGTATATAACAGCATTATAGATATACAGAGGTAATATTGGCTTATTGTCTTGGACAATGCATTAGAGAAGTTTTATTTGAATATGCTCTTGGAGAGACACCTCTGTAAGTGGGGAAGACAGAATGGGGCAGAGAGTGTAGCAGACCTCCCTGGTGTATACAGTTCTACCCTCAGTCTAGCATGGAGCTCTAAAGCTGTGATTGCCTTTGAGCATGTCTCAAATTATGACAAGCAGAATGAAAATAATGTGATTAGCAAGCCAATGACTATAAGTCAACCCCCTAATGGGCAGGTCTTGGAGCTGAGGGACATGCCCATTGAAGGATGCTTCCTTTCACAGTCATTAGGATGTTCAGCAGCTGGGAATGAGCATTGATATGGAGAGAATGTTTGTGTCTACCCCGGGTTCATGTGGAGAAGTTACGACCCACAAAGTGATAGCACTAAGAGGCGGAGTCTCTGAAAAGTAAATAGTCACAAAGGATAAGGCCTGTGCTAATGCAATTCATTTCTTTCTTTCTTTCTTTCTTTCTTTCTTTCTTTCTTTCTTTCTTTCTTTCTTTCTTTCTTTTTTATTTATTTATTTGAAAGTCAGAGAGAGAGAGAGAGAGATACAGAGAACGGGCATGTTAGGGCCTCCAGCCATTGCAAACGAACTCCAGATGTGTGTGCCCCCTTGTGCATCTGGCTTACGTGGGTCCTGAAGAATTGAGCCTTGAACAGGAGTCCTTAGGCTTCATAGGCAAGCGTTTAACCACTAAGCCATCTCTCCAGCCCGCAATTCATTTCTTTATCAAAGGGACTCCAGAGAAGTCTTGTTTCCCCTTGATACCTTGTGAGAACATGGTGAGAAGATGGCTGCTTAGCAGCAAGGAAGCAGATCCTTGCCAAATCTGCTGGCACTTTCAACTTGAACTTTCTGTCTCTAGAACTTTGAGGGTAAATGTCTACTGTTCATGCTACCCAGTATATGACATATTTGATCATCCCAGGTGACTATGATAAGTGCCTTGGTCCTAAAGAAAGGATCTAGGAAAAGCATTACTGTATTCACCGCATTTAATCATATCCATCTTAAACAAAATACACATATTGTTATATTGTCTTCAAATGTGAGCTTTCTATTGAAGATAGTTGGGGAAATATGTTCTTCTAGGGAACGTACAGCATGTTTCTTACTAAAAGTTTAATTAAGACTCCTCCTAAAAATGGCTTTCTCACTTTATTTCATTACACAATTTTATTGGCATAACATCAAATAACAATATGCATGATTAGATGTTGTAAAACATCCTTTAGAAAATGCTGATTTATAAATACATTAGAGTAACTACAATTTAATAGCATTGATGTTTAGAAGGTATTTTATCATTTCATCTATCCTCAAGAATGAAATTACACACGCAGTGTTGGGATTTTAATATGAAATATTTGCCGCAAGCTCATATGCTTTAACACTTGCTTCCCAGATATTGATGCTATTTTACATCACTGTGTCACCTTTAGGTGGTGGTTCTAGCTGGTGGAAGTACATCACCGATTTTGGGGGTGGGCCTTGAGACTTATAGTATGACCCTACTTCCTGCCCTTTCTATTCTTTGTGATTGTTGATACAATGTAAACAGTCATCTTACATTCATAGCTGACACAGTGGTGTCACCATGCCTTACCTGTCATGATACATTGTATGCTCTCAAACTATGAGCCCAAATAAATCTTTCTTCAGGTTGCTTTGTCGCCTATTTGGTCATAGCAAATAGATTGGGGGCTAGAGAAACCATAGATTATTAGAAGATGAGTTTAATGAAATTTTCTTGTGGGAGTTCAGGAGACCAGAATGCAGATGAGAATAATAAAGGCTGTGCCCCTGAGGTTTAGAAGAGAAGAAAGATTCTATTGGGAACTGACGTAGTGGTCATTAGTTTTACATCCAAGCATATCATCTGGCTGTGTTCGAGCCTGAGTACTGGAGATTTGAGTGAGCCTAAATTAAAACACCGTGCAAGACATTGTTGGGGAGTAAATTGCAAGACAGCATTGCAGATAGGCTGTGGCATGGTTATTACTCACTGTGTTTAGTAAAGTTTATAATAAGAATTTAAGTGGAAGTGGATCCGAAAGATGAGAAGCATATGTGGTTTGGCAATGAAAAGAGGGAGAATGAGTTAAAGTTGCTAAGAATACAAACAAGGCAAGTAAGTGGTTAGAGTGCTAAACATACAGGCTCCATAAGGAGAAGCCTTGTTCTCTGTGGTGGTTTGAATCAGTTTTTCCCTAAACTCATATTGTTTTGAATGCTTGATCCCCATCTGGTGGCAATTTGGGAGGTGGAGCCTTCTTGGAGAAGGTATGGGGATGGGTTTGGGGACAGTTATAGCCAGCTTTCTCTTGCCAGAGCTCAGCTCACTCATGCTTTTATCTTCCACCTGCTGGGGCAATATGATGTCCAGGCTCTGGTATGTTTTTGGTGCCATCATGAAGCTTACTTTCAAGGTTATAAGACAAAATAAACTTCTTTTTTTCTATCAGCTGTTTATTGTTGAGTGTTTTGTCCCAACAACACAAAGGTAATGTCAACAGAAAATTGGTACCAAAACATGGGTTATTTTCTGCTACACACCTGACCATGTGGCTATTGATTTTTTGGAACTGATTTGAGGGGGAAATATGGGAGAGTTTTTAATTTGGTTTAAGAGATACCTTGCAGTACTGTAAGCAGAGCTTGATGGACCATTCTGGTAAGTGTTTGGGAGCTCTAAATGCAGACAGGACTGTGGAACATGGAGGATTGAATTATAAGAGGAAGAAGGACTTTGCAAAGACTGGGCTAGAGACAGTTTGTGAGAGAGGCTGGCTGTGCTCTTCCCATGTTCTGGGAACTTAAGCAAAGTTAAATTTAAAAAGCAATTGTCTGGTGTGTTTGGCACATAAAGAAGGACATGATGAATTAATGTTTGGGACAGACAGAAATGAATGTTTTAAGGTAGGAACTTTATCCCAGTTCAGCTGCAGTTATTTGAACAATTAGTTTATCACCATTGAGACTGGGCCACCTGTTTTTCACTGGGGCCTGAAAGAACAATGATGAAAGAGTGATCTGACCCTCAAAGTTGCCTTATTCTCCTTTGATAAATATATATTTGGTAGCCTATCCAGTACTATAGAAGTATAACAAATGCAGGGAAAGAGGGTCATTGGATTGGCAATGCAGTTATTTTCTGAGCTAGATCTTAGGCAATGTGAAACAGGGCCACAGTCCCTCAATAGAGGCCATGAGGAGTTATGAAGGAGCCTTGAGGAAGACCCATGGGTTGCAGTGGAGGCCCTAGGAATATAGAGATGCAGGACTATCAGACAGCCAAGGAGAGCTGCTGGCTTGGAGTGGCTTTTTCCCAGGCTGTAGGCAGCCCAGCTGGAGGGGTGGAACTATGCAAGCCTTTTGGAACATTTCATGAATCCAGATGCCAGATTGGCGCTGTAGGATTTGCCATTTGTCCTGATTGTTTTAAATCTTTCACTGGCTAAATCGTTTCTGTTATCCCTAGTGCTTTAATTTTGTAATAGGATTGTTTACTATATGCAATTACTGATGTCTAGCTTCTGCTCTACCTTTACCCACCCCCACCATCATGGAGCTTTTCCTCATGTCTGTAGGCAAAAATAAACCCTTTCCTCCTATTGGCTGGTTTGTTGTTGTTGTTGTTGTTGGGGTTTGTCTCAGCAATGGGAAGGTGACTTACAACATTCCAAAGGGTCCCTTGAGGACAAGACCCCACCCACACACTTATAGAAGACTCCAGCACACAAAAGTTCAAATTTATTTGAAAAGACAGACAATGACTGAAGAAAGATCACCTTTAGAGCTTTCTTCTCAAGCAAATCACCTAGGGATGTATTTTCCCAGCCTCAACCATGGCAGCATAGTAGAAGATGGCCAGGCTGCATCTACAGCTTGCAGACAGACTGGGCATCACCCTAATAGTGCTGGTTTTTAAGGCATGTAGGCTTGAAACAATGTTCTGTTTATCTCCTGGCATGAGGCCCTGTGAAGGGGTGAGTTTCTCTGCCAGGAACTCCTCCTGAGTAGGCTGTGTATAAGTCTGTTGAAGGTGAAGCCTCAGTTGCAGTGGAGATCTCAGGCTACTGAAAATGTCCGAAGCATGGAATATTTGCTGATGAGAGTGCACTAAGTGAAGACAGTCCAATAGCGAGGTCACATGTGCTGCAGGTGATTCCATCACCAGTCCTAGATGCTGTGTGTGGAGCTATAAGATTTGGTCTTTGTCCTCCTGAGTTCTGTTCTCTCTTTGATCCAATCTTCCTGTGCCCCCATTTCTCCCTTTTGTTATCCAAATGCTTACACTGTGTCAGCGTATGGAGGAAGTATGTAATCTGGCTTTTTATTTTTTAGAAACTTATAGTTATGAAACTGCCTTTAGTCTCCAAAAAGGCTTCTGAAATTGGACTGAATATATTTTGCATCAAGATCCTGAGCTTATGGAAGCCAGGGACAGAATCTTATCATTTGAATTTATAGGTTCATATATTTGAACACTTGGCATGTAGCTAGAGCCATGCCATATTGGGAGGTGGTGAGTGAGACCTTAGAAAGTGATGCCTAGCTGGAGGAACTGGATTACTGGTGATTAGGAATTAAGGTTTACAGGCATACTATATTTGTTCCATGTCCCTTTAGTGATGGGTGACACAATATCACTGGCTGTTTCACAATTCTCCTGCTACAGCTGGGAGATGCTTCTGAAGCTATGTTTGCCCTTCCATGATGGGCTGTATCCCCTCAAACTGTTATAAAATAATCAATTCTTTCTCCTTTAATTTTGTTTTCAGGTATTTGGCACACACACACACATACACACACACACTCACACACACACCACTTAAGTTATCTCTCTATTCAAGTACTTAGATTATTTTTGCTCTGTTACAAACTTATTTACTCACTACTCCATTATGTTCATTCAACCATCTCTTTGTTTAAAAAATATTTGCCATGTGTCTTAATATCTGGATTTAGATACTTCATTATAAAATCCAGGGAAACAAGACTTACTTCTATCTTGCCTACCACTTTTTTCCTCCATGCTAAGCACAGCATTTAGCATCACAAAAAATTGTTGGCTCAATTAAGGAATCCTAAGTAAAGGTAGGTAAGAATAATGCTAGGACCTGGGAATATGAAGGAAACAGACTATGGCTCCTGCTCTTCAGAAATGTCATGGAGAATTTTCAGACTTGGAATGGAGCTTAGAATATAAGTAATTTCAAATATATCACCTGTGATAGTTTAGAAAATAGGTAAATTATAGTAGGTCATTCTCTTGGCATACATGTGTAATATTCATAATGTTAGAATTATAATGGTACTTGGTTGTTGCTCGGATGCCACCTTTCAAATGCTGCTTGGAAGGGAGTTTATAAGATGGCAAGAAGAGGGGTTGGGTGGTAAGAATTGGCATTCATTGTGCGCAAGTGGCAAGGCCATTATGGTCAAAGCTGATCTACACTCTATGTAATTAATTGAACATGAGTTAAATGGGCTGAGATAACTTAGGGAGAATGAATTATAATATTTGGAATTAAACCTAAACAACACATGGGTAATGGAATTCTTTCTCTATTTCCACTACATTCTGACTAGTTCAAGGGCCAAAGCCTGCTAGCATATCCACCAGTGCAGTGTCTCCTCCAAAACTTGATTTCATCCCCTCCATTCTGGCTCTTCTGGACAGATCTCTCCCTGCCCAATTTGGATAAATAACTCCAGGCCAACTGGAACCCGTTTTGGGTTATCAGCAGCTGATATACTCAAAGACAGATGGTTTAGGATTGAAAGGGGATGGACACCTGCAGGAAGGGTAGTGTAGGCAGTGCCAGCATTGTACTATATTTATTTTGATCTGCTATTACCACATTTCTTCAATGAAAATTTATACTCTATATTAGAAGACTAAAGTTTAGATTAAGGAATCTCCTTTGCCTTTTCTAATTTATACTATATCATGACTTCTGATCTTCTTCATGGCATTGGACATAATTTCTCCCTCTCTCCATTTAAAAATAGAGAGTAAAAGATCAGAAATTATCTGACTTTTAGTTCCACTTTTCACTTTCCATAAAGCCCCAACATATTGAAAACTATTGTTTGCTGAAGAAATTTCTTACTTTTTGCCATGTCTTCTTACTTTTTACTCATTTGTTTTATACTTTCAGTAATAATTTTATGCCTCCAGCACTCACTGTCACTTCTTTCTCTAAAACAGATTCAAAATTGTGCAAAACAATTGGTGACTTCTTGACTGCAAATCTCAATCCTCCAGGGCTTCTCAAGATTTCCTTGCCTCTCAACCTTTCTACACATTGAATACAATTGAAAATTCAGACATAGTATGAGGGAATTAATTATTATTTATAATACAAGTAAAACAAGAAATGGAAAGTGGATGAGAATGCAAAGAAAGGTATATATACCTTTGGTTAATTGATCTGTTTTTAACCCAGCATAATTTAGTCTTGGTCTGAAATCATGTTGGTGTGAAATCATGTTTGTCAAAGACTCCTCCATTGTAGATTCAGCTCCTCCAGGCAATGGACGGCTGAGTCCCCAAACCTGACACCTGACACCTACATTTGTTCCTTTTGAGTACCTGGACTGGTACTACAGTGTTTTTGCCTTTAAACAACCTCTAACTTTAAAAAGGTTCAGCAAAACCAGATTCTTCAGCAGTTTAATAAATATGGACACTTGTCAACATTAGACATCATTTTGCTCCAGTAAGTTTCCAGAGATGACAGTGGTCAGCAGGCAACCTTCCTCCTTTGGCTTCATCCATCTCCACTGCAAAGGTAGTTCCAAGTTCCAATCTGCTGTATTCCTGCACTTCTATTCTTCCCTCTCTTTTTTTCTAGGTCAGAACAGAACAAAGAATGAACAGAGATAATTAATTTTGCCTTGTTTACATATGATGTAAGAATTTACTGCCTTCTGATCAGAAAACCTGGCACTTAATTGACAAAATGAGGTTTAAAGCACTTCACTTAGTGTTCCTGACTACAGCACATCCTGTATTTCCTAATCAATTGCTCATTAGCATGATGGATTTTTGATCAATGTCTTGCTGTTTTATAACATCTCCAAAATAGTTACCAAAACTCCTTTCTTTTTTTCTTTTTCCTAAATAAACACATACAACTCTTATATGTATTTTAAAAAATATTTTATTTTTATTCATTTGAGAGAGAGGAAGAGGCAGATAGAGAGAGAGAATGGGCACCCCAGGGCCTGTAGCCACTGCAAATGAACTCCAGATGCATGTGCCCCTTGTGCATCTGACTTACATGGGTCCTGGGGAATGAAACTAGGGTCCTTTTGCTTTGCAGGCAGGTGCCTTAAATACTAAGCCATCTCTCCAGCCCTCAAATGTATTTTTAACCAGCAGAAGTAGAAAGTTCATAGTCATGTATCTTTATATACATTTGTAAGGGAACAGAATGAGGAATGGGGAGAAATTATTACCTATGAATTTGGAATACTGGCAGGAGCTTTGGCCAGTAAGAAAATGCTGAACAAGCAAAACACAATGGAAGCAGGTATATTCAGATGGAAGATGATCCTCAGGAGAGATTCAGAGTTTCGTGCTACCATGGAGCATTATCTTCCCATCAGGCAACAGGCACAGGCCAGGAGGACTGACTGCAAACTCTCCTCCTTGGTTCAGATGCTGACTCTTCTGCTTCCACTCTGTGACCTCAGGCGAGTGACTCCGTCTCTCTGTGCCTTTTCTATCCATGACACCTATATAATACAGGGTTGCTGTGACATTTATGCATGTTAATACCTGAAAACCATGCTTGACACCTGCTGAGTACTTTGTGTCTCTTTGTCACCAGACAATCTGAAAGTATAGCACCAGTTAATTAGGAGATGGGAACATTCTGTAATTTAAATCTAGCAAAGTGGCTTTGAATTTTACCCAAAAGCAATTATTTTCTTCTCTTAACATTGATTTTTTTTTCTCAGCTTGATTTTTTTTTTTTTTTCATGACATTTATAAGAAAACACTAGGGAGACACTAGGGTAGGGAAAGAAGAGTTTTGATAGGTCAGGGAGGAATTTTCATGGAGTCTCTGTTTTCTCTTCTTAGAAATGTGCACAAGCATTAGTTTAAGATATTCCCAGGGAGTGTGTGCTTGGCTTGTAGCTGCAGGGAGATTGCTATTTCCAGATGACCTGGGAAGGGCTTTCATCCCCATGGAAAGTGTAGATCTGCTTTCAAGTAAGAGAAGCCCTGGATGCCTGACCCGAATGGCTGAGAGCGTTTGCTTTTCCTTTTCTCCTTTTCTCATTATGTATTTTCAGTGCACCACCTCTAAGCTGGGTAACATGGTTTATATTTAGAGGATTTCCAAAGATTTTATTTTTAAATCAACCAGATTCTAAAACCCATAGAAAATATTTGTTTATGACACAGGCTTAAATGAGATCATGCCTCTGGGCAGGAAACTAGTAACTAGTTAATAGATGTTCAACAAGGATGTGAACTGGCTCAATCTTTACAAATAATTCTGCTTTTCCAATAAGGAACAAACATTCACAAGACTAGCAGCTTCCACGAAATGTTATAATGAGTGGGTATTGCCTCCCCGGCCCAGGTTCTTCCATTCAGGATCCTTATATTATTACTCATCAATTCCTAACTTGTAGGTTGATGCTAGATCAAAATGATTTTATCCCTTTAGAAATCAAGATACTTGGTCCTCTCTTTTATGTGCCTCTCTCTACTGCCTACTAGTAAGTTCATGTTTCTTCCAATCACCTTTGTTGACTCCAAGGTATTGGGTTTATTTGCTATTATTATTTTAATGTCTGTCCTTTCAAGATGTAGTCCAAGAGGAAAAAGACCAAGCAAGGTTCATGCCTTTCCATATGGGCTTACAGAGGTAACATCACCCACTGTCTTGAAACAAGGAATCCTCAGGCAAGAGGCCAGTTTTAAGTCTTTATTGTTTGACCAGCACCCTGATCCTGTGTTATCTTTGATGAGTGAAAGCAATTGATTGTTCTGTCTTCTAAAGGTTTACTGAGTAATGTTTGCTACTCAGAGAGTAGAGCTACAAAAATTACCACAGGGAGAAGAGTTACAATGGTGCTACCTCTGCCCATTCATCTCCCTTAAGTAGCAAGATAAAGCCATACTAGCAGCTTGAAGGAAGACAGTGGAATTCATCTAGCCCAGTTTTATTTCCTTCAGCAAACATAAGCAAATGATTAGTCAGACTTTAAGTGTAAAATACTATAGAGTGCATTTACAGCACTGGGTAACATTTAACTCAGCAGCCATGATAACAGTAATTCATTGCCGTCTCCTCCTGAGTCATGCACCAAGGGGAGAAACTTCATATATAAGATGTGCACTTAAGCACTAGCAATCATTATTCCCAACTGATACTTTATTTTGAATCAAAACAAGGCAATTTTTTACTAGCATTTCTTGGCTTTTTTTTCCCCTGTAGTTTCTGCACTGTGAATTTTTTTACTCTCTTTTGTCCTTGGTGATCCACCAATCAGATATTAGAATCTTCATTCTTCTGACTAGCTCCTTTCTTGGAAAGTAATGGAATCTGAAACAGCTAGGTTGATGTCTGACATGTATAGCTCTTGACATGGTGACTTTTCATCACCCCCATCACTGCCCTTCTCTTGATTCTAAGGGAGATTTGAATTTCTAACCACACAGGTTTCCAAGCTCTGCTTCCATGGTCACTGCTTATTTGGCACTTTTGCTCTGGAACAAGCTTTTATGCCTCTTGTGTTTCCAATTTCTTATTGGTAAATTATTGACAATAATAGTATATATTTCTTGGGGTGTTTTATATCAGAGAACACTGAAAAGTTTATGGCCTATGAGAAACATTTAAGGGCCTGGGGAGATGGCTTATTGGATAAGAACATTTGCTACACAAGCATGAGCACTAAAGTTCAGATTCCCAGCACCCATGGAAAGCTAAGAAGTGACAGAACTGGTACTGGAAATCCAGCTACTGGGCTGGGTTCAGACTACGTAGCATCACTCATTTTCTTTATATGCCTTAAAAGTTAAAACACCTAGGGGAGGTAGTAGGATATGCTTTACTGTTTCTTATTTTTTAATGGAGAAACTGAGGGCTCATAGGGCTAGCCTTCTTGGTGAATCTTCTCTCAATCCATTAAACAAAAGAGATGCATATTACTTTACAGATCTGAAAGGGAATTTCTTACCACCTCTTTGGTGAGTTTGGAGAAGAATGGGAAAGAAATTGACTTGAAACTCAGACCTGACCTTAAATAAATATATATATTTTTAGCTTGCTTCTATATAATTAAATTATGTATTTGAATACTAAAAGTACATTTGAATTTCCAGTGTTTTGATTGTAATCAATGTTCTAAGAAGATATGTTGTGCTTTTTTCTATGAAATTGTGTCCCTTTGGCAAGCAGTGCCTACCTATTTTAGAACTAAGATTCATGACACCAGTGAACTCTATCTAACTTAACATTACCATTTGGGACTTCTTTGTATGCAGCAAAGATGCCACTAAATTAAAAGGTCTGCAAGAAAGGGTAGACGAGTTAAGCATATTATGTTGGCAGCTCTCCTGGTGAGGACTTGCTTTCACAGTGAACTCTCAGACAAGCATATCAGTCACTTAGAAGAACAATTATTAGTGCAATTAAAGTCATGGCTTGTGCCATTGCTTATGGTGAATTAAAGTAATTCAGGGCTGTCAAGCAAATTCCTTACTGATAGCCTCCAGCCTCATCTTGGCACTCCAATGGTACTAACTAACCTCTGAAGGCTTAGCTTTCCTCACACTCTACCTCCACAAATGCTATTCCCTTGCTTTGAAATGCTCTCATACACTGTAGATTCTAGCTCATGTTAATATTGATATTCTACCTTTCAAATGTAAAACATATTAAATGATTCTTGGTAGGAAACAAGAATGATAGTAGTCATTTAAAACTTCAATTTTAAAATGGCTATTATTTTTTGATTATCAGGCATTGGAGAATACACAGATGAATAAGAAGTAAGTAAAAAAATAACCAATGGGCATGTTGAATAGAAGACCAGTTACTTTTACCTTCATCTATTCCAGGTTCACTGGCTGGGATGGAAAACATCATTTTTATGACTGCCCATTTTAGATTTATTAGCTGGAGAGCCAAAAATCAAAACAAATACAGTCTAATTAACCAAAGGAAGCAAAAGTCTGTGCATCACATGTACAGAGGAACACTGAGATAAACAAGCATTTGGACTTAAGTAGCGTCTTAACAACAGTACATTCTTAAAAAGGCAACATGACAAAAGAAAAGAATCTTGGATTCCCAGGGTTTCCTGTGCAGATGAATACACAGTGGCCATAAGGTTTCTGTAGCAAAGCTAGTTAAGTAGATTCCTTTGTTGGCATCTCAGGGCTGATAAGGGTCTAGAACTGGCCTTCCAGCTAGAAAGAAGAATGTGACAACTTTATGAATTTATGTTTATCTCTTGGGCAAATAAGGGGATGGGCAAAGGGCTCTTCTTATATCTGTTCTTTCTAAACTTTCCTCAGCTCAATAAATAAATAAATAAATAAATAAATAAATAAATAAATAAATAAATAAATAAATAAGCAAGCTTTAGGGAAAAGTGTCTCATTCTGGGGCTGCCCATTCTGTACATAGTCTACACATAGGTATCTCCAGATACATATCATAAATCAATAGCTTTATTAGGCTTTGGAAATACAGATATGAAAACAAGGTGTTTCTCTTGATTTGGGGCAACTTATATATTGCCAATGAAATAAAAAATAAAACCACATTAAAAGGTGATAAATGATAATGTCCAATAAAACATGATAAACCGTATGGAGAGAAAGGGGCTAAGAAAAAAATTTTTTTTGGAAAGATAAAAGGGCTGAAACTGAAGAAAATGTATGCAACATATGCAAAATGCATGCAAAAAGCTGGGTTGGGGGCATCCTAAGGAGAGAAAAATAACACAAGTGTCCTGAAATTAGTGGAGGACCTAGGAGAGAATTTAGTATAAAAATAAAACACACATAAAAGTAGGGAAAAGGTGGGTCAGCAGAAGTTATGATTTTGAGTTCTGGAGTTATCCCTGCCCATCTATTACAGACAACTGCTGTCATCCCTCATGTAAGAGGTTAGACCATGATGAGTGAGGTCCGTCTGCTGCAGGCACTCCTGTCTGTAGAGCTGACTCGCCCCTGCCACTTTGCTTTTCAAGTCTTGCATTTCTACCTCCTCCTGGATGAACCCTCACTGTGTTCATAACCATAGCCACAAAATCCTCTGAAATATATGGTTATTAACTTTCTATTTGAGTCAATACAGGGTGGGAAGAACATAAGAGGGTTGGAATGGATGCCAAGATTCAATACATAACAGCTTGCACTTGGACTCTACAAGAATTCTTTTACAGGCAGGGTGTCTTTTGTGAATTAGGCATGGGGAACAGGATACATGAAGAGACATGACACATTGGCTGTCCCCTTTGACAGCACCACAAAAGATGGTGTGAAAGCACCCTTTGCTAAGTCAGAGTCAAATTTTGAAAGTTTTCTTTATAAAAAATGATACAAACAATGAAACTGAGTTGGAGGTCATTTGTAGAATTAACCATTCTGTCACCACAGCACTTAGGCTAAACCATTCATCCTCAGGAATCAGGGATCTAAACACACCTAAAGTTAATGAGATGCTGGGTATTTAAGAGAAAAAGTATTAGAAAGTGTAAACAACAAATATACTTTGAACTAAACTCTACTTTCAGATGAAAGTTCCATTTTATGTGAGGAAGCATGTTTGGCAAATTGTAAAGTAACAAGTAGTGAGAAAACACAAGTCACCTTGAAAGCAGATTGAATATAATCAATGATTAATGGAAAATTTGTGGTCCTTTTAATGACCATAGGTGAAGAGAAAATCAAATTAAACCATAAATTTTGGATGCTCTCTGGAACTGGGACATGTAAAAGTAAGCTTTATGAAGAAGAGAAATCAATATAGTAATATTATCATGATCAAGCTCATAACTCACAATTCAAAGTTATTTTTTATTCAAAAACAGTTTCAAGTATCTTTTTTGCATATTCACAGATTTTTATTTACACCAGCAAAGTTACATAAATGTAATGTCAAAGGTTTGGTTAACAGCCATATGTTTTCTTTGGGTTGATTTTCATTTCACCCACATCCGCTATAATCAGCATGAGTTCAATCACTTAAGAATAAAGATGCTTTAATTATCATTTCAATGAAATACAAGGAAGAGGACCAGCCTTTCTCTCAAAGACCTCCTTGAAATTAGTTGTTTCCAGGTTCTCTAGCAGTTTAATGACATCTTATACTTCCACCAGGATAAATTTAGCAAACTTAGTATCATGTTTTAAAAATATATCACAGATATAATCATTTCAGATTTATTATAACTCCATAGTCACTATCCTTGAGGCTATGCTATTCATTTTCAGCTAAAGTTCAAAAGTAGCCTAAATGATACCCCTCAAAAAATATAGAGAGTATATTTGAGGAGATAGAATATGGGATGAATGGATATCTCATGGATGGATAGATTCTTCCAAGAGCAGATATAATATTCCTGGTCCCATTGCTAATTGTACTCTATAGAATTTATCCTAAAGGCTTCTATGTGCACAGCTACCAGAGTATAAGGTCAAGAGATCTAACAGTTCTCTTTTGGGATGCGAATCAAGAGCTGCAACATGGATCTGGGCACTAACAACAGGCTTGGACAGGGAATGTGAGCCTGGGTAGATAAGGGTTAGCCATCAGACAAAGAGAAAAACTTACTCCCCTTATATATATCAAATGTGATATCAATAATTGGCATTTGACTAGGGAAATATTCATTGAATAAGCCTATGACCATGGCAAAGCTTATTATGTACAAAGAGAAGAACTGGATTGGTTGTGAAGCATAACTGAAATTGTAACAATCATTAAATGTGACAGAGACAATGGTCTGCATCTTTCTGAACTAAGTAATAGATGCCCTCTTCAGATGAACATACATTTTGACTTGCTGCAGTCTCCAATGCTCATTCTATCCACTTGCTCACACCCTCACGACTGCGGGGTGGGGGCTGCCTTTATCGTACTTTTATTGACACAGTCTCACTCTAGTCCAAGTTAACTGTAACTCTGTAGTCTAGGCTGAGCTTGAACACATGGCTACTTTCCTAACTCTGCATTTATTGTGCTGTGCTGGGATTACTGGTGAGAACTACAACACAAGGCCCTGCTGCTTCTTTTCACCCACTCCTCACCCATCTTTTCAGCATCGGTCAGTGTCTGTCTCTAATCCACAAATGCTCTTCATCAATGCCATCTTTCTGTTCACCTCTACCACCACTATCCTATTTGGCATTTGTCCATGGTGACTGAAATGAGTTCTCTGTCCTTTTGTACCATCAAAGCCAGAATTTAAAGGACAAATTTGATTGTGTATGTTCTTGATTAAAATGCCTCTGAAAACTTTTTGGTCTTGAGAAAATTAGAATGAAAGCCTTTGATACATCTCTAAGGTTCTGTGGCTTGTTCCATCTAACAGCTCCAGTGTCATTTCCTCTGAGTCTTTACCCCACATAGACTCTGTCATGTACTGAGGCCATGTCTAGAGTGTCATTGCAGGCACTGCTCTGGTATCCCCCTTGCTACAATTCAGCTCCTCCAGAAGTTTCCTGCCTCTCACTTTGGTCTCAGGTGGAATGTTTTCTGCACTGAAAAATCTTCCCTGATCTTAATTTCCCTTATAGTCACCATAATTTTTTCTTCACTCTGCTTTTGTTGTTTTTCCCCCCACTTTTTCTAATAGGCATAATACTCACTAAGTCATGAATACTTGAGAGATAATGTGAATTTCCACCTGAGATATGAGATAAATGTGAAACGAGCAAATTTTCACCTTTACTGCTTGTATGTTGATTACCTACATTCATGTATGCATCTGTGTTTGATAACTGTGTCTTAGATAATAGAACAAGAAGGGCAAGTGTTAGGTAACTTGTCAGTATCATTTAATCATGGGTCATTCAGATCATAATCAGAAGGTTCCTCTGTGTTTTGATCTCAACAGGAAAATCCATAGTAGCCAACTTATGTTTATGAAGACACAGTATTATCCATGCATATTCATGCCCAGATCCACTGGTACCTATTTCAAAAGTTAAATATTATCATTCACATTTTCCATTCACTTTCACCTTTTCTCAACTATAAATATTGCAAAGCTTCCCTAATTCAGTTCAATATCAACTACAGTGTTAAATCCTTCCTTTCTTTCTTTTCTCCTGCTATAGCATCTTAAGAGTTCATTCAGTGTTAGGCAGCCTAAAATAGAGTTGCACAGAAGATCACAGCAGCAATAAACTTGAAAAGAACTCTAACCATGGCATAAAGGGGAAAACATGGTTCAGAGGAAAAGTGCCGAATCATAGAGGAGCATTTGCCCTTCAGTAGAGAGGTATTTTTAGGAATTTTTTCTATTGCAGTTGGGGAATCTGTTGGTCTGAAAAAATTTACCACCTTAAAGAAAATGTGTCATTCCTGAACTGAAAAAAAAAAAAAAAAAAAAAAAAAAAAGAGCCTATTTGTATGTGGTGATTTTATGATTCCTAAACATTACTTCCCAATGAAGAGGGCTAAGATAGGAAGTCAAAGCAGGGTGGTCAGAGTGAATTATATAAATTTCAGTAAAGTCTTCAATAATAATAATTAATAACAATTATTATTAATAGTAATGAAGATGCTTACTCTGGACCTGATTTGTCTTTCTGCTCTCATTCCTTGATAATATCAGTGACTAGATTCACCATGAAGGCCACCAGTTGGGTGGCATGATGCCAAGTTACCTGGATTGCTGAAATGTCTTCCTTCAGTAGAGACTACCTTCTTACCTTGGAGCGTGATGTGAAAGAGAAATAGACCTGATTTTATCCGTATCACCTTCTTTTTGTCTGTTTAATATGTGTGCTGTTACTCTAACATAGTTAATATTTCTGCCTAAGCCAAAGTTTCCTCATCTCAGAAATGAGATAAAGACATGTTCTCAGACTACAGTGATGAAAACTCATGTGTGTGAGAGCACTCGGTATAATGATGGAGTAAAGCTATTGGGAATGATGTTTTTACATGACCTAGAAAAAAGCCATGAAGAGGTTATGAGAAAATGTAGGGAGAGACAGAATATGGAAAGATTATGAAGAAAACTTCTGGAAATTCTTACCTTCATCTCAGGATTCCTCTATTCCATTTACCCTTAACTTCCAATGTAGTTGCCTTCTCATTGCTAGAACAAGCACCCAACCAGAAGTAGTTTATGGGAAGAAAGGGTTTGTTTCAGGCTAATAGATTCTAGGGGGAGATTCATCATAGCAAAAGAAACTGGCTCACATCAACATATATCCATAGCGGAGAGAGACCACCCCCAGAGAAGCCAGGGTTCAAGATGGCTCAGACACACCTTAGGGATTGACTCAAGATCTGACCCAGTGACAACACACCTCCTTCATCAGGGTTGTACCTGCTGGAGACATAACTAGAAAGCTTAATCTTAATAAAAAAAAATTCCTAAGGCTATGGGGAAATTCCATTCAAACCCTTGCCTTATGCCCCTGGGCCCACAGACTCATGACCATATTATATTGCAAAATGCATTTAGTGTAACTACAAATAACTCCATAGTCTTTACTAACTTGAATATTGTTGAAAAGTCCAAAGTCTCATCTGTAAGGTAAAACTAGCTCTTAACTGTGAGCCCTGTAAAATTAAAACACAAATTGCATCCTTACAAAATATAATGGAACAGAATAAACATTTCCATTGCAAAAACAAGGCTCAACAAGGAGAGACTGGACCAAAGCAAAATCAACAACCAGCAGGCAAGTATCAGATATCTGTAGTTCTAAGTCCGATATCAATAACCATTGACAGAGACTCTGAGTATCTAATTCTGGCCCTCAAGCTGGGCTTCTCTAAGCCTGAGGAAAATTTCATCCTGAGTCAGCAGCTCTCCTTAGCAGCCATTTCACAGTATGGGTATATCTAAAACATCCTTGTGTCTTCACTGCAAATCAAGTTTCATCCTCATAGCTTCATATAATGGCCATACTGGATCTCTATACAGGGATTCCAACTATATCACATTGTTTCATCTCCATGGCTCCTGGAACTGGTTCGTGTTTATAGTTCTGTATAATTACCTTACCAGGCCTTCCTGGGCTTCCAGTTTCAACCCTGATGCTCATTGCTACATCCCAGCCACTCTTGGAACTATGTGCATTTCATGACCATTTCCCTACAGTTTTCATTCTTCCAAAATCAGTACTAGGTAGAAGGCATAGTCATATTTGTAAATCCAGGGCCAAATAAAAATTGACTTTGAAGAGGAGGACACTCTTTCACAAGTCTTCCTATACAATTAAGTGGGTCTCATCCTCAGGCTTCTTTTCTATTATCTCAGTGCAAAGCAGTTGGCCCAGCTTTAATGGTGGTGATCTTAACAATTGAAGGTTATGTAACCTAAAGCCAGTCTCTGTGCCTATAACTTCAAATTTGCTTGAATTTTAATGTAATAATTTGTTCATCTTTCATATCTTTTGATTCCATACTTCCACCAAGAATACCAGTTCATTACTTTTAAATATAACTGCTCAACTTCTTAGGGCATAGGTGATAGGATGCAGTCAGCCTTTCTGCCAGTAGCCTCACAAAGTTCTCCCCTTCCCATTTGGAATTTCATAAGCCAAGCCTTCTCAATCCACAATTTTCTCTGCATTTAGCATTTTCAGCTCTTACCAGAATAGCCCTCCAAGCTCTGTCTATATCACTGCAAGGTGTCTTTAGTCTAAAGTACTAAACCCTTCCATATTCCTCCAGCAACCACATTTCATAAGATCAAAAACCACATGATCAGATTAATTACAATAATGATCCCAC
The DNA here is from genome assembly GCA_036365145.1 of Orientallactaga sibirica. NCBI lineage: Eukaryota > Metazoa > Chordata > Mammalia > Rodentia > Dipodidae > Orientallactaga > Orientallactaga sibirica. Next base: position 17,574,365 of record JAEOAD010000018.1, on the reverse strand, counting down.
TCTTGGTACCAATTTTTCTGTTGCAATTACCTTCTTGTTGTTGAAAGAAACATTTGACCAAAAACATCTGGTTGGAGAAAAGAGTTTATTTCACACTTACATATTCCATGGGAAGCTTAATCATGGTGAAAGATACTGACTTAAATCAGTATATATCCATAGCAGTGAGACCACCACCAGAGAAACCAGAATTCAGGCTGGTTCAGACATTCCTTAGGGTTTGACTCAATATCTGCTCCAGTGATGACAGCAGAGTTCTCCCTAATGGCGACTTAAGTAGAAAGCTTACTCTTCTTTAAATTAATTATTATTATTTTTTTTTTTACAAAGGATAGAGAGAGAGAGAGAGATAATGGGCATGCCAAGGTCTTTAGCCACAGCAAATGAACTCCAAATGCAAGCACCACTTTGTTCATTTGGCTTTACATGTATACTGGGGAATTAAAACCATGTTGCCCAGGTTGTTAGGCTTTGCAGGTAAGTACCTTAACTGCTAAGTTATCTCTCTAAACTAGGAAACTTAATCATAATCAGAAATACCTAAGGCTATGGTGACATTATATTCAAACCATCACAATTTCCTGAGTGTGGCCTCCACTTATTTTTTTGTGCTAAGTTTCCTTAAATAGATGCTGTAAAGGTAATCCATAAGCATACTAGTTTAGTATTCTTTTGGTGACTGGTATAGCTGAGATAAAGAAAGAAAGGTGAAAGAAGATAGCTAGCAGAGCCAGGCTGGAATCTGACTGTCACACTGTTCACCATGGGACCGATTGCAATGTCATTTCCCCACATATATGCTTCCAAGGTGAAGACTTCTCACTAATAGGAGACAGTACAGTTTACCATTTACTGTTTTGCTCTTTTTCATTTTTTTAGTTTTTATCTGAGTTAAGCATGGATGGAGTCTGAAGTGTCAACTAGTTCTATAAGTCAGGTTATAAAATGTATGTCTCTACAGGTTTTTGTTTTATTTCCCTGTCAGTTATACCAATCACTTTCTCTCTTACCTGATCATATTAGTGTTATTATTCAAATTCCAAATAACATGTTTATTTATTTATTTATTTTGGTTTTCTGAGGTAGTGTCTCGCTCTAGCTCAGGCTGACCTGGAATTCACTATGTAATCTCAGGGTGGCCTCGAAGTCACGGCGATCCAATCTTCCTACTTATGCCTCCCAAGTGCTGGGATTAAAGGCATGTGCCACAAAACCTGGCTAAGTATTTATTCTTTTTTAAATGAAATGTACCACTGATTAACCTTCTCTTTGAAGGATGACATTTTCATACATTTTTTTTCTGCATTGATTCTCATTACACATCTGTACCCTTCCTGTGTCCATCCTTCCAATACACAGAGGAGTTTTGGTGATGACATCAGCATTTAGAAATTGCACTATTGTGACTAGAGTTACCACGGTGATTGGAGTATGTAACTTGGGGTCAGAATGTCTGAGTTCAAAATCTGTCTTCACCATTTAACCATCTGTGGGACCTTGGACAAAACAAATCTATATAACTCCTTATGTGTTAAGTTTCCTTATGTATAAACTGAGAAAATCATAGTAGTCATCTTACAAATTTGTTTGAGAAGTTAGCACAGTAAATATCATAGCTTTTGTCTACACATAAATGCCACATGTAACTATCTCCTAGTTGTTTTCAGAAATGACCATACAATACATTAATTTTTGTTGTTTTGCATAATAGATTTTTAATTAGTAGGATCCTTATTTTTTATGTATATATAATGATTCCCAATTTTTTAAGGCTGTCCAAATTTCCTGTCAAGATATTGTTATGCCAAAATTAGTGTTTGATTTCATCATCCTGAAGAAGTCCTTCCTGGAAAAGCTGGAATGACTCCCACATGGACAGGTCATGATCCACACATCTGTTGTAGCTGTCACCCTGAAGTCACCTGGAACTTTTGCTCTGGGCACTCGTTTTGCTTCTCCATTTTAGACACCAGAAACAGAAGTCTGTAATTTCTGCTGTGGTGTTTTAAGAAAGGATGGCTATATATATTTGGCAAAGCCCAGTGATTTACCAAAAGACAGGGTTGTTTGGCTAGATGAGTCAATTTTTCTGGTCATGCTGTGCGTCCTTCTGTATGTTTTTATTTTCTGCTCATTTTTTTGGCTAGAAAGTGGACCTGGAACAAGAGAAAACGGACTAACGCATCATTTTTCTGGAACTCTGAAGGAGGGTTATAATGTGAGAAGAGAGAATAAGCACTATATACAGTGGTTGGAATGTTAGCGCTAAATAGCGTTACATGGAGGGTCTTAAGGGGTCAGCCTGGAGCAGAAGGAGTGGAGGAGGAGCAAAGAGACTGAGCACTTTGAAGCTGCATAACTGTCATTATTCAGTTTTGACTTGTGCCTATATTATGCAGGTTGTTCCTTGTCACACTGGGAACACTGAGGCAGCTCTATGAATAAAGGATAAATAAATTACAGGCCAATGAATGCTTCCTTTCTGAATCAATTTCTTTTCTTTCTATTTTACTGTTTTTAAGATAGGATTTCATGTATCTCAGATTTGCCTCAAATCTCCTATAGAGTTGAGGTTGACCTTGAACACACAATCTTCTTGCCTCAATATTGAGATATACAAGAGAAAGAGCAGAATTATACAATTGCAAAATTACACAATGATTTCAAAGCTGGGCATGCTGGCACACACATTATTTTGGAGGTGGAGGCAAGATCAGTTTATGGTGTGAATTTTACACATGTACTTGGAGCTCTTGTGATTCCTCCATTTTTAAGGTTTTTCTTGTGAATCTCAGGGTGATAGGCTGAACAGAGAAGAGGAGAGCTGAGGTGGATGGACAGATTGAAGCAAGAAGACATGTGGTCTGTTGCTAATGGCACGACTTTGGGCAAAGTGTTTCTCCTCTCCAGAAATTGCCTTCTTCATCCCTTGAGACTGTAACCCTCATTAGTTACCTCATTCCCATAAAGATGAATACTGATACTACAAGACCATGGGGACCCAGCCATCTACCAAATAACAGTGATAGACATTAGGGTCATTTGCAACTTAAAGCTGTTAGTAATCCAATGCTGAAACTTTTACTTTCTCCCCAGACACCACATGAGAGAGTAAATGAAATGGGTTGGTGTTCTGCGGGATTAAGTGTAGCATTTCATTATGAATGATGGATTTTTTTTTTAAAGGAAAGAACTTAAAAATAGCAAAATTTAGGGCTGGAGAGATGGCTTAGCGGTTAAGGGCCTTCTTCCTAAGCCTAAGAACGCTGGTTCCAATCTCCAGGTCCCAGGTTTAGCCAGATGCAAAGTGACGCAAGGGAGCAATGCCACACTTGACCACAAGGGGGCACATGCATCTCGATTTCGTTCACAGCAGCTGAGAGGCTGCTGACGTGCCCATCTCTATCTGTCTTCCTGTCTTCCTCTTCCTTTCTCTCTGTCTCTCTCACCAAAAATAATAATAATAATAGCAGAATTTACTACTAGGACCTAAAACCTTTTTCATATTTTGTTGAGTTTATAAAATGTTTACACTTTATCAGTAGAAAGTTCTGTAAATAGCTAAACTAGAGTATCTCATTGAAATTCTTTGAGTAAACTAGTAACACAACCAATAGCAAATTCTTCAGCAACAGCTTTTCTAGATAATTGAGAAATATCCTACAGTGCTTCAATTGAGGGAAAAAAAAAAAAAAAACAAAACAAAAAAAAAAAAAACACCCAGCATGCCAGGAGCTCTCTTTCAAATATATCAATGTATATCTTCTTTTAGGAAAGAATTTGATGATTGCAACTTAATCTTTCCTCAATAACCAACTGTTATTTTTATAGTTGTAATTATTGTAATGGGCAGTAGGATGACAGTTTTTCTTCTTTCTTCACTGATGGTCCATCAGCTCTAATTCTTTTTTAATCTGTATAAAACTTTCAGGTAGTATTTTATATTTAGGAAATAGCAGATGAACAAAATGTTAGATATATAAGTTAAGTCAGTAGGATCTGAATTAAGATAGGAGAGGCTCATGTGCTAAGGAGTTTCAGAATGCTGAGTCATTGAGAGCCCTGCTATTTACTTTGTGACTTTTTGAAATCATGTTATTGATATGTGAAGTTTTCAATGTGTATGAACCTATACATGCATCTCTGGGTTTTTCATATGTACTTTCGTGTGTGGATGTGCATGAATATATATACACATGCATATATCTATATGTATATATGTGGGTTGGGTTTCTATGTGGCATATTGGAAGGAACATGATTATTTAACCAACAAGCATGCCTTGACAAATCCCTACTAGTCCACTTAGAACTCTTTTATCTTGAATAAATTTTGCTTAAATCTCACTTGCACTGTTATTAAAATGTGAATAAAAATATTTGTTTTACAGTACCTAATAATTCCTGGTACATAAAAACAGTAATTGCTATAGTAATTATTTTTTCTCTTTATAAATTATATATATATATATATATATATATATATATATATATATATATATCACTTGTCAAACTCTTTACTACAAAAATATAAGCTTGAACAAAATATAATATATTCTCTTATTATAAGTAAAAGATAAGAACACTTACTTTATCAATTTATTTATTTTTGCCAACATTTTCTTCTACAATATTAATCCAAGAATTAAATGCCACCTCTTTTTCCCCACATATTGATTCTCTTTAGTGACAAGCTATGATAACGTCTCAGAATCCTTCAACACAGTGCAAGTCTCTGCCACTCATCCTCCAGAGTAATAATGAAACCCAAACCCCTGATTTAGTGGTAGCATGATTATTTAAAGAATATTAATAATTTTATTGGACTAGAAACAAGAAGATCAAAGACAAGGCAGGATCCTCCTCAAAGGTGTTAGTGGGTAGTGATAAAGAAACCCCTAGTGCTATTGTGAAATGGAAATAGCTGAGGGCACAAGGATGGCAGAGAAAGCCTGATGAACATTCCTTATCACTGCAGTCAACGGCCTCAGTCACAAACAAGAACATACGCTCACCCAGCCCTGCCACTGGTGCCAGCATCCTAGGTCTAAAATGCAGTGTGCAGTTTCATGTTTTTCTCACAATGTGGATATCTTCTTCTTGTAATGTCCCCAGAGATATGTTATTCATATTTGATCCAATCTTGTTAGAATGTGTTAAGCACCCACTATATGTCAAATAAGCTTTATATTCTTGTTTGTATGGGGATATCTCAATTCTCACGGGTGCTTAGAGGCAGGAAGTGGTACATGCATACTAACACGTCAGTGTTGTCTACCATTAAGTTTTTCAGCAGAAGAAAGGCATACCATTCATCATTCATTCATTCATTCATTCATTCATTCATGTATCCATAGGCTCATCCCCTTTACAACACAACAGCCATGTAGGTAGTCTAATTTCTTTTCTAGAAAATATTTAAAAGTTTAAATCTTATATGTCATTAACAAGTAATGTGTGTTAGTTACAAACACATCATCTTCCTCAGCAAGTACCCTTTATTTTTTCATTTGTTTTTTTGAGAGAGAGAGACAGAAGGAGAGAGAAAGAGGTTGATAGAGAATGAGCACATCAGGGCCTGCAGCCACTGCAAATGAACTTCAGATGCATGCGCCCCCTTGTGCATCTGGCTTACATGGGTTCTAGGGAGTTGAACCTGGGTCCTTTGGCTTTGCAGGCAAACACCTTAACCTCTAAGCCATATTTCCATCCTTTTAAAATATAATTTTTCTCTCATGTGGAATTTATATTAAAATACATAGGTATGTATACCTAGTATGCATATATCTGACACGAATGAGGAGATGGAGTTTTTGAAGGAGGAGAAAGTAGACCAGCATGAAGTGGGGAGCAGCGATGGGGATGGTAAAGCTAGGGGAATAGATAAAAGCAAAGTTCAGTGTATATGTGCATGAAAATGTCATAATGAAATCCATTATTTTGTGCACTAACTAAAAAAAATAGTGTTTTTTTTTTTTTAAGTGGTCAACCCAGAAGGCTAAACCAACTTTAGGATTTGTAACGTGCCTTTGCAGAAAATAGTTCTGTAGTTAAGTCTTTTGGAATAATTTTCAAATTAGTTCAGCATGCCTATTAGTTCCAGAAATTGAGCTAAGCACTGAAGAGACAGAGGGAAACAAAATCTATGACTTCCTGAGCATCCACAATCCAAGGAGATAACCAACATGTAAATAAGTAATTAGAATAATTTGGAAGCACCAGGATGTCATGGCATTTGAATTTATATGGGATGGATGAACAAATCCTCACTAGCTGAAAAGATGGGAGGAAAGCATTCTACAAGGCAAAATCTCAGAAGGAAAAGTCAAGTCAGCAAGCACAAGAGGGAGATGAATAATCTACCATCTCAGAATGTGTATGGCTTGAATATACATGTTCCTCATACCATCCTTTGTGATTAGGTTCCTACTTAGTCTCCAGCTGGTGGAGCCTTTGGAAGATGGAGCCTTCTAGAGGAGATGTGCGTCTGGTGGGGGAGAACTGGAATTTGGGGTTGATGAGTCCAGTCCCACTGTGCTCAGAGCCAGCTCAATGTTGCCGCTCTTTCTCTTTCTGCTGAGGGTATGAGAAGTTGTGAGCTGGCTACTAAGCTTTTCTATGCTATGAAGAAGGTTCCGCCTTGAAACTGTAAGCCTGAAATAAAGCCTTTCCTCCCAATTAGTTGTTCTGGTCTCGTGTTCTGTCCCAGCAGTGAGAAGCTAACTGCTCCCTGAAATGAATTCTTTGTCTTCCATCAGCTTCTCTGTTTGGTGTTCTGTCCCAGCAAAGAGAAGCTCACTATTACAGGTGAGGAGGAAAGAGATGAGAGCATGATGGAAAAGAGTTAAAGTGGGGAGTCCTCAGGCCCAATCATGAAAAGTCCAGAAGTACATGTCAGATACTTTATGTCTTAAACACAGATCTGCATATTAGGCAACTTTCTATCACTGTAACAAAATAAAAAGATGGGATTTTTTGTTTTGATTAAATAGCTTCAGAGGTGGCAGTCCATAGTCCCTATGGTGTGAGCTTGTGGCAACATGTTACATTGTGGCAGGAGAGTGTGGTACAGAAATTTGCTCACTTTGTGATGGCCAGAAAGCAATAGTGAGAGTGGAAGAGGAGGGATTGGAGTCACAATATACACTTCAAGGACATACACTCAGTCACTTAACTTCCTTCCATTGGCTCCACCACTTAATCATTACATCAAGCTGAGACCCTCAACCTTTGGGCATTTTGGGGATCAATCACGAGAGACAGAGGTAGGAGGATCACCTGTGAGTTTGAGGTCAGCCTGGGACTACAGAGTGAGACCCTACCTCAAAAACAACAACAACAACAGATCTAAATTATAGTAGTAAGGAAGCTTTTCAAAAAATGTAAGGGAATGTCATAATATTGGCCAGCATTTGAGTGTTTCTGGCAACATTCCATTTAACCTTATTGCTGGGACAAAACATCTAACCAGAAACATCTTTGGAATGAAAAGATTTATTTTATCTTGCAGTTTTGAGGAGAAGCTTCATCATGGTGTGGAAAGTGTGGCAGAGCAGCCAGCCAGGACATCACATCCTGGCTTATATCAACTGGGAGGAAGCAGCCAGAGTGAACTAATACTAACAAATGGATGGAATATAAAATCCCAAGACCACCCAGTGATTGATGTATCATTTCCCCAAGGCTCTACCAGCTGGAGACTATGTAGCAGGCTTCATCACAAACACTTGGGAACATTTTATATTCCTACCACCACATGCTCATAAGATCACTTTAAATAGATGCTTCTCATATAAACCTCATTTTCCTGTTTGCAAAACTGAGACTTAAAAAACATTAAATAATGTTGATGATGCAACTTGTGGGTATCAAGAACAGAGTCAGGATGTTAACAGTTTTGTTTGTTAGCTCTGAACCTATTGCATTTCAGCTGGAAAAGACTAGAAAGGACATGTCTTAAGAGGAGATCTTTGTTGTAGCAGTGGAGGGTGGATGTAATGAAAATACTGTTGCAGTATATTTCAAGGACACATGATTTTATTCTGCCATTCCAGAGGGCACTAAAAAATCCAATTGCCATTATTTCAGCTTTACTGTGATAAACAAATGTAGTTATCAACCTGACCACCTCTTTGGCTATTTGTAGATAGAACATTCAACAGTAAAAAATTAAATACTAAGTAAAGCTTAAACAGATACATTGTTACATTCTAAAATAGAGCTTCAAAGTGTTCTGAGTCTTGTCAATGTCATTAGGATTGTCAATGTCACTGACATTGACATGATGTGTGGTCTGACAGGAATTTGCTCATTCATTCCTTCAGTCAATACTCACTTATTGAGCACCTACTTTACATTGTACTGGGCTCTAGGCAATTCTTTTGATGAGCATGTAGTGATAGAATGTAATTTGGCAAAGGAGAAAAGAACAATCCATGCTTTAGGATGCAAGCCCTCCAGAGTGCTTTGAAAATGATGATCAAACAATAATCCGTTTTGGAGTGTCTAGGTGTGATTGTTAAACTAATTTTTGAAATCATTCTGACACTTTCTTATTCATATTTCTTTTTCCAAGCCATGCTAGTATGGGAAGGAAGGTCTACATGATGTATTTTGCACATTTATCAAAGAACAGATTGTAGCAAAAGACTTTGCTTCTGTGACAATAGCTTTGATTAACACCTATCAAAATAGAACCATCATTTGCTCACTTAAGCATTTGTTAAATCACCCAATCTGCTACCAAATTCAAAGCCAGATGCCTCTGTTTCCAAACTTCACATGTGCTGAGAGGGCAGTTGCTACCTCCCTCTTCTGCCCCCAGCCATGAGTGGCTTTGCCTAACAGGATCTCTCCGGACTGTTGCAGTCTGAGGCTGTAGGATTCTAAAATACATCTAGATATTTTCTCAGTATAACCCATAAAATGTCACTATAGTGACCCCCAAATCCCACCAGTACATGTTATAGCAGCGACACTCACAGGACAGTATGCATTACAGATGATTCTGTTAATCTTGCATCATCTCAGTCTAACTGCTGTGCCATCTAGGGCCAATAAGGATCCTACAGAATCACCATCATGCACAACTAATATTCATGTCTAGGATAGCTGTAAAGGGTAGAATCTGCTTTCTTACACTTGGCTAAATTCTGCTGTGTAATTCTCAGTCTGATTTCAGTCTCTGAAGTCACACAAATTAAGTTTGTCTTGTAGAAATGACAATCATCTCATGTCTGTATCTGGCCTCTTTTCCCTCAGTGACTTTTGATTATTATATTTCCCAGGGAATCTTCTAACCACACCACTGCCAGGCCTCTCATTGTGCTGGGTGCTTTCTTCTCAACTCTTAATTCTTCAATGTTTCTATTTCAAATGGAATACCAAGGACTGAAGTGAGTGCCCATTCCTAAAGAAATCTGGTGAGTAAATACTGTAAGGCCATGCTACTTCATGTCCCACAAAAAATCTTTTTGTTCTTATCTGGCAACCACCTAGATTATTTCTAACAAAGGACATTGCCTTTTCAGCACCTTTGACCTTGTTCTTCTGTTTGTAGGGCTCTAGTCTCATGCATACATGTTGCTCTGTCCTCACTTCATGCTGGTCACATGTCACTCATGGAAGCCATGGCATTTTTTCCTCTTTGTCTCCATTTACATGGATTTAGCACTCTTTTTGAAATTAGCATCTTCTGCCAATTATTTTATGAATATAGTGTCTGTCTTCACCAAAAGTCAACTCCCTTGGGCCAGGGACTGTTGTCCCCTGTTGCATCTCTCTGTCACATGACATGTAGAAAGTGTTGATTAAATGAAAACTAGGTGTGCAGAACAAGGCAGAATAGAGCCTTTTTCATGGAAAAACATTAAATTAATCTCTGATTTTCCCCACTTGGCAATTAATCTTTTTAAAAAAATTCATGTTAATGGTCAAATATAATACAAATAACCAAAAATAACCCTTACTGAAAACATTTTATTTCTACATAGTATTTTAGCACACAATTGTCTAGATGTTTCATTCAAATATAGTTTTATTTTACTAACATGAAATAATTAACCATGTTTTAAGTTTTAATCACTTTACTGTATACTTTTCTAATCAGAAAATATTACCACTAAGGTCATATAATATTTTACTCTCTAGGTGTCTTCTAATTAAGCAATCACATATCATTAACAACATAGGGTATTTACACTTTAATGTGAACTTAAAAGCATTGTAACTCCCAGCATTCAGGAGGCAGAGGTAGGAGGATCACCATGAGTTCGAGGCCACCCTGAGTCTACGTAGTGAATTCCAGTTCAGCCTGGACTAGAGTGAAATCCTACCTTGAAAAAACAAACAAACAAAAGCATTGTAACAAACAGTATTATAGCTAAATTTATGGATGAGCATATTTATTTCTTAGATATAAAGTCCCATTGATTTGTTGCATTAAGTAATTTAAAATATACAGTACTGCTAGTAGCTATTATAAGCAGATATATTTAAGCTTTAATATTGTGACACTATTGATTTTTGAAAGTATGCACAAGGGAATATTTATGTACTGCAGGTGAAAATGTGAACTGACATACTACTTCTATCAGATGATTTAATTATACCTATCAAGCAAAGAAAAAAGCAATAATGTATGCATTTCTTGTTTAATCATTCTTTATTGATTTTTTGTTTGTTTGTTTTGGTTTTTCGAGGTAGGGTTTCACTCTGGTCTAGGCTGACCTAGAATTAACTATGTAGTCTCAGGGTGGCCTTGAACTCACAGCAGTCTTCCTACCTCTGCCTTCCAAGTGCTGGGATTAAAGGCATGCACCACCACGGACTGGCTTCTTTATTGATTTTTTTAAGTAAAAAGATTGTACTCTGGGGCTGGAGAGATGGATTAGAGTTTAAAGTGCTTACTTGCAAAGCCAAAGGTTCAATTACCCAGGACCCACATAAGACAGATGCACAAGGTGAGCATGCATCGGGAGTTTATTTCAGCAGCTGGAGGCCCTGGTGCGCCCATTCTCCTCCCATCATTCTCTCTCTCTCTCTCTCTTTCTCTCTCTCTGCCTCTCTCAAGTAAATAAATAAAAATAACTTTTAAAAGATCATACCTTTAGACCTCCTCTCCCCTGCTCCAATTCTGCTGAGGGTCTTTTTTTGGTGAGGTTTTGGTATTAATTGTGGAGACCAAGAGGCCCCAGTCAGTCTCTGTTGTCTGTCTATCACTTGCTTCGTGGTCCTTGGAAGTGAGCTTGGCTGTGATAACTGGTGGCAGGCAGTACAAAAGGACAGTGGGGATCCTACTTGGGAGGTTGAATCTAATCACCATGGTTATGGGGCCTGCCTGGGTCATGCATTTGTAATCAAGTCAATTGCAGGCAAAGCCCTGCTTGTGAGCCTACCCCAACACGTCATGTGTGGGGTACTTGCATTTCCCTACCTGACCCATACATGTGTGCTACAGGGCAACTTGGGAACCTGAGCTATTCTCCCTACATGATCCACTGGGGAACCAAAGAGCAAAAGAGGAAAGAGAACTACCTGCCCCACGGGAGCAGCTGTGGAACCAGGGAGCCGGCATCTACTAGCTCCACACCCATGCACCATTAGGAGATCAGGGAACCAGGAATCCAAGGTCTGCTATTCCCACATGTGCATTTACTGCCTGCAAACCAGGAGCCACAGCCTATTTGTGCCACAAGAGCTGCTCAGGGACTGGGAAAGCAGAAGCCTACCTGCCCCACACGAGCCACCCAGGTACTGGGACCTGCCTGCTCCACACAAGCCACCCAGGTGCTAGGGCCTACCTGCCCTTAGGAGCATTTGGGGAACCAGGGAGTAGGGGCTGAGCTGCCCCACATACATGTATTTCAGGAGAGCCCTATACATTTTTTTTGTCAGTCATATTTACAACTTTTCCCCCTTAGCCTAAAAGGAAAATTAAATCCATGGTTTTTGTACTGTTTTTCTTTGCAAAGTTTTATTCCTTTGGTACTATTGACCTATTTATTGTTATTGTTTGAATGTGCAGTCTGTATTTGATATTGACTACACCATTTCCTATACACCTGACAAGTAAAGTTTTTTTAATATTTACAGTCTTGACTAGTTTATGCTAAATACAGAGTAATGTTGTAAACCATGAAGAATTTAATGATTTCTTTGTTAGGTTTATTATATATTAATAAAGATTAATGGACAAATATTAATTTTATTTTAAAAAAAGAGGAGGTGTAGAGATGGTTTAGTGGTTAAGGTGTTTGCCTGTGAAGCCTAAAGACCCCAGTTAAATTCCCCAGTACCCACATAAGCCAGATGTACAAGGTGGCACATATCTGAAGTTTGTTTGCTGTGGCTGGAGGACCTAGCATGCCCATATTCTCCCTCCTTGCTCCCTTTCTCTCTCTGTTTCCCTCCCCTTCCCTCTTGTTTTTTCTGATTCTCTAATAAATTAATTAAAATATTTTTAAAAATTTTATTTAAAAAAGAGAGTGTTCAGCAATAAGACCCTATTGCCTAAGACATCACTTGCCTGAGAGGCAAGGTCACTGAGAAAGCAAGCTGGTGCTGAGCAGAAAACCTTCTCCCTGTAGACCAGCCAACTGAAAGCTGGAAAAAACTGCACTGCATGCAGCCATATGGGAGACAGAAGTCATTAGCAGTGAAAACAGTGGACACTGAATATTCAAGTTTGGCCATACAGGCCCAATGACTGAACAGGTGCAATAGTGGCATGTCTACTCTTGGGGGAACCAACTGCTCCATAATTGGACTGAAGGCCCTCTCTACAGGAGGGAATACATACCTGGTACTGAAAAACCTAAGCAAAAGTCTATGGCAGGGGAGGTCATGAGCCTTAGGTGTATAAAGCCTGCTCTTGTCTGAATAAATGTATATATTATTCCCACCAAGCTGCCCTGAAAGCACTACACTTAATGTTCATATTCACATATTAACGCTACTCTCACTTCTGGTTAGAGAAGCTTCTCTTTTCAGATGGCGATCGATGACCACTGGGACAACCCAAAAGGCAACATAGTGCTGAGAAGAAGGGATGGAGGAGTGCCCAGCACTGAAACACCTTGTCACACCCTCCAAGGCTCAGGGACCATTGCAGAAGAGGGGGTGGATAGAATAGAAGAGCCAAAGGAAGGGTATGACTTCTTACAATGCAACTCTCCAGGCAGAAATTGGCCTCGATATCCATGACCTTGCAGTGCCTAGCAATACCTTCGCAAGACCCTCAAAATAGAAGAAAAAGATGATGACATCAAATTAAAAGAGAGACTAATGGAGAGAGGGAGGGGATATGATGGAGATTGGAGTTCTAAAGTCAAATGGGGGGAGGGAAATATCATTTTGTATGTAAGTATAGAAGTTGTCAATAAAAAAATAATAATTAAAAACAAAACAAATACTGGGGCAGAAGAGATTGTGCAATGATTAAGGCACTTGTCTGCAAAACCTAACAACCAGGGTTTGATTCCTTAATACCCATGTAAGCCAGATGAAGAAAGTGGTGCATGCATCTGGCGTTTGTTTGGAGTGGCTAGGTGCATCCATCTCTCTGTGTCTACCTCTCTTCCCCCCCTCTTTGCTTGCAAATAAATAAAATATTTTAAAAAATAAAAAAGAGAATGAAGAGTTCATTAAAAAAATAAAATAAAGTTGAGCTGGGAGCTGGGTGTGGTGGCACATGCCTTTAATCCTGCATTCTGGAGGCAGAAGTAGGAGAATTGCTGTGAGGTCAAGGCCACCCTGAGACTACATAGTGCATTCCAGAACAGCCTAAGCTGGGGTGGGCCAATACCTCAACAAACAAACAAACAAAAACAAACAAACAAACAAACAAAATTAAAATAAAGTCAAACAGACAAAAATGACCTATTCAGAGGAAAGGTGCTACAGCCCCCTGTTACCTCACCTCCTTGGTTTCTTCGAATGCTGCCTTTGGCTGCTGAAGGGCTTGTGTAGGGCAAGCATTGATGTATATCTTCACGGAGGGCAGAAGAAGATGCTGAGATTAATGAGCAAGATTGTGATAGGGAAGAATCAATAGCATAAAACTTTAAGCAGTAGAAAATTCTGCTAATAAGATGATATAGCTCATATGCTGTCCTTATGGAATTAAATACATTTGTTTAAAGTGTGTGATTGTATATTTACCTCTTCCAGACCTTTCCTACACACACACACACACACACACACACACACAACAACAACAACAAACAACAACAACAACAACAACAACAAAGACCACTGGAGTAGCTTAAAGTAATAATTTGTTATCTCTAATGGTCTGCAGGACTGAGTGAGGCCTGGTTCACATTGGTTGGATTTGATTAGGTGTCTCAAGGTAGCCATAGTCTTAGTGAGGCCCTCCTGTTCCAACAATGCCTGTTGTGGAATGATTTTATTCTGCTTCCTGTGGTCTTTCATCTTGCTAAAAGTCTGCAAAAGCTCACTCCCAAAGAGAATGTCAGGGTGCAAGAGAAAAATCGTAAGCTCATGGGCATTCTTTGGAGCATGTGCTTTATGACACAAAACAGCATCTAAGAGGACTGCTATCTTTGTTTTGTCTGTTTCACCATGCTAGAAAAAAACACCTTAGACCAGGTAACTTTGGAACCACAGGAATTTAGTGCTCACATAGTCTAGAGGTTTCTGAGAAGCTCAAGATCTGGAGATGACTCTCTGCGACAGAGATAGCACCTTGTACTCAGTCCATTCATGATAAAAAATAAGCAAAAGGACATAATAAGCCCCCGAAAGCCTCTTATAGAAGTATCCTGTGCATAAGAGCTTTGCCCATGTTGTCCTCATCAAGTCCCAAAAGAACACTTCTTGCCACCATCACCTGGGGAGCTGGGATTCAATACGTGAACTATGAGGAGAGCACATCTTCATTAACAATCCTTCCTGGACCTAAAAGGAATATTAAACCCAATTTTGGGGCTCTTTCTCTGTTTTAACAAAGCATTGAAAAAAGATACAGACTGAGAAGGATAAAATATGAATTATTATATTTATTTATCAGGTCTAGAAAGGAGGATAGTTTAAAGAGTCGAGAGCTGGAAAGGAACCTGGGAAATTGAGAGACATTCCATCACAGAAATACAAACACAAACACATAGAAGACAGAGCATAAGAATCAAAAGATCCCCTTCACATAAAGACCCAGTGCTTAGGGGAAAATCATACCTATAACCAAGTGGGAAAGGCATCTGGAAACAGTATACGTGTGAGAAATGAACAAAAACATACCCAGCTAGGTAACAAGAGTCCTTCCCTCTCCAACTCACTCAATATTCAGATGAAAGAACCACGCGTCAGTCAGGTCCCCAAAAATGGAAGACAGAGAGGTTTGCACACACAAAGCCCTTCATAGTTAAAGGATGGATGGATTTTGTTGTGAGATTTAGGTATATAATGGAAAAACCTGATGGGTTCATGGATTCTGGGGCTGACCCAGAGGCTTGCCCACATGGATAGCATGCTAGATTAGGGAAGCAATACAGAGTGCTGTAGCCACTGTGGATGAAACTTGATCAGATGCTGAGTGCCAGTTCTGCCAAAGCAGGTGGGATGAGATTTTGTTGTTCTCCTTGGGTCCCTGTCCCTAACTATCTCCAAAAAGCTATCTTTCTCCTGTTTTGCCTCAAGATCATCTCACACACCCCTGGCACACTGGAACTCCATTGGTTATTAAGTGTCTCCGACTTGATTAGGATGAGAAGGCTTGATGGCTCAGGCACAGTCACACCTGACAACAGGAATGATGGTTGGAGGTGCGTCCAGATTTATGACTCCATGACAAGATACCTAGAAATGAGATTTCCTTACTGCAGGAGAGCAAAGTGATTGATGCACATCTCTACAACAGGAACTCATTATGGCCCAAGGTCAACATTTCATTATGACCCTGCATTAACACTAGAGATTTTTATTGCTCTCATTTGATCTTAAATAATAGTTTCCTAGATGATGGCTATGCAATTTCTGTTTTTATTTACCATGTTAGATGATAAAACATAAAGGCACAACAGCTTGAAATGCCATTAAATGTGCTTACTTCCACTTTCTTTAAATTGTTATGTGTAGATCTCAACAGTGGGCAACATCTGCTAAAAATATATCCAGCATAACTAAGTGTAGGATTACATAGAGCATGAAAAGAAACAAACAAACAACAACAAAAAAGATCTATAAGTAAAGTGTCTGAAAAGCAATGTGTTTGGAAAAGCCAGGAAATAGATGTAAACTAAACATATTTTTAAATTTCTCAGCAGTGATGCCAAAACAAACCAGTAATATTCTTGGAGAGGTCTGTGTGTGTGTGTGTGTGTGTGTGTGTACATGAATGCAATAAAGAAGGTATTACTTTCCTCTTTGCTATATGTGAGTTAAGAGATGGATAAATGTGATGAGATCCTATGGTTGTTATTAGTCTGGAGTTTGTGAAACAGTAATATTGTTTGTAAAAAGAGATCAAATGGAAAGGGAATTCAACAGATTATCTGGGATACCAAGAGTTGCTTTAGGGCTTGAGAGATTTCTCAGTGGTTAAGGTGTTTGATTGTAAAGCCTAATAGTCTGGGTTTGATTCCCTAGTACCCACATAACCCAGATGCCCAAGGTGGTGCATGCATCTGGAGTTCGTTTGCAGTGGCTAGAGGCCCTTGCATGTCTATACTTTTTCTGTCTGTCTCTGTGTGTGTGTGTGTGTGTGTGTGTGTCTGTGTGTGTGTGTCTTTATCTCTCTACTTGCATACAAATAAATAAAATATTTAAAAAGTGTTGTTTTAATTTACTCCTTTCTTATGTCTATAGCTATGTTGTTTATATAATAAAGAGATCCTCTCTCTCTCTCTCTCTCTCTCTCTCTCGCCGTCCATTTGAGCATCAGAATAAGTCAAGTTTGCTTATTACTTTTTATTACTTCATACAAATCATTTGTGAGAGTTCCTGCTTTATAGTTGAGGAAATGGATGGGATCTTTCAGACCTCAGGTCATTTCTTTTCTTCCTATAGCTTAGAGAAATGTCTGTCCTTCGGACATTGCTACATGACTATCATTCACATTGTATTCAGCTGCATTTGTAGCTATGCTGGTAAGCAGGTTTGACATGCCTGGAACCTACTCTATGTTACCATTATGCCAGTCCATTGGGAGGCATATCATTGACTATTATGGTAACTTTGGAGAAGGCAAGTGGGTGTTCAAGACAAGAATCATGCAGGAGATTAATGAACAAAAATACTGAGAAAGGAAAAAGAAGAGGTGGGAGGATTTACAGGACTTGACAGTTGGTAGCCTGAGAGTCACATGCATTTCTTTGAGCTCTTCATTGTGTCTGCATGATGTTTTGAAGCACATTTGATTACAATTCAGGCATGTTGACATTTAACACTCACTCTTTTATATACTTAAATTTGGTTTATATACTTATTTGGTTCCTCAGATATTTGACATTGTAAGTTTAAATGTGCTTGACTTAATGAATTCAACTACACATTTAGATAGTAAGCCAAGAAAAAAAAATTTTTTAATTAGTAAGAGCATACTTTTCATGGATACATCATGTTGGTACCATCTTTTCCCTCCTCCCTGTCCCCATTCTGCTGAGGGCCCTCCTCTGTGGGGTTGCTGGTATTCTCCATGGGGTTGTGAATTATGCATTGGGAGAGAAGCAGTCAGTTACTGGGTTTGGGGGGGGGGAGGCAATGCTTCTTGATATGACATCCTAACCTTTGGCTCTTATAATCTTTCTGCCTCCTCTTTCACAAAAATCCCTGAGCCATGGTGGATGTGTTTTAAGTCTACTTTAGTGATAAGCTCTCAGGAGCCTCTGGATTTCTGCTTTGGTATGTGTTGAGTATCCTCAGCATCTATCGCCTTCACCCTGGCACTGATTGTCAGGCTCACCATGAAAGCAGCACTTCTGTTCATGTCCCCAATTCCTTTGGTTTCACCTGGGCTTTGGCTGACATGTTGGGGATAGTTTATCTTCTCAGGTCTTACTATCTTGTGAAAAAGAATCACAAATTCTCCAATAGAGAATGGTGTTAGCATAGTTAAAATGGGATAAGCATTTTTAATTTAGGGAGAATTTGATGTATGTAATCCCTCTTTTAGCCAAAGACTAGTGAGAGCTTGACACTGGAGAGTTATAATCTTTGTCTCCATAGAATTCTGACCTGGTTCCCAGTTCCATATATGGGTTCCTTTCTACTGAGTGGATCTTTTAGCCAATCAGAAAGGCATTGGTTACCCACCAAGGCTGTGTGCCACGATTGCACTGGCTTGTATCTCCTGTCAGGGTATTGGCTTTTTTTTTTTGTTTGTTTGTTTTTTGTTTTTCCAGGTAGGGTCTCACTCTAGCCCAGGCTGACCTGGAATTCACTATGTAGTCTCAGGGTGGCCTCAGACTCATGGTGATCCTCCTACCTCTTCACCCCGTGTGCTGAGATTAAAGGGGTACTCCACCACACCCAACAGGGTGCTTGCTTTTGAGTAGCCTAGACCTCTGTTTGCTCAAACAGTTGTTGGCCAGTTTCCCCCAGTAGCCCATCCAGCACTTTCCAGAACTAGACAGGCTAGCAATGTGGAGACTGGCTCTCTTCTGGATACCAGCCAGGTCTCTCCTTGTTTTGTGTCAGCAGCATATGGTGTCTTCAGCAAAAGGGTCTTACTTTTTAACCTCAGCCAGGCAATCAAGTGCATTGACAGAAACCTTTCTTTTTATGGGGACCTCATAGGTATCTCTAACCAATGCTCAATGTGGGTAGCAACTGATTTTTGGTACTGGGAATGTTTTCTTTCTAGGCACAAAAAGCTGGCTGTTTTATGAGACTCATTTTGTGGTGAGGGGGTTTGTGAATAGTGAAATGAAATGGGAATCAACAAATGAGTATGCAAGCCATCTTTGTACACGCTGAAGCTACACATCTACAATGAGTCTGGGCATAGCAGCTGATGTGGTCAGTTGAGGTCTTCATGGGTTTGAAATGTCCTATCTCTGTAGAGGTATCAGGATTGTTACAAAATAATATGTTCCCTGAAAGTTAGCTTCAAGTCACCCTAATTATGTCACAAAAATTGAGATTATGCTTATCACTAAAACTATGAACAAACCTTTCATGAAGCATAGATGTTCATGAATTTGATAACAGTCATTTTGAAGTTTTGGCTCCTTAGAGAAAATGCACCTCATGTGGCTAGGAGAAAAAGAAGTGGTCTTAATCACCTATGCTTTTCAGACTCTTTTTAACAAACTGCAAAACAATTTTGTAATATTTACAAAGTAATAATTAGATTCATGAGGATCAACCATGGTTTTGTGGACCTTGACTTTGGAAATAATCTTCTTCTAATGCACGAGGATCCACTACTCATCTTACTTCATTTCCTCAACTTGTTCTTCTTATATAAATACACTGACACATTTCCTAAACTTAGATTCCAATGTGGTCTAAGAAATTAGAAAATTATCACCTCTTTCAATCCTCAGAGTGACATTACTACTAATTTACAAACAGCCACATTTTCTAGGAAACAGAAACACAGCAGCAAGGCTGAGCTTCTGTTCTTGACCATTGTTATACTTTGTTAATTGGGAGGCTAGACCTACAACTTTCTTCTTCCTGACTTGTGCCAGGCTCTTCTCTCTTCCTGGAATAACTTTCTTAGATTCTCTGCCTTTCAAGGTTAAGTTCAATTAGCAGCTCCTCTGTGAAGATTTACAGTTCTCTGAGCTTTCAGTTGGTAAGATAAACCTTTCTGTTCTCTTGCTTCTGTCATGAATCTTATCATTTGACATTTTTGTCATTTTTGTACTCAACACTCAGGACTATGTAAGTGTACACAATATGTGTATACTCAACAGTATAATATAGTACTTCCATACTGTATGTGTGAATAAAGATATTTGGAGATACCCACTGGTCAATAAAAATGGATCTTAAGGTTGGGGAGATGGCTTAGTGATTAAGCACTTGCTAGTGAAGCCTAAGGACCCCAGTTCAAGACTCATTTCCCCAGTATCCATATAAGCCAGATGCACAAGGTGGCACATGCATCTGCAGTTTGTTTACAGTGGCTGGAGGCCCTGGTGTGCCCATCTCTCTCTCTCTCTCTCTCTCTCTCTCTCTGTCTCTTTCAAATAAATAAATAAAAATAAACAAATACTTTAAAAAATCTTAGATTTTCTTTAACTTAATTTTACTTAGTATCAATGTCTCTCTTCAAATATTTTTGTTAGATATTAAGTAGTTACTTCAATAACTAATCATATGTGTTGTGATTATTTCAAAGCTCAGTTAAAATGAGAGAATGCATAACCCTGACTTAGAATTTAGACAGTTCCTTTGACCTCAAAGTTACTTCTGAATCTTAATTAGCTTCACCCCTCAGCAACTCAGTAGTGGCCTATGGATTATTGAATGATGAAATAAATATGCTGTCTATATTGCTTTTATTTTAGTAGATGTCATAATTTTAGAGTAAGTGCTTAATCAGAAGTAATAATAATAAAGAGGAGGAAATTCTGTGAGGCCCCTTCCATTGATGTTTCTCTGAGCACTTAACAGTATCACACTTCCTTTAATTCTTTTCTTGGTACCAGATTGTTCACTATTTTCTCTGCTGGTTTTCTGGGTATTCGTGATCTAACAAATCAATTATTGAAGGGGAAACACGCTCCTTTTGTGAGTCACCCAGATGTCTCAACAGTCTCATTATTTGATAAATGACTCATAGAAATATTTAACTCATCCTGTTTGACAGATGTCATGTGCTCAGGGAGAATGATGAACAGACTCTCTGACATGGAAAGGGTTGTGTTTCCCGTGGTTTCTCTCTGATTTCTGCACTGCCAGGGGAAACAGTTCTCCGTTTTGATAACAGCAAATTTTTTACTTTAAAGTGTTGAATTGTTTAGTCTTGACAGACAGTTGTACAAAAAAATTAACATATAGACACGCCCTTCTAGGTACATAACTTTTTATATGCTGTTTCATCTATATGCTTTTGTGTATCAAAATTTGTACTTGGTATATGTCTTATAACCCATTCACTTTTTTTCTTTTTTTTTTTATTGGCAACTTCTATACTTACATAGAAAAAATGCATGATATTTCCCTCCCCTCCCCGACTCCCCTTTAGAACTCCAATCTCCATCGTATCCCTTCCCTCTCTCCATTAGTCTCTCTTTTAATTTGATGTCATCATCTTTTTCTTCTATTATGAGGGTCTTTAACAAGTGTTTTGGGAAATGCTATATTCAGTTTTCTTCAGCCAGATGAGTTTGTAATTGTGGACCCAGTTTGAAGATTTTAATAAGAAGGAAAAAAAGGTTTGCAAGTGTTTAAATCATATAGGACAAATAAGGATTTAATCCTGTCTATGAGATTTTCTTTTTAATTTTCAAATAAAAAAGGAATTTCAGGGGCTGGAGAGATGGCTTAGTGGTTAAGGCGTTTACTACAAAGCCAAAGGATCCTGGATCCATTCTCCAGGGCCCACGTAAGACAGATGCAAAAGGGGGCACATGCATTTGGAGTTCATTTGCAGTGGCTGCAGGTCCTGGCATGCCCATTATCTCTCTCTCTCTCTCTCTCTCTCTCTCTCTCTCTCTGTCCCTCTTTCTCTCTCTCAAATACATACATATATACATGCATACATACATACATACATACATACATACATACATAAATAAATAAATAGAATTTCAGCATGGACATAGTAGGCAGTGGCTTGGATTTCACCTGGATTTTTAAATTTTTAAATGTTTTTTATTATAATTAAGATGTTTCATGGCTACATCATGTGTTGGTACCCTCTTTTCCCTTGTCCCTGCCCCATTCCATGGTAGAGGCTCCTCAGTGGGGTTGCAAGTATTCTCCATGGGGTTGTGGTTTATGCGTTGTGGGAGCAGTAGTCAGTTATTTTTGGGGGCAGCAAATGCCTCTGGGCATGATGTCTCAACCTCTGGCTCTTATAGTCTTTCTGCCCCCTCTTCCACAAAATTCCCTGAGCCATAGCAGGTGAGCTTTAAGTCTACTTAAGTGATGAGCTCTTAGGAGCCTCTGGATCTCTACTTTGGTAGGTATTGAGTCCTCACGGTCTGTCTCCTTCACCTTGGCACTGATTATCAGGAACAGCATAGAAGTAGCGCTCTTGCTTGTCTCCCCAGTTCCTCTGTGGATTCAGCTGTGGCATGGCTGAAGTGCAGGGAGTAGTTTATCTCCTCCAGTCTTACCACCTGAAAAAGAACAGATTCTCTAGTGGAGAGTAAAGTCAACATAGTTTAAATGGGATAAGCATTATTGATTTAGGGAGAATTTGATGATGTAACCCCTCTTTTAGCCAAAGACTAGTGACAGTATGATATTAGAGAACATAATCTTTGTCTCCATAGGATTCTTATCTGGTTCCCACTTCCAGATATGGGTTCCTTTACACTGAGTGGATCTTTAGGCCAATTAGAAAGCTACTGGTTACCTGCTGAGGCTGTGTGCCACTACTTCATTGGTGTTTAAATCATGTCAGGGTATTTGCTTTTGCGTAGCTTAGACCTCTGGTTGCTCAGACTGTTGGTGGTCATTTTCCCCCATTAGCACATGCAGTGCTTTCCAGTAATAGATAGGCTAAGTGCCTGGAGACTGGCTTTCTTCCAAATTCCAGCAAGGTCTCTCCATGCTCTGTGTCAGCAGCATACGGTGTCTTCAGAAATAGGGTCTAATCTTTTGCCTCAGGCAGGTAATCAAGTGCTTTGATAGAAAGCTGTTTCCATTTGGAGACCTCATATGTCTCTCTGATCAACAGCTCAATGTGGGTAGCAACCAATCTCTGGTACTGGGAGTTACAGGTCACAGATAGAGAAAAAAATTTTCTTTTAAGCTTAGGCTTCATCCCACCCTCACCAGAGCCTTACTTTTCAGGTGCCCCCCTTACTCTTTTTGATGGTTATATATTTTATATATTGTAGGCTATCTTCAAGGATAAAGGTTTCTATGTTATCAGCTCACTTTGGATTTAATTTTGTGTTTGTTTCTACCCCCCTCCTGCTCCCCTCTCCCCAAACACTTCCATGCCTATTGTCTGGGCCTTGAGTTGCTCATCAGTTATGACAGCAATACGAGCAGATTAGTAACTGCAGAAAGTGACACCTTGTGGCGTTTCTTGCTGTGATTGTGTGAGTTGATCTGTTCCAAGTTGGACCATTTTTCTACAAATTTCTTTGTATCATTTTTTATTACTGCTGAGTAGAATTCCATAGTGTAAATGTACCACAATTTCATTATCCATACACACAGGATGGGCACCTGGATTGATTCCAGTTCTTAGCTATAATGAACTGAGCAGCTATAAACATGGTTGAGCAAATGTCTCTGTATTGGTGCATGGAGCATTTAGGGTAAATGCCCAGTAAGAGAATAACTGGGTCTGTTGGTAGCTCTATGTTCATCCTTTTCAGAAATCTCCAAATTGATGTCCATTGTGGTTATACAAGTTTACATTCCCACCCACAGTGTATGAGGGTTCATCTTTCACCGCATCTTGGCCAACGTTTGTCATTATTAGATTTTTCAATGATTGCCATCCTTACTGGGGTATTGTGTAATCTCGCAGTTGTTTTAATTTGCATTTCCCTAATAGTTAGGGACGTTGAACATTTTCTTAAGTGTGTTTTACCCATTTTTAATTCTGCCTCTGAGAACTCCCTATTCAGTTCTCTGCCTCACTTTCGGAGTGGTTGATTATTTTTATTGTTTAGTTTTTTAAATTTATTTTTATTAGATATGGACATACTTAATATGGAAACAACATACATTGATACCCTCATTTCCCTCATCTCTGCCTCTTTTATGAACAGATCCTTCTTGTTGTGGATGAAGGTCAACCCCAAGGGGATTATGGTTCACATATTATGGAGGCAGCAGTCACTTATGGGGAAGAGGCAATGTCTCTGTGCAAAATGTCCCAACTTATAGCTCTAATGATAATTCTTCCCCCTCTTCTGCAAAATTTACTGAGCCATGTTGGGTGCATTTTAATTCTTCTTCAGTGATGGGATCTTAGGAGCCTCTGGATCTCTGCTTTGGTAAGTGTTGAGTGTCCTCAGTGTCTATCTCCTTCACTCTTGTGCTGATTATCAGGTTCACAAGAAAGCAGCCCTCTTGCTCATTTCCCCAATTCCTCTGCGGCTTCAGCTGGGGCCAAGGAGAAGTGTGCTGGGTCATTTATCTCCTCAGGTCCTGCTCCCATCTGACAAAGAAAAGTAGAATTTCCAATGAACAGTGAAGTTAGCACTGGTTAAATGAATAACCATTATTAATTTAGAGAGAATTTAAAGGGTTTAGACCGACTTACAGCCCAAGGTTAGTGGGAGGTTGACTTTGGCAAGCAAACTCATTATCTGTATATGATTCTGACTTGCTTCCCAGTTTCGGATATGGTTCCCTTTCCACTGAGCTGATATGTTCACCAATCCAACAGCAGTTGGTTACCCACCATGGCCATGTGCCACTATTGCATTTGTGTGAGCATCACAGCACATTGTTTGCTTCTGAGTAGCTTAGACTTTGAGTTGTTCAGACAGATGTTGGCCACTTTCCCCTGGTAGCTCATGCAACACCTTCCAGCACTAGATGGTGTAACTATGTGGGTACTGCCTCTTCTGGATTCCAACCAGGTCTCTCCATGATCTGTGTCAACAGTTTATGGTGTCTTCAGCAGTAGGGTCTTACCATTGACTTCTGGTTGGTAATAAAGTGCTCTGGCAGAAGTCTGTCTAGTTTGTTTTGGGAGGCCTTGTAGGTCTTTCTTATCAACAGCACATTGTGGATGTTTACCACACCCTGGTACAGGGAATTACAGGCCAGTGCCAAGGGAAAAGAAAAAAGAGAAATACAGAAAAAAAAATAAAGAAAAGAAAAACAGGAGACATTTAAGGTTAGGCTTCATCTCAGCCTCTTCACGGCCTTTGATTCAGGTGCTCCCGCTAAGGTCGTGTTGAGGGTTCAACCTTTTAATCTAACTTCCAGAATATAGGTTTCTATGGTACCAGTTCAATTTCGGTTCAGTTTTATGTGCACCCCCCCCCACAACATTTCTGGTATATCTATATTTAGTGGTGAGGTGGGTTTCTTGAAGACAATAGATAGAAGGGTCTAGCTTTTTGATACATACTGATAACCTACGTCTTTTGGTGGGTGAGTTAAGACCATTAATATTTAAGGTTATTACTGTGAGGTTTGAATTAATCTGTTGCATGATGAGGGGTTTCATGGAGTTTGGGACTTCCTTGTGTTTTGTTTTTCTTTTTGAGCTTGGTCTATTTTTGTTTATTGTGATCTTCCTCTTGCTGGCTCTTGAGATTGGTTGTTTGACTGTTATGTGTGCAGTATTCCCTGAAGTATTCTCTGTAGGTTTGACTTTGTGTTAATATAATCATATAGTTGACTTTCTTCATAGAAAGTTTATCTTTTACCATCTATTATGAGGGATAGTTTTGCTTTGTATAGTAGCTTGGGAATTAAGCCATAGTTTTAGACTTTGAAGTGTTCCATTCCAAGCCATTCTGCCTTTCAGGGTTTCCATTTTGAAATCTGATGTAATTCTGATGGGATTGCTTTTGTATGTCATGAGTTGTTTCTCTCTTGCTGCTTTTAACTCTCTCTCTTTGTTTTCATTGTTAAGAGTTTTAACTACTGTGATGTGCCTTGAAGAGTTTCTTCTTTGGTTATGTCTGTTTGATGTTCTGCGGGCTTCTTGTATCTGGATGGGTCTCTCTTTTGAGGGATTCAGAAATTTTTCTTCAATAATTTTGTTGAATATGTTTTCTATGCTTTTGGTCTGGATTTACTCTCCTTCTTGTATAACCATGATCCAGATTCTTGGTCATTTTAGGGTATCCCAAAGTTCCCTTATATTCTGTTCACTTGATCTGTTGAACTTAGCAAAGTTTTTGGCCTCTCAATCAATTTCTTCTGTCTTGTCTTCCAGGTCAGAGGTTCTTTCTTCCACATGGGTAACTCTGTTGGTGAGGGGTTCTAGAGAGGTTTTTATAAGTTCTGTTTGATTTTTGTTTTCTGTTATGTTATTTTGCTTTATGTCCATCTATTTATTGAGGTCCATTTTCAGTTTGAGTTCTGACTTTCTGGAATTCATTCTTATTATTTGATCAAGTCTTCATTAAGTTTAATCAATTGGTTGTTGATATCTTCCATTTCTTGAGTCTCCTTCAATTCATTCATATCACTTTTGAGGATTCTAACATTTTCTTCAATCAAGTTAAGCCTACTGTCAAAAGCTGAATGCTGTAGGAGATGATTCTGTTCAGTTTCACTGATATAATTGTTGGTTTATTGATGGTTTGTTTCCAGTTCAGCAATTCTTTTGATCAGGGTCTCATTGGTTGTTGTGTTTTCATTTTGGGATTGAATTTCTGTTGATTTCTCTGTGATTTCATTGGATGCTTCCATGGTAGAATTGGGCATCGTTGGTAGAGATCTCTCAGTTTTCTGACTTTCATTGGCTATTTTGCATTATGGTCTACCCCTTTTAGGGAGACTCTTTATTTTAAAGATATTTATTTATTTATTTATTTATTTATTTATTTTATTAGACACAGAGAGAGGCACAGAGAGATAGACAGTGAGTGAAAATGGGCATGCCAGGGCCTCTAGCCACTGCAAACAAAATTCAGATATATGCCACCATGTGCATCTGGCTTATGTGAGACCTAGAGAATTGAACCTGGGTCGTTAGGTTTCCTAGGCATTTGCCTTACCACTAAGCCATCTCTCCAGCCTGAGACTCTTTATTTTTTTGATGAGGAAGCAAGCTTTTGTTCTTTGGCCTGTGCACCCTCTGACTCAAGTGAACAGAGATGTTGGTATACAGTGGCCAGTCAGGATACCAGAGAAAATTATCTGATTCCACAGCCTACACAAGGACCAGGCCTCCAGAAACCTGGGAGGGGCTGGGAAGCAAGGATGTTGCCTACTCACTCCATGCCTCCACACCTATCTTCACATTGTCCGGTGCAGGGAACCTGGACCAGGAAACTGGGAAAAGCCAGGAAGCAGAGCTCTGGCCTACTCACTCCACACTGCACCCACCTACCCATACCCAATTTGGGGCAAGGAACCTTGTTTACTTTTTGAGTTCTTTGTTCATCTGGAATTTTGATTTCTCCATCTTATTTGCATACTCTGTGTGACTTGAATTTCCAGAAACCTCTTAAATGCTCACCTCTCTTATTGGCAGTCCCAGTACTCTCTAGCCAGTGTCAGCAACTCCAACCTTGTTGAGATGGCCTGTTCTATACCTAGGTCCTGAAGGAAGATATTTTTGGATAGAAATTACATCTTGGTAACATTGGATTTTCAGTATCTAGTACATAGATTGGGCCACAGTAGCTATGAGAAAGAAACTACTAAAATTATTTATTAATGATAATAAAAAAGTAATAAGGCAGATTATACCTACTAATTATTTTTCACAACATATCTTTTCAAATTGAAATTGAGCTTTTTTCCTAAAAGGAATCCCACTAATAATATCTAATTACCTTATTTTTTTTCTCCTCAGTTCCCCATATTGTTCAATTGATTGCCAAGTCAAAGTCATGATTCTCATCACTACTTAAACTCACAAATTTTCCAAGAACTGTTTCAGAGCAGTAATTCAAAGGATAGTCCAAGTGCTGAAGATATGAGTGTATCTTGGTGAACCAGACACCATTTGTCTTCTCCATTTTATCATCTTGGAACAAAAGATAAGCCAACACAGCTCACATCTTTTCATGTTTCCCAAAGTTCTCCCAAAGGATAGCTTCTATTCCTTACCTGAATATCTTAACAGATTTTTAATATTTTCTTACATTCATGGTGAGTTGTATATTATAATTTAAGGATTCATGAACACAAGAGAAAGTGACATAAAGTTAAAAAAAAAAGAAGAAGAAGAAGAAGAAGAAGCCAATTATATTTGTTTCTTTTTTTCTTTCTTTCTTTTTTTTTTTTTTTTTTGGTTTTTCGAGGGGTTTCTCTTTAGTCCAGGCTGACCTGGAATTCACTCTGCCTCCCAAGTGCTGGGATTAAAGGCATGTGCCACTACGTCCGGCTATATTTGTTTCTTAAAAGGACCTTCCTGCAGAGGAAGCAGAGGAAATATGTAGGCAAGTAAGAAAGGTGCTATTTGATTATGTGATTAGTATAATTATCTTCAGATAATTTGAAAGAAACTTGAAAAGAGAAGTGTTCTCAATCAGGAATTCAGGAGACAACCAGGAAGTAGAATTTGGAAAATGGAACAACAGAAGAGCTAGCGTTCAGGGCAACTCCAAGGTAAAAGTAGTTATTTCTGGGAAGGGTCAATTAAGCCTGACCAAGGTACTAAGGAGTCACCAAATGGTGAGAGAAGACACACTCAACAGAATGAATTTTAATTTCATCAAGCAAAACCTTAATACATGAAATATTTTGTGTAAAAGAAAGTAATTAAAAGCATGGTGACCCAGTTTTCAACAATCCCATCAATCAAGAGGAGTTGCCATTTTTGAAGACTGACTCAGGCAGAAATGTGACTAAGTAGTGACATATAGTAAATAGAGAACTGACAAGGTCCCCCAAGAACTGCAGGTGGCTTATCTAAAAGCAACTCTAAGAATACTGCTATCACTACTAGCATTTTCCTCTTTCAAAAGTCTCTTTGTCCAAATGGGAAGTTGGAAAAAAAAAAAATCAGTCAATCTATAGCAACTAGAATCACACCAAGGAATGAATTGGTTCTACAGCTTATTCTTGGAAGCTACTTGATTCACTAAGAAGTGCACCGTAGGCCAAGGCCATGAGCTATCATTAGTCAAACTTGCTAAATGTCATATCACTGAAGGGAAGTATTACATGGAACTCAGTGCCAAGATTGTTCTGTATGCAAATAAGATATAAAACCAAGAATATTCACTTATAGGAAAGCCCTTAGGATAATATCATGTCAGATGGAATTACAGAATTATATCTGTGCTCTGCAAAAAGATACTCTAAGATAGTGCATCATTCAAAAAAAAAGTATTTCTTCTATTTCTTTTTTTTTTTTTTTTTTTTTTTGGTTTTGCAAGGTAGAGTCTCACTCTGGTCCAGGCTGACCTGGAATTAACTATGTAGTCTCAGGGTGGCCTCGGCGATCCTCCTACCTCTGCCTCCCGAGTGCTGGGATTAAAGGCGTGCGCCACCACGTCCGGCTTAATTGTTATTTTTTATTGACAACTTTTATACTTACATACAAAAAAACCCACCTGATATTTCCCTCCCCTCCCCCCATTCCACTTTAGAACTCCAGTCTCCATCATATCCCCTCCCTCTCTCCATTAGTCTCTCTTTTAATTTGATGTCATCATGTTTTTCTTCTATTTTGAGGGTCTTGCAGAGGTATTGCTAGGCACTGCAAGGTCATGGATATCGAGGCCAATTTCTGTCTGGGCACTCTTCTATTTCTTGTGTATGTGTGTGTGCATGTGTGTGTGTGTGTGTATGTGTATGCTATAAGCATGTATGTATTTCGGCTGTTATTCTCCATCACTTTTCTCCCTTATTTCCCTGAAAAGAGTCTCTTGGACTGGAGAGATAACTGAGTGGTTAACGTTCTTGACTGCAATGCCAAAGGACCCAGGTTCCATTCCCCAAAACCCATGTAATCCAGATGCATAAAGTGGTGCATGCATCTGGACTTTGTAGCAGCTGGAGGCTCTGGCATGCCCAATCTCCCTCTCATTCACTCTCTCTCTCCCTCTCTCAAATAAATAAATAAAAATAAAAAAGTGAAGAGACTTGTCCAAAAAGTGTCTCTCACTGAGCATTCAGCCACCATTGTTTTTATTAGACTAGCTGACTAGTGATCCCCAGTGATCCTTTTATGTCTGCATCCCTTAGCACTGAGGTAACATACATGTACCATCATGCTTGGCTTGTGTGTATGCACACACACACACTGAGACTTTAACTCAAGTCCTAATGTTTACGCAGCAAGCACTCTTACCCACTGAGCCATTTGGCCAGCTCCACATCCCCCAACCCCCGCTTTTGTGAGGAAGAAAAGTTTGTGCAATAGAGCTCATCATTGAATCAACTACTAGGAGGAAAAGTGCACAAAAATATCTTGGTCCCTCTGTGCTATAACTGTGCTGGAAGGAACGACAATATTCTACAGTGTCACATCTATTGTTCCTCCTGGCAATCAGACCATTGAAAAAACAGACTCCAAGAAGTTGGAATTTTCCACATAACCTTATGCTGGAGAAAGCAAAAGACAAAAGTTTGGTGCTGGCCCAAGGAGAAATTTTTTCTCCCAGAAAGAGACTTCACACAGTCAGACAACATTGTAAGAGGGATAGAGCAGACAGTGATAGGTCAAAGATAGGTGGGACCACACTTTGATATCTACTATTTAATTAGACATATCATTTGACCTTTATTTAACTGTTGTCCTCATGTCAGAACCCAGAAAATGGACTTGGAGGTCACTGGACTTTTTTTCCCCTCTTCCCAATGTAGCCACATTGAATAAATGTCCCTTTCTATTATCTGTATTTCCCTTATTATTTTAAATTAGCTATTAAGGATGGGTGGCAGAGCCTAGCTTGTTAGGGCTACAGAAGTACAGGCCCAGACCCTTACAACTTGGTTAACAGTGTCCCAGTGAATCCAGCCTCAATGAAGAGCACAGCTCAATGCCCTACAGTGATGTGGACTAATCAAGATTTCACATTTGCCTGATGCTCTAGCATCTTCCTCCCTCTGGTTGGAATGCAGCTTTGATTTTTCATTTTAATGAGTTCTAAGTTCCAGTAATCTCATTTTGGGAACTAAAAGTCCAGCCATCACTGTAACAGATGCAAAGCTACATATCTCCTACCAGGTTGGTGTTGGTTCTGAACTGGATGCTTTATTGATGATGAAGAGGACAGTTGATATCTTCCACCATCCTTGAGTACTTTTTGCTTTCTCCATTGCTGAGTTCCTGCAAGGTATATACAGGGAGAAGTAGGTTAATAGAAAAAGGTTATAGCTTTAAATGGTCACCATTTGACACTGGCTTTTCTATATTTTTATATTGGAAAGAGATCAGAATGAGCTGACTCTGTTCCAGTCAGTCTCCCTGTACCCTGTAACAATAAATAAATAAATAAATAAATAAATAAATAAATAAATAAATAAATAAAGATTTAACTTTAATTCCTAGGGCCTGGTACTTAGCCACTAAAACCTTGGGATCTCCAAGTGATTAGTATTTTTCATTGACTAATGAGGTGATTGTTGGCTTGGGGCCCATAGAGAGCTTCATCTTGGGCAATGATCCCTAGAAAACCCCATCTACGGTTAAAGGTTTAGAATTTTATCCCACTCCATCTCAAGGATTGATTTCAATGGCCAATGGTTAATGATTTACCAGGCATGCCTACCATTGAAACTTATATAAAACTCCCTACATGGTAGATATGGTGAGCTTCTAGACTAGTAAACAGTTTGAGGTACTGAGAGGCTAGGAAACTCAACACACACACACACACACACACACACACACACACACACACACACACGCTCCACATCCTGGATTTGGCTGTTCCCAAGTTACATCCTTTAGAACAAACATGTCAGTAAATACCTAAATTTGAAAGTCATTCTAACAATTTATTGAACCTAGAGGTGTGGTTGTTGGAATAACTGAATTTGTGTATTCATGTTTTCCTGGGCAGAGAGGCAGAAAACTTAGGTGCTCCATTTTGTAGGTGGTATATAAAGTGGATCTTTCTCATACAACTGAGCCTTTAAGCTGTGGGATCTGTCTTGGGACACCAGAATTGTTTGCACTTATTCAGTGGTGCTACATAAGAGGGAAAATCAGGTTTAGCTTATAGCTTTGCTTCCCATTGCACCTCACCTTTGAATAGCATCACATGACATCTTCTCTGGTATACTTCTCCCTTACCTTTATTACTCTGTCCTTTGTCTTCCTATCCACTGCTCACTGCCTTGCACCATCTCTACCTCCAATAGACAATGACTTCTCTGAGGTGGGAGGTTTTTTTTTTTTTTTTTTTTTTTTGGAAAGAGACACAGAGAGAGACAGACAGAGAAGAGAGAGAGAGGGAGAGGGAGACAGATAGAGAATGGGCGTGCCAGCAGTCTCTCGGCTGCAGTGAACGAAATCCAGATGTGTGTGCTCCCTTACAGGCAAGTGTGGCATTGCGCCCTTGTGTCACTTTGCATCTGGCTAAACGTGGGACCTGGAGATTGGAACCCGGTTCTTAGGCTTAGCAGGCAGGCACCTTAACCACTAAGCCATCTCTCCAGCCCGGGAGTTTTTAATCTACTTCACAGAGTGTCATCTGCAAGTTGCATAAACTTGGAACATTGTTTGTCCAAATAAACACTCATTGAATTGATTAATCTGTATAATATAAACACAGTGAAGTGTGCATTAAGTGAGATTTTTATAATGAATTTTAATTATCATATATTCTTTCATGTACCTTATTAATTTTTATAGTAAGCACAATGGGTTATAATAAAATAATATGGGTGTGACAAGTTACAATAAATTTCCTTTATTCTTAAATATTTTTATATGACTTGAGTAAAAATATCATTGTGCATAGTTAATAGATGATGAGACTGAACTCTGAACTTAATGCTTTAGATTCAGAATAAAGTGTCTCTCACTTTCTCCTCCAGAGTCTAGATCTTACGTGAATGTGACCATGTCCCACATGAGAGGATTTTGTGTACCATTCCTTCCCTTCAGTATTGTGTTGACCTCAATGCTGCCACTGCTGTGGCTGGTCTCCTTTTAGCACATCAACCATTCAAGCTCATAGAAGGAAGTCCACACCAACACTGTGCCCAGAGGTCAGAGAATGTAACAGTTAAGCAAGCTTGTCAATACTTCATCTGTGTTCACTTCACTCCGTGTAAAGAACATGCAACTCCACAGGAGAGAGCACACACATACCAGTAAGTGTGTCATTGATACATGTCTTAAATATAATATGGATAGTTCAGATAAATATGGATAATGTGTTTGTTTAATAAATTAAAGCCTGTGTCTTGGTATCTTTCAGCACCCTAATTTACAGAAAAAGGCAGTGAGTCACAAGTTTGCACAGTTGAAGAAAGCAAAAGAACCGGTGTTCAAGCTCACTCCCCAGTGCCCATGCTCTTAACTATCACATTGTGTTGCATAAGAAGTGAGCACATTTCCAACCCTAATGGTGAGACTATAGTATAAGGAAATGTAAATCAAGAAACAAATAAAAGTGGGAACAAAAGAAGCCATTAGTTCAGATTTAGGCAAGGCTGAGGATTAGCAGTGGGACTTTATCCTAAATCATAGGCCAAATCCTGTGTTCTGGGACATGCACCCTTACTGTACACCATATAAACTGATGGGAAGTGCATGCCACCACATGGCGTACGGTATGTGAAGATTTGCTGAGCGATGGGCAGGAGCCTCATCACCCCTCTTGATAAGCCACTAGATAGCAAAGGTGCCTCTGCTGATGGCTGCAGGTGACATGATGAGCAGGTTTATGGCAGTGCCCACACTGAAGCCTGGCATCAAGTCTTGAAGCCTTCACAGTGTGCTACAGTCACTTTTACAACTATCAATTTATGAATTACTAAAGCCTTTCCTGTGGATTATATCCTTTTGATGTCTTAAAATTGATTTGCTTTGCCCTTTGTAGCAGACAGCTTCGTTGAAATGAACTTCCACACCAGGCACAGTTATGGAGGAAGCTTACAGATCCAGGGGAAGTTCCATAATGGCACAGAAAGCTGGCCTGCTTTCACAGGACCAAAAACAGAGAGCAAATCCACAAGCCAAAAGCCACATAGCACAGCACACCTCAGGACCTCCAGTTAGGCACACTTTGCATATCTTTGAAATCTCAAACCAACCACCACACCTTAAGATCTGCCCAGTGACACTGCCTTCAGCCAGGTGGCTGCAGATCCAAACTATAGTCTAATAAAACACTGAATATATTAGGGTCCATCTATTCAAACTATCACACCCTCAATATTAAAAAAAAAAAAAACTATTTTGCTTTTTCCAAAAGTAATGCATGTCTATGATTTTACAAGTTAAGGGGTACTGTTAAGCTTATAATGAAAACCAAGTATTCTCACCTAATTACTCCCACTTTATAATTTATGCTACTACAAAAGCAATAACTTTTAACTTATTTTTATCTGTTTCTTCTGGCACTTGCCCTCATATATCTAAAGAATACGCTAACTTTATGATTTCTTGATTTCCTCCACTTCCAACAGATTCTGTTAAGTCTTTAACAGAGAAGACATGGCTTTGCTCAAACTTCCCTCTGCCCCGAATGTTCCTGTGCTCACACCCTTTCCCTAGTCTAGCCACACATGCCTTTATGTTTTGAGGTTTTTTCTTTTTTTTTTTAAATTAGATATGGACATATTTAGTATGTAAACAACACATGCAGGTACCATCCTTTCCCTCCTCCTACCCCTTTTCTGAAGAGGCTTTCCTTGTTTAGGATGCAGGAAAACCCCATGAGGACTATGGGTCATGCATTGGAGTGAGGGGGGGTAAAAGCAATGTCTCTGTGCAAAATGTCCCAACTTATGGCTCTAACATTCTTTCTACCTTCTCTTCCACTAAATTCCTTTAGCCATGCTGGGAGCATTTTAAGTTTACTTCAGTGAAGGGAACTCAGGAGCGTCTGGATCTCAGGTTTGGTAGGTGTTGAGTGTCCTCAGTGTCTATCTCCATCATCCTTGTGCTAATATCAGATTTATTAAGAAAGCAGCACTCTTCCTCATTTTCCCAATTTCTCCGTGGTTTCAGCTGGGGCTGGGGTGGAGTGCACTGGATTATTTATCTCTTCAGGTCCTGCTCCCATCTGAAAAAGAGAAGCAGATTCTCCAACGGAAAATGAACTCAGCACTGGTTAAATGGGATAACCATTATTAATTTAGAGAGAATTTAAAGGGTGTAGACCCTCTTATAGCCTAAGGTTAGTGGGGCTTGGCAATGGAAAGCAGAGTAACTATATGGATATGATTCTGACTTGTTTCCCAATTCCAGATATGGTTTCCTTTCCACTGAGCAGATCTGTTAGCCAGTATAAGAGCAGCTGGTTACCCACCATGGATGTGTGCCACTACTGCACTTGTGTGAGCATTATACCAGGTTGTTTGCTTCTGAGTCCGTTAGACTTTGAGTTGCTTAGAGAGATATTGGCCACTTTCCCCCAGTAGCTCATGTAGTGCCTCCCAGCATTAGATGGGCTAATTGCCTGTGGACTAGCTCTCCTCTGGATTCCAACCAGGTCTCTCCATGTTCCATGCCAACAGCTTATGGTGTCTTCAGCAGTAGGGTCTTACCATTAACCGCTGGTGTGTAATCAAGTGCTCTAACATAAGTTTTGTTTGTTTTGTGATATCTAGAAATCTCTCTAATCAATAGCTCATTGTTGATGTCAACCACATCCTGGTACAGGGAATTACAGGCCAGTGCCATGGGAAAAGAAAAAGAAAAAAAAAAAAAAAAAAAAAGAAAGAGAAACAGGAGAAATTTGAGGTTAGGTACCAACTCACCCTCTCCAGGGCCCTTTGATTCAGGTGATTCCCCTAAAGTCCTTTTAGTCTGACTTCTAGGATACCGGACTCTATAGTACCAGTTCAATTTGGGTTCAGTTTTGTGTTCAGCCACCATTCCCCTTTCCCCAAGCCTACCCTCCCTTTTA
This sequence comes from Orientallactaga sibirica, assembly GCA_036365145.1. Taxonomy (NCBI): domain Eukaryota; kingdom Metazoa; phylum Chordata; class Mammalia; order Rodentia; family Dipodidae; genus Orientallactaga; species Orientallactaga sibirica. The sequence continues at coordinate 17,538,586 of JAEOAD010000018.1, read as the reverse complement.
TGCAAGCCTTGAGATGCCATTCACATATGTCAGCAACTCGGGATGATCCAAGTTAGGAACTGCAGGAAAGTGAGACCATGTGATGGTTGTCTTTCTGCAATTGTGTGTGTTCGCTTAGAATGATCTGTTCCAAGTTTGACCATTTTTCTACAAATTTCAATGTGTCATTTTTTTTTTTTTTTTTTTTTTTACTGCTGAGGAGAATTCCATTGTGTAGATATATAACACATCTCGGTTATCCTTTCATCTAATGATGGACACCTGTGTTGATTCCAGTTTTTAGCAATTATGAATTGAGCAGTTAAAAACATGGCTGAGCAAATATCCCTGAACTGAGCTTTTAGGGAAAATGCCCAGTAAGGGAATAACAGGGTCTATTGGAAACCCTATATTCTTCCTTTTCAAGAGTCTCTATATTAATTTCCATAGTGGTTGAACCAACTTACATTCCCACCAACAGTGAATAAGTGTTCCTATTTCTCCACATTCTTGCCAACATTTGTTTTCATTTGATTTTTTAATGTTTGCTATCCTTGCTGGGGTAATGTGGAATCTCATAGTTGTTTTAATTTGCATTTGCATTATTTGAACATTTTCTTAAGCGTGTGTTAGCCATTTGTAATTCTTGTTCTAAAAACTCCATAATCTGTTCTCTGCCCCACTTTTGGAGTGGGTTGTTTGATTTTTTATTGTTTAGATTTTTGAGTCCTTTGTAGATTCTAGATATTAGGCTCTGTCAGTAATATAACTAGCAAAGATTTTTCTCCCATTCAGTGAATAATCTGTTGGTTCTGCTTATGGTATGTTTGTCTGTGCAGAAGCTTTTTAGCTTCATGAGATCTCATTGGTTGAGTGCTTGTTTAATTTCCTGGGCTACTGGGGTTTTGTTCAGTCTTTTCCAAGTCCTATATCATGAAGAGTGCCTCCTATTTTTTTCTTCCAGTAGTTGAAGAGTTTGAGGTCTTATATCGAGGTCTTTAATCCATTTGGACTTGATTTTTGCATATGGTGAAATGAGTGGGTGTAATTTTATTTTTCTAGATATGGCCTTCCAATTTGTCCAACACCATTTGTTGAAGATGCTGTCTTTTCTCCAGTCTATATTATTGGCACCTTTGTCAAAGATCAAGCAGCTGTAGTTGCTTGACCTAAGTTCTAGGTCTTCATTTCTGTTCCATTGGTCTATGTTTCTGTTTTTATTCCAGTACCGTGCTGTTTTTGTCACTATGACTTTGTAATATAGCTTTAGATCAGGTCTGGTGATACTGCCAGATGTGTTCTTTTTGCTGAGGGTATATTTGGATATCTGAGGCCTTCTGCCATTCCATATGATTTTTGAGATCTCTGTGAAGAATGATGCTGGTATCTTTATTGGTATTGCATTAAATCTGTATATATTTTTTTTGGTAGAATTGCCATTTTCACAATATTAATTCTACCTACCAGGAGCATGGGAGGACTTTCTGTCTTCTCAAGTCTTCCTCTATTTCTTTCCTGAGAGTGTTTATGTTTTCATCTTATAGGTCTTTCACATCCTTGGTTTGTATTATTTGAAGGAATTAATTAATTAATTAATTAATTAATTTATTTATTTTTGCTATTGAAAATGGGACAGCCTCTGTGTATCTGTCCTTTTGTTTTGGGGTTTTATCACATCTTTAAATTTTGCCAACATGGGGATTACTATGTGTTGTTTATTTTCTTTTTTAAAAAGAAAAATGTGTGTGTGTGTGTGTGTGTGTGTGTGTGTGTGTGTGTGTGTGTGCCACTGTGGATGCAGAGGTTCAAGAACAGTCTGTACATATCTGTTGTCTTCTACCATCTATGACCCAAGATCTCTTTTCACTGCAAAAGAATACTCTTCTACCTTGCCTGAGAACTTTGGATACTCCTGCCTCCTCCTTTCATTTTAGGTCCTAGAGAAGATTGATCTCAGATCAGCAGGCTTTTCAAACAGCACCTTTAAAACCTGAGCCATCTCCCTAGCTCCTGTACTCTTTCTTATACAACTCTGCTGGGAGAAGATAATGGCCTTCTTTTTTAATCTTTAAGTTTCTTCTGTCTCTACAACTAGTTATTTAACAGAGCTTTTAAGAAGTTGTTAGTTAAAGTAGAGCATTAATACTTCTCAAATTCAGCATTTTTTTAAATTGGGGATATAATTATTTGATGCAAATTCTATTCTGAACACTGTAGGATAATTATTTTCACTACTGGACTCTTTCCACTAAATGCTAGTAGCACCCTTGGTTGAGGTAAACAAAACCATATCTAGACATTCCCAAGGAGCATTGTCAGCTTTGGTTGAGAACCACCAGGCTGGGTAAACAGACTGACTGTTAGGACCAACAGTGTGTCTTATTCCTGGTGTATGTGTGGTGTGGGTTAGCAGAGTACCCCATTCTTAGTTTATAAAGTTATTCAGAACTCAGGGCAACAGACTTGCTACAATGTGGTATTTGCACAATAATTAGATCATAAATTCAAATCAGCTGAAGGGTTGGGGAACAGGAGGATCTTCACTATGTTTGTTCAGAACTGAGGAACTTCCTTGTGTTCTACTGTCAGAATGAGCCAATAGGTCTTTTCTTAATTGCAAGGAAGCAAAGGAAACACAATCTGTACCATATCCTTTGAATCTGAAAATGCTTTCATTATATCCTTATTAATACATTGGGTTAAGAGCTCTCCATTAAAAAGCAATTTTGTGACAGAAATTCCTTCATGACCATTTAATCAATGCAGTACCCTCAGAGACATAGTGGGCTCATAAGTAGTAAAAGGGAGATTGAACCAATTTTCTGACTTTAAATCAGAAGCAGAACTTTCATTTTCCTCTTGGGTCTACAGATCACTGCAGTTGCTGACTTCCTTCTTGTAGATTTGGATCTGGATTGAATTTTGGCAGGTAGAATGAAGAAGTGACATATCTGAATTACAGACTTGGTCCGTAGCAACCCAACTATAAGCTTGCTATTTATCTCTCATGGCTAAGCTTGCTATTTATTTATTTATTTATTTATTTATTTATTTATTTATTTGAGGAATGAGTTTATTTAAAGCTTACATATCCAGAGAAAGTTCCACTGATGGTGGAAGAAGCTGGCCCTCTTTCACAGATCAAAGCAGAGAGACACAACCATCAACCAGCACCACAGGCAAGAGCAAACCAGTAGCCAAAACTGCAGAGAACCCAGGCAGACCTCAAGCACTCTGCATATCTTTAGGCTTGAAATAAGATCTTCCCCCAAACATACCTTTGGGCTCGACCCCAGATTCTGTCTTCAGTGACACCTCTTCCAGCCAGGCAGCTGGAAATCCAAGTTATAAGCATTAATCAAACTCTTAAGTACATTGGGGGAAATATATTCAAACTACCACATCAGGTTACTGTAGCTGCTATTGTCAATCAGATTGGTATCATTAAGGATGGCCCAACTACTTACATTGAAACTATGGAAAGATGCCTGAGGTAATTCCACCCGGGAAAGCTGCATAAGTCGGAACGCAAACTCTTGAAAAGAGGTGCAGTAGTGGAAGGAAGAATTCTGAAGACTGAAGATCAAGATTTATTTCCTCTCTGGATTAACAAATGGCTGTATCACTCACTATATACCTGGTATTGATTTTTGAAACATGAAAAATACATGGAAGTGGGTCATGAAGTACACACAGTTCCAGGAAGCACTGCTAAAATGGGCACATGAAGCAAATTGTGATGTCTCTGGTAGAGAGGCCAGTGAGGCCTTTGTATGATGGAGACCACGGTTTGCAGTGGAGACCTGAAGATGTTTTGGATATAGCAGTACTGTGTAATGGCTGCTATGGAGTGCTATTGGCTCAGAATAGACGTTTTTTCCTGACTACTCAGCACAGCTGTAGGGGTGGAAATTGAAAATCCAGACTTGAACTGCAGATGTTTGATGTTTACCTGATGGTTATTGAGCTTACATTGGTCCAGTATCTCCTTATTGTGCCTTATAGCAATGGAATAGTCAGTGCCATTATAAGTTGAAAGTATACAATTTGTTTTGATTTTACAGGACTAACAGTTAAGACACAATCTTCAATCTTGGATAAGACTTGGGACTTTGGAACAATCTTAAAGGTCGTAAAGATTATGGAGACCTTTGAAGTTGAACTGAGTACACTTTACAATGTGAGATGATCATGAGTCTATTGTAGGCCAGGGGCGAAATATGGTAGTTTGAATGTATATTCCCCATGAGACTCAAATGTTTTATAAAGCTTGTAACCTGGGTTTCTAGACAGCTGGCTAGAGGACATGTCACTGGGAGCAGATCCTGTGGTCCAGCCCAAAGGTGTATTAGAGGTGGATCTAAATTCTAGCCCAAGGGTATAAGAGAGCAGTTTGACCCCTGGTAGTCCTGCTTGCTGCCAGTTTTGTGTTTGTTGCTTTTTTTTTTTTTTTTTTTTTTAGTGTTTTTTTATTGACAACTTCCTTAATTGTAGATAATATCCCATGGTGCTTTCCTCCCTCCCCCCACTTTCCCCTTTGAAACTCCATTCTCCATCATATCCCCTTGCCTTCTCAGTTTCTCTTTTCATTTTGATGTCATGATCTTTTCCTCCTATTATTATGGTCTTGTGTAGGTAGTGTCAGGCATGGCAAGGTCATGGATATCCAAGCCATTTTGTGTCTGGAGGAGCACATTGTAAGGAATCCTAGCCTTTCTTTGGTTCTTACATTCTTTCTGCCACCTCTTCCACAATGGACCCTGAGCCTTGGAAGGTGTGTTAGAGATCTTTCAGTTCTGAGCCCTCCTCTGTCCCATCTTCTCAGCACCATGGTGCCTTCTGAGTCATCCCAAGGTCACCACCATCTGAAAAGGGAAGCTTCTCTAACCAAAAGTGAGAGTAGCATTAAAATATGTGTATGGACATTAAGAGAAGTACTTTCTGGGCAATTTGGTGAGCATAATATATACATTTAGCTAGACACTAGCAGACGTTATACCCCTACGACTTATGACTATCCCTGTTGTAGGTTTTCAGTATCAGGGATGTATTCCCTCCCATGGAGCATACCTCCATTCCAATACAAACCATACTCAAATACTAGTTAACACAATAAAGCAAAGGTAAAACTGGAAAAACTACAAAACAAGAAAAATGGCAAAAATAAATACTCACCTTAAAATAATAACACTTAATATAAATGGCCTCAATGCCCCAACCAAAAGACATAGGTTTTCAGACTGGGTTAGAAAGCAGAATCCTTCAATTTATTGTCTCCAAGAAACTCACCTTTCTACAAAGGATGGACACTACCTTAGGGTAAAAGGTTGGAAAATAATGTTTCAAGCAAATGGGCCTAGAAAACAAGCAGGGGTTACTATCTTAATATCTGACAGGGTAGACTTTAGACCAACATTAGTTATAAAAGATAAGGAAGGTACTTTATATTGATTATAGGAACACTCCTACAGGAGGACATATATGCACCTAACATGGAGGCTACCAATTTCATCAAGCAAATGCTATTAGAACTAAGGTCACAGATAACACCAAACACAGTTGTAGTGGGTAACTTCAACACCATACTCTTACCACTTGTCAGTTCATCCCTGCAAAACATAAACAGAGATGCTTCTGGATTAAAGGAGGTCATAGAACAAATGGACCTAACAGATATATACAGGACATTTCATCCAAATGTTGCAGCATACACATTCTTTTCAGCAGTACCTGGAACATTCTCTAAAATACACCATATATTAGGACACAAAGCAAATCTTAACAAATATAGGAAAATTTAAATAATTCCTTGCACTCTATCTGATCACAATGGGATCAAATTACAAATCAATAGCAAGAAAAGCTATAGATCATACACAAAAACATGGAGACTAAACAACACACTAGTAAATGTTGAATGGGTTAATGAAGAAATCAAGAGTGATATCAAAAAATTCATAGAGTCAAATGATAATGAGTACACAACATACCAAAACCTTTGGGACACAATGAAGGCAATCTTAATAGTGAAATTTATAGCTTTAAGTGCCTATGTTAAGAAATAAGAAATGTTGCAAGTAAACAACTTAATGTTTCACCTTAAGAAAAATAATAACAAGGAAAACTGAAAATCAGTAGACAGGAAGAAATAACAAAGATTAGGGCAGAAATTAATGAAATGGAAACCAAAAACAACAATCCAAAGAATCAATGAGACAAAGAGTTGGTTCTTTGAAAGGATAAACAAGATTGATAAACCCTTAGCAAATCTGACCAAAAGAAAGATAGAAGAGACACAAAATAATAAAATTAGAGATGAAAAAGGCACCAACACAACAGATACACAAGAAATTTTTAAAAATCATAAGGACATAGTATATGAACATATACTCCACTAAGTTTGAAAATCTGAAAGAAATGGATAATTTCCTTGATTTATATGACCTACCTAAATTAAATCAAGATGAAATTAACCACTTAAATAGACCTATAACAAGTATGGAGATCCAAGCAGTTATAAAATATCTCCCACCTAAAAAAAGTCCAGGCCCAGATGGATTCACTGGTGAATTTTACCAGAAGTTCATGGAAGAACTAACACCAATGCTTCTTAAACTTTTCCATAAAATAGAAGAGGAAGGAATCCTACCAAACTCCATCCATGAAGCCAGCATCACCCTGATACCAAAACCAGACAAAGATAAAACAAAAAAAGAAAATTACAGACCAAATCTCCCTCATGAACATAGATGCAAAATTTCTCAACAAAATATTGGCAAACAGAATGCAAGAATATATTAGAAAAATCATTCACCCTGACCATGTAGGCTTTATCCCATAGATGCAGGGATGGTTCAACATATACAAATCAATAAATGCAATACATTTATTACATTATTGTAAATGGACTGAAGGACAAAGATCATGTCATCATCTCATTAGATGCAGGAAAAGCATTTGACAAAATCCAACATCCCTTCATGATAAAAGTTCTACAGAGACTGGGAACAAAAGGAACATATCTCAACATAATAAAGGCTATTTATGACAAACCAACAGCCAACATAATACTATATGGAGAAAAACTTGAAGCTTTTCTACTAAAATCAGGAAAAAGACAAGAGTGTCCACTGTCCTCACTTTTATTTAATATAGTACTAGAAATCTTAGCCATAGCAGTAAGGTAAGATGCACACATAAAAGGGCAAATTGGAAAGGAAGAGGTCAAGTCATCATTATTTGCAGATGATATGATTGTATACATAAAGAACCCTAAAGACTCTACCAGCAAACTGTTACAGCTGATAGACACCCATAGCCAAGTAGCAGGATACAAAATAAACACACAGAAATCAGTAGCCTTCCTATATGCTATCAACAAACACACAGAGGATGATATCAAAGACTCACTCCCATTCACAATTACATCAAAAAACAATAAATTACCTTGGGATAAATCTAACCAAGGAAGCAAAGGATCTATTTAATGAAAACTTTGAAACATTCAAGAGAGAAATAGCCAAAGACACTAGGAAATGGAAACACATCCCTTGTTCTTGGAATGGAAGAATTAATATTATGAAAATGGCAATCTTACCAGAGCAATCTACACATTTAATGCAATCCCCATCAAAATTCCAATGGCAATCTTCATGGAAATAGAAAAAACAATCCAAAAATTCATTTGGAAGCACAAAAACCTTGAATATCTAAAAAAATTTTGAGCAACAAAAATAATTCTGGTGGTATCACCATGCCTGATTTTTAACCTATATTACAAAGGCATAGTAACAAAAACAGTATGGTACTGGCACAAAAACAGACATGTAGATCAATGTAACAGAATAGAGGACCCTGATATAAGTCCAGGTAGGTATGGCCACCTGATCTTTGACAAAAATGACAAAAATACTCAATGGAGAAAAGACAGACTTTTCAGAAAATGGTGCTGGAAATACTGGATATGTATCTGTAGAAGGATGAAAATAGATCCTTATCTCTACCTATGCACAAGAATTAAGTCCAAATAGATTAATGACCTTAATATCAGACCTGAAACTTCTAGAGGAAAATGTAGGGGAAACCCTTCAACATATTGGGCTTGGCAAAGACTTTCTGAATATAACCCTAATTGTTCAGGAAATAAAACCAGAGGTCAACCGATGGGAATTCATGAAATTACAAAGCTTTTGTACAGTTAAGGACACTGTGAATAAAGCAAAGAGGTAACCTACAGAATGGGAGAAAATCTTTGTCAGCTATACATATGACAGAAGATTAATATCTAGGATATACAAAGAACTCAAAAAATTAAATAATAAGAAATCAAACAGCCCAATTAAAAAATGGGCTATGGAAGTAAATAGAGAGTTCCAGAAGAAGAAATACAGATGGCATATAAACATCAAAGAAAGTTATACATCCCTATTCATCAGGGAAATGCAGATTGAAACTACATTGAGATTCTGTATCACTCCTGTCAGATTGGCTACCATCATGAAATCAAATGACCATAAATGCTGGCGAGGATGCAGAAAAGGAACCCCTCTACACTGTTGGTGGGAATGCAATCTGCTCAAGCCATTGTGGAAATCAGTGTGGAGGTTCCTGAGACAGCTAAAAATAGATATACCATATGACCCAGCTATACCACTCCTACACATTTATCCTCAGGATTCATTACACTACCTTAGAGGTACTTGCTTGACCATTACCACTCTATTCACAATATCTAGGAAATGGAACCAGCCTAGATGTCCCTCAACTGATGAGTGGATAATGAAGATGTGGCACATTTACACAATGGAGTTCTACTCAGCAGTAAAGAAAAATGAAGTTATGGAATTTACAGGAAAATGGATGGATCTGGAAAGGATTATACTTAGTGAGGTAACCTTGCTATTTATAAGTTAAATGTTGGCATCATAAAATGGAGAAAGCTTGAGTTTCTAGATGATGTTATGAAGCAGAATTTTGCTCCAATTTTATTGGTCAGGTAATGATTAGATAATGAAGGTTTATAATATTAAACCAATGATGTGTGAGGATCAGTTGTTCTACCAACCAATTTTATTTCTCCTGATTAGTGAGGAAAGAGACTGGAGACAGAATGTTATCATAACAAACACTTGGCTTTGAATTGGTTAGACAGCAAGTGGCAAAGGAAAACTCTGCCAACTAAAAAAAAAAAAAAAAAAACCTCATGGTAGAAAGATGAGGGTCCATTGTAATTTGCCAGTTGTAAAACGTTTGGTAAAGCTGTTTTGTATAGCAAGTTAGAAGACAAATAATGTGTCTGCCATGCCAGGAGTGATAGGAAAAGTATTTGGGAAAAAAAAAAAAAGAATTTCGGAGTCTTAAATTATCAGAAATGAGAATTTTTTCCAGCAAAAAAATAAAAGGGCACAAGAAGAATCTAGAAATGTAGTTTTGAAGGATTGAAAAAGACCAATTGCTTCCATACTACAAAGAGTAGAAAACACAACAGAGAAATATCAGCCTTTGGGTAAGGAACAGATTAAGGGTATAGTAGGTTTTGACCTGAAAACCTTAAGGTAAAAGCCATTTTATTAAGAGAGAAATAGACTGGCAAGACAATAAGGCAGGGAAAAGGCTGCATTCAGGAAAGAACTTTCTGTTTTCTAAACACGTGAAGCAGATTGGAAGAAAATAGACTGAAAGTCTACTGAGATTTCAAACAAACTATACTTCGCAAAATATCCACAAATTTGGACCCAAACTGTCTTCATTTGAACTAAGCAACAGCTTTTGGGATACCTTGTTCTATCCCAAGAGTGAGCAGACCGAGAAGATTTTGCAGCCTACAAGAAAACATATTTCATAGTTGTCACATAATTGTCACTGTCGTAGTCCATTTTTTTCTATTATCAGAAATCCACACAATAGGTAATTTACAGTGGGCAGAAATTTATTGGCTCATAGTTCACAGAGAAGTCCAAGATTAATCAAGGTGTCACTGTGTATAAAGAGCTTTCTTCTGCATCAGCACAAGTGAAGAGGGCAAGAGAGACGAGGGGTCTGTATTCCTTTTGAGAATGACACCAATCCAGTGAGAGGACAGCACTTAGGTCCTAACTTCCTCTTCTTATTACTGTACAGAGTGGCAATTAAATTTCAACATGAGTTTTGGAGGAGAAATATTCAAATCATGGCATCCACTTCAGGTATCAGACAAGGAGGAAAGGCAGCACTATTGGGGAAAGTACAGTAACTTCGTCCTTGCATCAGTCAGCTTTCTATCACTGACAAAATATCTGAGATCTTCAAATTAAAAAGAAGAATTTTTTGTTGTTGTTTTTGTTTGTTTGTTTTGTTTTTCGAGGTAGGGTCTCACTCTAGCCTCAGACTGACCTGGAATTCACTATGGAGTCTCAGGGTGGCCTCGAACTCTTGGCAATCCTCCTACCTCTGCCTCCCCAGTGCTGGGATTAAAGGCGTGCGCCACCATGCCCGGCTAAGAAGACGTTTTTGACTCATAGCTTTAAACACTTATGTCCATGATGGGCTCATCACTTTAGGTCATCGTGGCAGCAGGAGGCGGGGTGGAGGACAGTGCTCATATCATGGTAGCCTCCCCTTCCTACAAAGCTTCTCACACTGGTTTCAGCCATGGGTAGGTCTATTGAATGCCTGGTTCATCTTCATGATGTCACTTACAACATTATTTTTGTTGCATATCTCACACCTCTATAATTCATTAGCTTATATCCTTGGCAGTCACATATTCATCTTGAAACAAGTAAGCATATTGATAGAATGGATGAGTGACATTTTTGACAATTCTTTACAGACTTGGAAAGGGACCTATGCAGTGAGATATATTCATAGAACTTTCAACCAGTCTATGGTTCTCCCAGAGCCAGTAAATACAGATCTTGGAACTAGAAGGGCAAGAAAAAGTGACTTGTTAGCATCCCCAGTGGTATGCTGATATGGTTTTGCTTCCTCTCCCTGTAACTTCAGGACCTGTAGGTTTGGGGGTTTTACTTCCTTAAGAAGAAAGTGATAGCCCGGAGTGGTGGTGCATGCCTTTTATCCCAGCACTTTGGAGCCGAGGCAAGAGGAACATCAAGAGTTCAAGGCCACCTTGAGACTACATAGTGACTAGTGAATTGCAGTTCATGCTGAGCTAAAATGAGACACTACCTTGAAAAACTAAAAAAAAAAAAGAAAGAAAAGAAAAGAAAAAGAAAAAAAGGGCTGGAGAAATGGCTTAGTAGTTAAGGCATTTGCCTGTGAAGCCAAAGGACCCAGGTTTGATTCCCCAGGACCCACATAAGCCAGATTCACAAGGGGCACATGCATCTGGAGTTCATTCGCAGTGGCTAGAGGCCCTGGCATGCCCATTTTCTCTCTCTCTCTCTCTCTCTCTCTCTGCTTGCAAATAAATAAATTAAATTAAAAATATATATTTAAAAGAAGAAAAAAGTGTTGATACACTTTACAGTAAGGATTACATTAACTAGAAACATCAGCCAGTCTTAGAATTCTTTGTGCCCTAACAGTTAAGAGAGGAAGCTCCATTATCATGAGGGTGACAGAACCTGTTTATTAAGAATAAATCAATGCTGCTCTGCAATAAGGTGAGGAGAACACGTTTTATTCCAGAAAGTTTTGTGGGTTTCCTCCAGGTACTTCGATGCCTCGAGGCTAAAGCTGATGAAAGACTGAAGCAGACAGAATACAATCAGGACCACAGTAGTTTACAACCTGAGAAAGAAAGTCTTGCTTGCTTTCACATAAGGACCCTTATGGGCTGCGGTCTTGGCAGAGAGCACATGTATGTGAAATGACCATATACAGACTTGAGTCTGTGCATTTTTTCTTCATTAAATTTTAATATTTATACTTAGCAAATTATTTTTGTATACTTCTTTATATTGGAGGTACTTGGTGTAGATGCCTTAATTTATTATTTATAGAAAGGGAATGTAACTGAGTGGCAAGAAGAATGAGTCTCATCCAAAGATGGGCACTTTGCATACAGGCCTTTGGGATTACTTTGTACGTGTCCACGTTTGTGTGGGTATATGTGCAAGTTCAAGTGCGTGCATGTGGAGACCATAGAACATCCTCAGGTATTGTTCCTGTTAGGTGCCAAGTAGGCTAGACTGTGTAGTCAGCAAGCTCCAGAGATCTCCCTTACTCCATTTTCAGTTGGTAACCCAGCACAGGGGAGCAAGCATTTTACTGACTAAGCCATCGCCCAGTGCTCTGGGTTTCCTCTTGTAGGAGAGGATGAACATGTGATTGTATGAGGAGTAGTTTGACCAGACTGAGCAGGAGGAGGATGCTGTTGTCTTGCTCTGGAGTTCAGGCATCATCTGTGCAGTTTTCTGTGTGAATACTGAGTATCCAAGGGGGATAATAGCAGTGGCCGTCCTGCCCATTTGGCCCCTCCATGTATGCAGGATCTGGTTTGTAGAAGAGATCTAGTTATTGACTGGTGCTCACTGAACAGTTGGAAGGTGAAAGAGAAAGATAAGCCATTATGTTTTGGCAGCAACTCCTGATAGAGGTGTCCACAGACAACAGACACAATGTGCTCTGGAGTTTCGTGATAAGCCCAGAAAACACCTGTTTCTATGCTGTGGAGTCTATCCATGCTAGCTTCTTGCTTATTTATTTATTTATTTATTTGCTCTTCTTGAGTTCCTAAAAATCAGTGTATATCCTAGTATTCTTCTTAGTTATTGTAAAAGTTTATAATCATTTAATTTATATTATTTCTCAACTTATAATAGTCAACGTAACCCTAACTTCTGATCTTTTGCTTAACTGATTGCAAATATCTGTCTTTTCTTCTCCTCCTCCTCCTCCTGCTTCTTCTTCTTCTTCTCTTCCTGACTATACTTATTCTGTGTGTATCTTTGTAGGTTGTGATTTAGGCATGGCCATATCTGGTAACTACTTGCTATTCAGCAAGTCCCCCAAAATTTATTGTCATGAACCAACCATCATTTAACAAAACAATTCCACGTGTCAAGCATTTTGACAATGATGCATTCCCCTGCTTTCTAAAATGGTTTTTCTTTTCTGCCTAGCATCATGGTCTGTCTGGGAAGATGCATATGATAGAGGCAGGTCCATAGCTAGGGACCCAACTCACCTTTGAGCTTCTTCACTCATGTGTCTGTCACCTGGATGAGGAAGACTTCAAGACTATTTTTGTCAGCTGTAATGAACATGCTATCCTTTTGCCTGAATGAGCTTCTTGCCAGCATTGTGGTCATCATCACTTTCACTGAACTGTGTTAATCAACTACGATCATCTGTCCTCTCAGGTTCAAGGGAAAGGACACAAACACAAAACTCTTGGGGGTAGGAATATAAGAATTTGAGGCCAAGTTTTGAAACTTTAATGCCACCTTATTGAGGATATAGAACTAGTTCACTTGCAGTTATATTTCTGCCTTTTTAACTGTTTGGATCTCAACATAAGTTCTGTATACAGTCCTGACTTGACACTATAGAATAGGGTTTAGTGCACTGACCATGAAACTAGCAACTCAGTTCACACCCCAGCTGTGTATTCCATGCTAGCAATTACTTTCCTTTCTGTATTTGGATGAACATGAAAGGATGACAGTTGCAATGTACATTAGAACTCAGCTTCAGGCTTGTAATGTGTTGAGTCGTGACTCTCAACAAAAGATATTGTCTATGTGGAGCCTCTGAATGTGACTTTATTTGAAGAATGAGACACAAAGGTAATAATAATCTTGAGATAAAAATGATTCTGGTTTTTTTTGGTCTTTAACTCTAATTAGAGTCTTTACAAAGAACATTATAAGTACTATATAGCATTAGCTATCTTCTTGGAAAGAGCCTCCCTTCTCACCACTCTCAGTGCCATGACCTCGCTTCACAGTACTTATCACTACTTCAGTTTGCTGAGTTGTTTCCTTATTTCTTGTCTCCCTTGACTTGAATACAAGCTCCATGATAGGTTAAACTTTATCATTTTCACAGTCCATGGCTGTATTGTGTCATATTTAGATACAAAGAATGATCCCGCCCCCCAGTGGCTTTTGAAGGCTTGATTCACAGCTAGTGGATACAGTCACTGAGAGGTAATTGAATAATGAGGATACTGATCTAATGAGTGGATTAATTCTCCCATAGATTTATAGTTTGATGACATTATTGAGAGGTGCTGGAAACTAGGAGATGGAGCCTGATTGGAGGAATTAGGTTATAGAGGGTGTGGTAGTTTGAATATATGTCCCCCAATATATTCAGTATTTTATTAGTTTATAGTTTGCATCTGCAATCACCTTGCTAGAGTCACTATCTTAAGGTGTGAGGGGTTTGAGATTCCATTGTAAAGATATGCAAATGTGTCTAGCAGGAGTTCCTGAAGTCGGCTGTGTGACCTTTTGGCTGTAGTTTGTTTTGCTCTGTGTGCTGTGGTGGCTGGTTGGCTTTTGCTCTCTCTGCCTGGCCTTGTGAGAGCAGGCCGCTACTTCTGCCGTTATGGAACTTCCCCTGGATCTGTAAGCTTCAATAAATAATATCCCTTCCTCCATAACTGTGCCTGGTCTGGAAGTTCATCTCAGCGAACCTGAAGCTGTCTGCTACAGAGGGTATGCTTGTGAAGGGTATACCTTGTCTTCTGGTAACTTCATCTATTTCTCTCTGCTCTGCCACAGCATTTCTTCCATAATGCTTTGCCTCTCCTCAGGCTCACAATGATGGGCCCACCTGACCATGAATTGAAACACCTGAAACTGTGAGTCAAAATAAACCTTCCCTGGACCGGAGAGATGGCTTAGTGGTTAAGGCGCATACCTGTGAAGCCTAAGGAACACAGTTGGATTCTCCAGGTGCCACGTAAGCCAGATGTACATGGTGGCACATGCGTCTGGAATTCATTTGCAGTGGCTAGAGGCCCTGGTGCGCCAATTCTCACTCTTTCTCCCTCTGTCTCTAATATATAAATAAATAAAAACAAAATCTTTAAAATAAATAAACCTTTCCTCCTTCAAACTGTTTTTGTTAAGTATTTTGTCAGTGCCAAATCAGTTACTAACACACGTTCCCACTTTCTAAAATTATCATGACCACAGTATCATATGGGTCTGAAATTAAAAAAAAAAAACAACAACAGCAGAAGTCAATGCTAATATACACAGTCAAATAAGATTAAAAATGGAAGCTTGTGATGCAATAACTTGGAAGTATTCATGAAAAATTGAATGGAATTTAAGAAAGGAGTGAAGTTTAATATGGAAAATGAATATTGAAGGTAAGAGAAAGCCTGCCCCACCTCCAAATTCCTTGTGGATAATATTTTTACCTGTCTTTGGGGTCCAATTCATTATCTTCAAATCACAACAAATAATGAGAGAGTGAAAATTGTTGAAAGTCAAACAAGAAAGGTTTATTGAAATTGAAAGGAAAAGGAAAGCTGCCCTTGACTAAGAGGAAAAATAGGTGGCTGACTAGTATCCAATAAGAAATTATTTGTGGACTGAGGAGTTTGATTATTCTGTGCCTATATGTAAATTAGGAATCCAGTTGATGTGAACTAATTGGTTAAATTTAAATGTGCATGGGGTTATTGATTGGAGATAGCATAAGCTCAGATGGAGCTCATGGGTGGGGAGGGGGTATTCCTAAAACGGAGGATGAACTCGGAAGTAAAGAGAACAGAGGGCTGCCAGTGATCAGATCTTGATTAGTCAGGGTTAGGTTGAGAATGTAGCTGCCTTCCAGTCTCACTAGGACAGGGTGACATTTGTGTTCTCTTGAGTTTGTGTGCCTAACTAGGTAGCTTCAAAAGAAAGCTACCTTGCTGCTAACCTCTATCAATATGAATTTGGGAAACATAATTTCTTTTAAAAATGTATTTTGATTGAACTGTGTTTAGGAAGAGACGCGATCCCATAGAGTGACTCTAGGGAGTTATATGTCTGTAAATCAGAAACAGACATTTTGTACCCACTTGTCTAATGAATAAAAGTAGGATTGAAATCCCCTTTCAGATCCAGTCCTTTTCTGGAACTGACTTACTACTGATTCCATTTTATCTTGAAAGAATTCAAGTTCTTCTGGAAAAATTCCCAGTATGCATAGGACCATCCCCCCATCATTCTAAAAAAAATTGGCCATTTCATGCTTGTTATGAAGACAGAAAACCCTTTTAGCATTTCTTTCTAGTTGATGCTTCTTCATTGGTCTGCTTATACATCCTCCCCCCGCCCCACACACACACACCAGCATCAGAATGCATGCCTCCTAAATATGTCAGGTCCTGACTTCCCTCCCCTCCTCCCTTTCTCCCCTCCCCAATCTTTTCCTTTCTTATTTTCTATAGTTCTTTCTGTTGGCTTACATATGCTTATTGCTATATAAAGAAACCCAAGCCAAATACCAATACTAACCCTTTCTCTACTTTCTGTAGCCCCAAGCTATTTATTTTCAAACCCTTTCTTTTCATAAGTTGGCCAGTGAATGAACTGATTTTCCAACTGGGCTTCAAAGCATCTGTCATGCATCTAATTTAAACCTTCCTTTATTGTTATAACAGAGTCCCAAACAAATTTTCTGTTTTTATCTTAGCTGCTCAATGACTTGTTTGAATAAAACTTCCTTAACAAGATGCCATAATAAGTAATCAGAATTATAAACAACTTAAATCAACATATGAGAAAAAACAAGCATCTTCCAGAAACACTGTGGTAAAAGGAAAACACACAAAAAGGTCATGTTAGACTGTACAATGTAACAAATAATTTTGTTTTCTGAATATTTTTCTTTCATATTTTATATGAGATAATATTGAATTTTAATGAGAAAAATATTATTTGTAATTAAGCCTACATATAGGCTTCTTATTCTTCAATTGTTCTTTTTCATCTAAGTGTTATTGTCTTTAAAATAGAGATATGGTACCACCCTGTGTTAATTCATACAAATGTATGTGTGTGTATGTTTTGTATGTTTTCTTTTCTTTTTTCTTGGGCATTGTATTGAACCAGGGATATTTACAGAAAGGAACTGCATAGTAATTACACTGAAAAGAGAAGTACCCTAATGATATATTTTTATTATTTTTATAGAGCTTGAGGATCAAGTTTGCCTAAATTGGAAAGAAAAACAAATCCATTCTTCATAAAATCCTGTGTAGTGGGAGTTTTTGAGAGTTGCTCTTAGTGCCTCTGGCTGAGATATGGGAAATAAATCACTTAACATATTCATTTAAGTCACTCTGCTGAGCATTCTGTGCAAAGGGCTACAGCAGATTTGCTTGGATGCGTGGTGCCAGCTCTGGCTAGAGTGATCACCACATGTCAACACAGTTGTCTCATACCATACACATTTTTAAAAAATATTTTTTATTTATTTGCAATCAGAGAGAGAGATAGTGAGAAGAGAGACAGACAGAGAAAATGGGTATGCCAGGTTTTCCAGCCACTGCAAATGAACTCCAGATGCATGTACCACTGTGTGCATCTGGCTTTATGTGGGTACTGGGGAGTTGAGCTGTGGTTGGTAGGCTTTGCAGGCAAGTGCTATAACCACTAAGCCATCTCTCCAGCCCAACACAGAGCTCTAAGTTTATTTCTACCCAGGAACTTCTAGATGACTCTTTGCATCTATAATTGAGGTACCAAGAGATTCACATTTCTTTTTTCTACCATTAGGGAACCTGTGTGATGTACACATAGGCAATGGGGAATAAAAAAACTCAGCAGGCCGTCTTCTAGGCTCAGGTTTAATTGACTAGTCCTTTAGGTTGGAGCGGAATGTGTTGGCGAAATTGTAGGGGTCTTTTACCTCTTGGAACTGACTCATTACTAGGCTGCTTTTCCATTCCTCTCATAATAGAACAGTAAACAACTCAAGGGCAGGGTGATTTGTTCTCTTCAGTTTCATTGGTACTTCACCTAGCATCTACCAGCACACACCTACAGCCCTATTTAAATAACAATTATCCCACGCTGAGTCAGAGCAAATAACAAAGCTTACTGCAGATTCATTTCAAGCCCCAGTGAACTCAGGGTCAAAACTTGTGGAGAGGAGACTTACACCTTAATGTCTCCAAACCTGCCTTTCTCTTAAATTAAAGGCAGATTTCTTGTATATTCATAGATTATGTAGCCATTAAGAATTTAAAAAGTAGTAGAATCATTTCCAAACATTATACCAAAGCAAAATACCTAATTTTTGCAGTAGACATTGTAATTATCTATTCAGAAAAAGAAATTTTGAGGTGGGTACAGGTTGGAAACTTAGGCAAAGTCACATGGCTGTAAGGGTATTTTAGAGCTCCGTAGATTCCAGACTGCTTTTTTTTTTTTTTTTTTTTTTTTTTTGAGGCTGGAACTTCCTTTGTAGCCAAAGTGGACCTCAAACTTGTAGCAATTCTCCTGCCTCAGTCTTCCAAGAGTTGGGATTACTGCTTTTGTGGGACCCCAGATTGCGGGGACCTTCCACGCTCAGGCTGGGATAGGCGACACCCCAAATCACCACCACGAGAAATGGTCTTGATGCAAACGGCAAGAGGACTTTATTCCAGCTGCTGGGGCCATCATACACCACACGGGTGAAGAGGATTGTGGACCCGAATGCAAGGGTTAAGGCAGTTTTTATAGGGTTTACAACAAAGCCCAAGCATTGTGAACCAATAGTTTCAAAACATCAGAAGCCCGCGCAGTGCTGACCAACCCATTTGTAACACACCACAGCTTTTTAGACCAATTATTTCAAATTGTCCAAGCCCATGCACTGTAGACCAGTCATTTTAAATTGCCTAAGCCCGCACTTTGTGGACCAATCATATTGTAACACATTAAGGTTCCTCTTTAATCCACCTCAGAGGTCTGTAGCCTTAAGGGTGGGGTGACGGTGTGGTCAGAGCCGGTCAGGTTGGGCTGGGCATTCCCCTGAGCATTCTTTTTCCCTCCTGTCGCAAGCAGCTATCTACAGAAGCCAAATAAGCAGTTATTCATCCTATTTCCTAGTATTTATTTGGCTAGGGTCACGTATCTATGAGCCTAGCCTATATTCTTTTTCCCAATTCTATATTGGGCTCTGAAACAGCAAGGAATGTGACCTTTTACCCACTTGCTGGCAGCAGGGCGAGTTCCCATTTTACTGGCAGGGCGGGCCTGGAATCTGAGGTATTCAGGGCTCCTAACTTCTGGGGTCTGAGAAGGGTCAGGCCATCCTTTCACTTTGAGACACCATACCAGGACTTGCTTTATTGATATATAGATGCAAAGTAAAGGCCAGTAAGTTTAAGAAGCCCCACCAATGCTCATCTTTTTACTGGTGGGAAGAGGGAGGAGATTGTGAGTATCTTTCATAAGAACACTAATCTCATTCATGAAGGTGAGGTCCCATTTTCGAGAAGCCTTCAGGGAGTGATAGGTGCTTCACTTCCTCATACCACCACTGTAGTTTAGGATTTCAGAGTGAGAATTTAGGATACAATAAAAAAATTAAAAAAAAAAAAAACCAGTAGCATACACACACACACACACACACACACACACACTTTTACTAAGGATGGAGCCTGACATATGGGGGTCCTCAATAAACACTTGTTGAATGAATGGATGAATATTCATTATTATCTCATCCAGTACTTAGTGAATATCCACTGTGCTAGGCACATAGGATAATATATAAGGATAAAGTTATGACAAACAGTATCCTTGACCTCAAATATGTTTTATGGGTCATGCACATCACTTGTTAAACTTCTTTAAGTTGGAAGCACTTCCTGTGGCACTCTGGACATAACAAAATAAGCAATTAAATTAATAAAAAGATCTCTGTGAATGATCCAACTGAGTTTAACAGTACCATTGATTTATTGACTCATATATTTTAGAATCTGGCTACAACCAGGCTCTTTAAAACTGTAAGCTACTGGTATCTTTCCTGCTATTGGCATGAAATGTTTCCTTCTTTCTTTCAATACTAGTTTAATTTTTAGATATTCTTTCCCCCAAATGGTAGATATTTGCTTGAATCAAATTGCAATCACACATACTTCTACCTTGTAAATGGCTGCCAATAACAAAACCAAAAACAATACAAAATCCAAATGCTTTCCTAAGAGCTGTTGAAAAGCTCCTGGTGGGGTTTTCTTTAATCCACTGTGAACTAAATGACTGTTCTTGACTCATTGATGGTATTTAGAGTGGTAGAAATCTAATTGGCCATATCTAGAGTCAGCAGTAACTTCCAAATTATAGGGACACAAATGATCTTCAAAATACATCTGTAATATAAAATGATTTCAAAGATAGCAGATGTCCCAGACCTTCTGCTAAATTGCTTCATACTTTATATAGTAACAGCCTATTTAATTCTACTAAGAAGCTTTATACATTAGTGGTATTCTAGCTAATTCTACTAATTTGAACTAGCTGGGAGATTGGAAATTTCACAAAATTCATAGAAATATTTATGAGAAAATTTTGTTCTTTGAATAAATTTCATGGGGAAAGAAGAGATTCAGTAAATAATGCTCCCTCTTCTGCAATGCAATTTGGTGTAAATACTAGGTAGAAAGTTTGTAATGAGTGTATCCTTCATTTCTATGTATAAAGGATGCTTCTAAAGTCTGTAAGAGAGACTGAAAATGTATTTCTTTAAGTGGCTTTAACCAGCAATCCTTCTTATACCATTAAATTACTTTGACAAATTATCACAGGTTTTGATGTAATGAGGTTTTAGTCCGTAGGCAAATGGTAGTGTCTAGTTTACTTTAAATGATCCTCAAGGCATAGTACTCCCTCTGAAACATGGGGGTAGGTGTTCAAATATTTGCTGAGTCTTTTTAAGGCAAAGATTTGAAGTATCATTCCAATTAGATATTATTTAAATTGTATTAACTTAGTTTTTAGCACAAAGTGGGCATAGGGTATTAAAGATATTTTCTTTAGCTATAAAATTTGCTTGTTGTCTTGAAATAGTCTTGAAATGTCTAATGTTGGCTTTTGTCCATGTCACTAAATTAGTATCTCCAGTTTATTAGAGACATGCAAAACCCCCAAAGAAATTGACAATATTTATAAACTTTTATAGCAATTAGATAATTTATGCAGCATTCAGACACACAGTACATTAATCTTTCATCTTTACAGGATTTGGAGTTCTCAAACTTGCATAGTCAGTTACACATGCCTTAAGCTACCTCTCAGCCATTGCAGTTAGATTACATATTCTTTGCAAATTATGGGGGAAAAAAATCAAACAAACTGGTCTGTTAGTTGTGATCACTTAATAGATTCTATTGTGCTCCCCAAATTGAATGAACTAGAGATCTACAGTGAAGGCAATAAAAAATTAGTCCAAAATGAACAAAAACATTATCCAATACCTTATTATTAATTTATTTATTGTGTATGGCTGGAACATAAACACAATTTTACAAGTACATGAAGAGAAGAGATATAACTAAAGGACACAATAAGCATTAGATAATATAAGCTTATTGGGACTCAGGATCATGGTCTTATTAGGAACTATTATATAACATGATTGCCATGATTTGGAAGTAAAATAAAATTTGGAGTATTATTAGAGAACTGGAAGGCATTTGATAAATTAAAGAATGAATTAATATAATTGATGAATTGATTAATATAATGAACTAATATAATATTAGACATAGCTCAAAAAGAAACCAGTGAAATAGAAGGCCTTTCAGATTAAGACACCCATAATGAATCAAAGAGAAATAAGATGGTAGAAAACACACTGAGACATGTATACATGCACAAGCACAGAATATAGGAAAGTATCTATATATATAATGTGACTGGAATCCAGAATGAGAAGGGATAGATAATGATACTAAACAATATTTGATGATAGAATGGCTGAGAATTTTCCCAAATTGTCAAAAGAATTTAAGCCACAGATTTAAGATGTATGAAACTTAAACTAGTTAAGTACAAAGAAAGCTACACTGAATTATCTCAAGTTGCTGAAAATGGGTGATTTGATATCTTCAATTCATCTGGAAAAAGTAACGTTGTCTTCAGAGAGCAACAGTTAGACTTTCTCAACAGAAGCAATGGAAGAGGAAAAACCAATGAGATCAAATTTTAAAAGTGAAATAAAATGAAACAAAAATACCAATAACTCATAATCTGGAGTTCCATACACAGTGGAAACAGTCTTAAAATATAACATTGAAATGAACGACATTTCATATAAGCAAAAACTAGAATTTATCACCACTTTAGGATACCAGAAAAAAAAAAAAATAAATTCTACTAGCAAAGTGAACATGATTATAGTTGAAAGCTCAAGGATTCTGGAAAACATGGAGAGAAATATAAAAGTAAACATTCTGATAAAGCTAAATGAAAACAAAGTATGTCTTAAATAAATTTAAAGTTTTTATATAGAGAGAACTAATAGAGCCATAGTGGTATCATAACAATTGAGACAAAATATAAATAAATATTGGAAGCACTTTGCAAATAAGTTATTTATATCAAAATGTACATGTCCAGTAAAATTTTTTAAAGTCCTATTTATTTACATTAAACTTGATAAATCTATGGTGTTGAGAGGAAGCTAGTAAGATAGCGTTATTATCAGGGAGCCCATTAGGGGAGGGCACAAACAAGGGAACCAATGTCACAACACTAGCCTGCTCACACAGAACTGTAGTTGAGCATCTAATCCAATCTCTCCAATCAATTCTCTCTCCACCTATTCACGTGTGCTGACCTATTCTTGAGCTAACCCCCTGAGCCCAGATAAGCAGAGATTTAAGGGGTGATGAGGATTTCCTCTATCAATTTCTTCCTCTTGGATGTTCATCTCTCTATGCCTGAATCTCGAGGATACCAACACCAGTAAGACCATGTTCCACTCTGCTGCCAGACTGAGAAAGAATATTCTCCCTCTATTTTCTAATGGCCATTTGGTTTTTTTAAGCTCTAGCCTTTTAAAATCTCCCTTCATATCTGCATTCATGTTTCCCTCCAGGCCCATACTTGGCTCCCATATGGGCTCTCAGACCCGGTGGGTGTATCCAGCCCCTTCCTTTGGTTTGTAGACTCCCCTGTACACTCTTAACTCCCCTGAATAAATGTAATAGTTTGTAATCTAGCTTTATCCATCTCTTTATTTCAAGTTGTTGTTAAAAATAGATAAAAATGCAGGGTTTGAAGTTAAAGGACTATGGTGGTTTGATTCAGGTGTCCCCATAAATTTAGGTGTTCTGAATGTTAGGTTCCCAGCTGACAGAGATTTGGGAATTAACACCTCCTGTTGGCAGTGTATTTGGGGGGACAGGCTTGTGGGTATTATAGCCAGTTTCCCCTTGCCAGTGTTTGGCTCACTCTCCTGTTGCTGTTCACCTGATGTTGGGGGGGACTATCCACCCTCTGCTCATGTCCTCGTTTTGCTTGCCATCATGGAGCTTCCCCTTGAGTCTATAAACCAAAATAAACCCCTTTTTTTCCGAAAACTGTTCTTGGTTGGGTGATTTCTGCCAGCAATGCAAACCATAACAATTTAAAGATTCCAAATCCACAGACCCAATGGTAAAGGTTTAGGGAAACTTTGGTTAAGAGAAGGAAGTACAAAGAGCTCCTGCCATGTGGAAGGCAAGAATGGGTGGTAGAGAGTGCGTGTGGACATACAGGTCCCCTTCTCCTTTCCCATCACAGCCTGGCTACCACAGCAGGGACCTAGGAGTTCAGGAACTAGGAAAGATGAACAGCCAAGAAGACACTTTGCCCAGGTGGCCAACATCTATTTATAATCTATTCCAGCAGGCTTCACTCTCAGGCTCTGGTGAGTTCTGATAGAAGGTTGATCGGTGTGGACTCCAGGGATGATTCAGGAAGAGGGCAGCCACAATGTCAAGTTTTGTAGCTGAGCTGAACCAAACACAATGCCATGATCAGATTTAAGCCTTAATTCTAGGAAAGGGGAACTTCTTCCTAAGGAGTGACTCGGGTTGTTTATGTAGTAACAGATGTAGGTAACTGCTTCAGGCAAGAGATACGATCCTTTTCTGATCTCTGGAAAAGTGAAGATTGCAAGGGCAGATTCTAGGACATTCCTGTTTTATTACTTTGGGGACCCAAACACACTAAATGGCCTAATAGGATTAGGTCATATGCTGGATCTGTTTTTAGCTTTCTTTTCTTTTCCTTCTCCATTTTCTTCCCCTCTTTCCTCTCTCCCTCTCTTCTTTCCTTCCTATTCAGGCAAGATATCACCCTTGCCGGTGCTGACCTGGAACTCACTCTGTAGCATAGGCTGGCATTATAATCACAGATAAACCCTCCTACCTTCTTCCTGAGTGCTGGGGTAAAGGCATGTGTCACCATACCTGGCCTTGTTTGTGGTTTTTGAAGAAACTACCATCCTGTACTCTATAAAAGCTTTATGTGGCACATGCCTTTAATCCCAGCACTCAGAAGGCAGAATAGGAGGCTGTCCATGAGATCGATGACACCCTGCAAGTACATAGTGAATTCTAGGTCAGCCTGGCCTAGAGCAATACCCTACATCAAAAACACACAAAAAATTTTAAAAAGCTATACTAATTTAAATATCCAGCAATGCAAAATCTTTCCCTTCTATAAAACCTAAAGAGTACTATTTTGTGATATTTTTCTTTGTGTGTGTGCACATGGTAGGTATGGTAGCTGGGTGTGTATCTTGCTGTCTTTTTAAATTTTAATTTATGTTTCCCTAATGATTAGTTATATTGATCATTTTTTCTATGTTGGCCATTTTAGACCTTTCGAGAAATGACTATTCATATATTTAACCCATTTTAGAATTTTATTATTATTATTATTATTAGTTTTTATAAAGCTTATAGTCTTATAACCTCTCTCCCTTAGTCCCACTTTCTCCTCAGTGGAGTTATTGATATTCACTGTGGGGTAATTAAGGCTTGATTCAATCTGGGAGAGGGAATGTGTTGGTTGTAGCCAGCTCCACTCTGCTGGAATGAACTTCCAAACCAGGCATAGTTTATGGGAGAAGGGGATTTATTTGAAGCTTACAATTCCAGGGGAAGTTCCATTGATGGCAGAAAAAGCTGGCCCCTTTTCACAGATCCATGCAGAGAGAGAAAGGCAACAGCTAGCCAGCACCACATACAAGCAAGCACAAAGCCAACAGCAAAACAGCAGGCACCCAGGCAGAGATCAAGCTCTCTGCATACATTTGGGCTATAAATCAGATCTACTTTCAGTGACACCTCCTCAATCCAGGTGGCTGGACACAAGTTTTGAAAAATATATTTTATTTATTTATTTATCTAAGACAGAGAAAGAGGCAGAGAGAGAGAGAGAGAGACAATATGGGCATGCCAGAGCCTCTAGCCACTGCAAACAAATTCCAGATGCATGTGTTCTCTTGTGCATCTGGCTTACTTGGGTCCTGGAGAATAGAACTGGGGTCCTTTGGCTTTGTAGGCAAACACCTTTACCACTAAGCAATCTTACCAGCCCAAGTTTTTAAATAAAAGCACCTGAGTTCATTGGGGGAGCATTCAAACTACCACAATGCTTCAGGATATTTTACTTATTTCTTTTTTTTTTTTTCTGTTATTAAGTTGTTTGAGTTCCCTTAGGTTGAAATCATCAATGCAAGATCTTATGTCAGACACTACAAAAAGACAGCATGGTGGAAAAACTTTAGGATATTTCTTTGGACAATGGTTTTTATAGGCAGTGAAATGAATACACACATTATATGACAACAAACTATAAAGTTGTTTTATAGCAAAGAAAGTAATTGACAGAGCAAAGGAACAGCCTGGAAAATTGGAAAAAATATTTGCAAACTGTGTGTCTTAGTAGAGATTAATTTCTACAATATTTAAGAAACTCAAGGAATCCTACAAGACCCTGAATAAGCAAAGAAACTTTGAGCATAAAGAACAAGCTACACCACTAGGCTTCCAAAGGTACTAGAATGGTACTACAAAAGATACTTCAAAGGGTACTACAATGGTACAACAAAAGGTACTCACTACAAAAGGTACTACAAAGCACATATCCCAGTGTGGCTTATGATGTAACTTCACACTGTGTGTTCTCCAAGTGTGTTTCACGGAGTGATCTCTAAAATTCCCAAAGGGAGGCTCTATGAGTTATTTATTTTTTAAGGGATTTGGATAGGACAGTTGCTCCAAATAAATATTATATTGAAGTAAATTTGAAGTGGTGTCATTAAATACATGGTATTGTCTCTAGAAAGATAAATTGTTCTTAAAACTTCCTTTTGTTTTATTTTGTGATAGGTATTTTCATCATTTTCCCTAACAAATAGAAGCCAGGCTACTAAACTCAGGGACATGGATGATTCACTGATAAATAACATATTTTTTAACTTTTTTTTTTGAGAGAGACAGAGAGAAAGAGACAGAGAGAGAAAGAGAGAGACACAGAGAGAGGAAGATTTAGAGAATGGGTATGCCAGGGCCTCTCAGCTGCTGCGAATGAATTCCAAACACATGCACCACCTTGTATGCATGTGTGACATTGCATGCTTGTGTCACTTTTGCATCTGGCTAAACATGGGACCATGAGATTTGAACAAGTGTTCTTTCTTTTTCTTTTTTCTTTCTTTCTTTATAATTTTATTTTTATTTATTTATTTGAAAGAGGGAAAGAGGCAGAGTGTATAAGAGAGAGAGTGAGAATGGGTACACCAGGGCTTCCAACCACTGCAAATGAACTCCAGATGCATGTGCCCCCTTGTGCATCTGGTGGGTCCTGGAGAATGGAACCAGGATCCTTTGGCTTTGCAGGAAAGTGCCTTAACCACTAAGCCATCTCTCCAGCCCTGTTCTTTCTTTTTTTTTCAGGAGGTGAGCAGTCATTCCTTTACATTCTTGGTCATTGTTTGTTCATTACATTGACATGTAAGACAAGCATTTATTTAGCACTTACTGTATAGAAGCCACAGAAGAAATCATGATAAACAAGACATAGTACCTTGTTTAAAGGACAGTGTCTCAGACTGCATTGTGGTCCCCTCCTAAGCATAATGATCCCCAGTCATTTCCAGACAGTTATACCATCAGAATGAATATAGCATGATTCAAGGCATGTAAACTTGTAAATTAAAATATAATATATTTGATGCTATTACAGCAATAGGAACAATAAATGGTGGCATCTCTGAGAAGGCACAAATAATTCTGCTTGGAGACATGAACAAAAGCCTCACCCGTAAGGTAACACTTAAGCTACATTTTAATTAAAATAATTGTAACAGATTAAGAAGGTGATAAGAGCAATTTCTCTTTGTAAATCCAAATGACAGAAACATGAACTTGCAATGGGTTATTCTATGATCCTGGGATGATCAAAGTCCATTTGAGATGTAGCATAGGACATATATAGGCATGAATATGGGGGAAAGTATTTGGACCATCATTTGAGCTTAGATTGTTGGAATCCTAGTCAGGTATACTAAAGAATTTAATGTTATATATAAGCATCAGGGGCTCAATACAAGTTTTTAAGAACAGAGGTGGACATGCCTACTTTTCTCATAGGTCTATCTGATAACTAAATGGAAAATAATTAATGTGAGGAAATCATGCCAGAAAGAAGAGTAAACTGGGCATAGTGGCACATGCCTTTAATCCCAGCACTTGGGAGGCAGAGGTAGGAGGATTGCCATGAGTTCGAGGTGACCCTGAGACTTCATAATGAATTCCAAGTCAGCCTGAGCTAAAGTAAAACCCTACCTCAAAAGAAGAAGAAGAAGAAGAAAAAGAAGAGGAGGAGGAGGAGGAGGAGGAAGAAGAAGAAGGCAAATAAGGCACTATTACTATTTAAGTCAGGAATGATGAAAATTAGAACTAACATATTGGCATGAGAGAGAGAGAGAGAGAGAGAGAGAGAGAGCACTTTGAAATAAGTGCAGTTGCCCATATGTCCAAGGCTGAAGCCCAGGTACAAACTCTGAACACCAAGGCTCAAGTTTTCCATTTGACATTTCTTGGTCAAAGGAGCATGCATCAGTGGCGGGGGGGGGGGAGCACTAATGTATTCTGAAGTCAATGAAAGCTGAGAACCAGGGTGTGGCGGTTTGATACAGGTGTTACCCATAAACTTACGTGTTCTGAATGCCAGCTGTTGACAATTTGGGAATTAAACCCTCCTGGAGGCAGTGTACTGTTGGGGGCAGGCTTATGGGTATTATAGTAAGCTTCCTTTTGCCAGTGTTTGGTATACTCTCCTGTTGTCCCTATGATGTTGGCCAGGAAGTGATGTCCACCCTCTGTTTATACCATCGTTTTCCCCTGCCATCATGGAGCTTTCCCTCAATTCTTTAAGCCAAAATAAAACTTTTCCCCCCACAAGCTACTTCTGATCTTTTTCCTGCCAGCAATGTGAACCTGACTGCAACACAGGGGCTCCATTCTATTCTATATCCTTTCTTGTAATGAACCTTAATTCTGGAATAGTTTTCACTATGTTCCATACTAATTTCTTATGGAACCTGGATTTATTTGAGATACCCCTGAACTCAAGTGTCAGATCTATTGATAATGCTTTGTAGACTTTCCCATAAGTTATCTATAGCAGCCTAAGTTCTTTCAAAGACCTCTCTACTCAGGTAAAGCCAGGATTCATCACTTTCACAGAGAAATAAATATTTCAGAATGACTCAGTATGAGTTGGAATTTATTAAGAAAAAGTTTTAAAGTAGTATTAAGCATGGACATTTGAGAGACAGAGAAGAGCTGAGGGCAATGAAACTGTGCACACAACACATGAGTATGGGTTTATCACGAGAAAGTCATGCTGGAATGTCTTAACAATAGCCATTTATGTGATTTGGTGGATTCTAATGCAAGGAGCTGAGTGAACTTTTAACCCTTAAAATTGGCCTATTAAGCACAATTTTATTTATTTATTTATTTTAAATTTTCTAGAGAGAATTGACATGCCAGGGCCTTAGTTACTGTAATCTAACTCCAGACACTTGCACCACCTAGTGGACATGTGCAACCTTTTCTTGCCTCACCTTCATGCATCTGGCTTACATGGAATCTGGAGAGTATAACATGGGTCCTTAGGCTTCATAGGCAAGTGTCTTAACTGCTAAGCCATCTCTCCAGCCCACAATTTTCTTAACAGAAAAGCACCCAATGCCAATCACAAAGGAATGTCACACACCAACACAAAAGAAATTATCATGTTTCATACACAACTGAGGTTCACTGGAAGGCTAGATAGAGAAAAGGAGACATGCTCAAAATTGGCACTTACACATGACTGAAATTTTCAAATGAACCCATTGTTCATGCTGTCGTTTCTTAGAACCCATATTGCAAAAGCTTATAATAGATCATTAGTCACTTTTATGCATGGGGAGAGCTAGCAAGGTTTTTTTTTTTTTTTTTTTTTTTTTTTTTTTCTCAAGATGAAGAAGGACATTCTTTAAATGAATGCTGGAGAAAATAGGTGGTTGATGACAATGGAAGTGTGGGTTGGTTTCCTTGGCCATGTCTTCATTTGACCCTTTATTACTAAGTGCCACTTTGGCCTCATTCAACAAGTGACCTAGAATACAAAACCTCTTGGAGTCTTATTTATTCACAAAATAAAACACATCTTGAAACTCATTTTTTACATCAATTGCAGGAGGACAACAAAGAGTAGCTTGAGATTTACTAGACAAGCATCATTATCTAGCATTGGAAAAGTAATGTTATAATTTCTTTTGAAAAGAAGACTGTACAGGGTAGACTAACCACAGTTTCAACAGAAGTGCTTGCTCTATTAATAAAGATAATACCCTTAGCACTTCCTGACGTATTCAGTGGCCTTATCCAGCCCCAAGTACAGGAAATGGATGAAAAGAGAAGGAGAGGGAAGAGGAAACTGCTTTATTCCATACCTTCCCACTAACTAAACTCTTCAAATACAGAAACCTCTTTGGACCATTTTCTATGTTGTATGAATGTATACAACACTGATTACTGGACACTTTGGCTGTATGGTGACGATGGTTAAATATAGGCAAATATGTAAAGTGGGAAGAACATTATACTAATGTGTTTGCTCAACATTTATTTAATAATTTTGTCCTAAAATCTAGTTTTTTAAAGTATATTTTATTTATGTGCAAGCAGAGACATACAGAGAAAGAGAGAGAGAGAGGGAGAGAATATGGGTATGTCAGGGCCTCCATCCATTGCAAATGAACTGTGTACTTGGTTTATGTAGGTACTGGGGAATTAAACTCAGGTCCTTAGATTTGGCAGGCAAGTTCCTTAACCACTGAGCAATCTTTCCAGCCCCAGCTTATTTTAAACAGACTGTTGGTGATATTCTCCAGAATAAAAATATTACTGCTTAGAAGTTGTCAAAGAATTTTTCCATATATACTTTTTTTTCTTACGATCTTTGTGACATTTCTGTATTCACCAGAGTACATTTATGTTTGACATGGTAAGTTTTGATTGATAATGCTTTTTGAACTTTCAAGGTTCTGATTTTGAGGTCTGAAGCCACTGGGTTATTGAAAGGACATATCTTTTTAAGCTGGCATAATCTTGGAAGAGGGCCATTAGGTTCAAAGTTGTATGATTTCTATATTCATGGGGATATCCAAGCCTCCTTCATCATCAGCCTGTGCCAGCTCCATCACAGCTGGAGTCCTTGGGCTATGCCTATCCCAGGTTCTAGTGTAAATCACAGAATCTAGTCAGCATTATAAGTCTGTAATTACGTCTGTATGGTCTCAGTTTTGCCTGAAGTGGTGTAGTACACTGCTTCAGGTCACTGAGATCAACCTCCAAACCAGGCACAGTTATGGAGGAAGGGATATTTCTTTGAAACTTACAGATCTAGGAAAGTTTCCATAATGGCAGAAGTTGATCCTGCTCTCACAGGACCAAACACACAGAGACTGACAACACACACACACACATACACACACACACACACACACACACACAGCACACACTTTAGGTCCTCCAGCAGAAGTAGACACTCTCTGTATCTTTAGGTTGGAATTGTAAATCCACCAGCACACCTTGGGGCTCCACTCTAAGATCTGCCCATTGATACTTCCTCTAGCCAGGTGGCTACACATCCAAGCTATAAACTAATTAAACACTGCCATTCAAACTACCACAAGTGGTGAAACTTGAATTTGGTTTTAATACTCAGGGGGACATAGATTATAATTTGTTCATTGCACTATAATCTGGATGACTGGTGGCATATCCAAGTCCCCTTGAGAATTTGGTTAAGCTTTTTGTTAGGCTGTGTAGGGCCTGTTAGAGAGACATACTTTGTCATTATTTGCTAGGATCTCCTACAGTTGTTTCTTTTGTTCCTACATGCTGAGTCTGTCCTTCACTCAGAAACATACATTTACATTACTCCATTTACTTCACTGTCTGAAAAAAAAATCACCTATATCAAGCATTTAGTGACTGTTTTGTAGACATTAAAAACAGTGATATTCAGTGAGATATGTCATAAGGAACAACTGAATTTTGGCCACTCCCATTACATTCCTGAGTTTTATGCATTTTTTATTTTCATTTTGGAGTTGTGAATTAGGGCTGAGAAAAATGAAATAAAGTGACTAAACTCAGCACTCAAAAGCGTGAATCATTATTAAACTCAGGCCCTTCTGGTTATGTCTATTCTCTATGAGCAATTATCATTCTTGTGTTTTCTTTTGTTTTCTTTTCCATACTTTTCTTTTTATGTGTATATGTTACTGTGCATACTGTGCATGTGAGAGTGTGCTGGGAGGCAAGAAATTGATATCAAATGTCTTCTTTAATTGCTTTTTCTTGTATTTTTTGAGACACAGTCTATCATTGAACCAGGAACTTGCTGATTCAGTTGGAATAGCTTGTCAGTGAGCTCCAGGAATCTTCCTGTCTCCTCCTCCCCACATGCTGGAATTACATTCACCCACAAGTGTGCCTGGGTTTTCATGTGGGTATTGAGAATAGAACTCAGGTTCCTATCTCTCTTTTTCATTGCAGTGTTTCAGTGTAATGTGAATGAACCTATTTGCAGATATCAAATTTAAAAATGACCTGTGAATAAAAGGTACAAATATACAAATAGAATGGGCATGAATTCAGAAGTCCATATTTCATGGGAATTCTATGAGCCAGATACACAGAACAATTGTGAGAAGTGGTGTCTTAGAAGTCCATGGTAAAACAAGGACAAAGTAGTTCACAATGAGAAGATAAATGTGTTTGAGGGTTTTGCAATTCCTAGTCCACTTAATTAATAAAATGAAATAATATCCCATGCTTAGGAAGAAGCTTTGGCTATTAAGTATCTCAATAGAATGTGCCCATGAGTGCTTTGCATCATATTGACTCATATATCTTCTTCTATTAAATATTTAGAAATACTATCAGTTGGAGTTCTGTTTATAATGTTCCAGCCTTCCCTGTGCTTACCTAGCTTTTTCTCTTTGATGGAGTGGTTTTCTCTAGTGTTCCCAAAAAGTGAAATATTTAACACTGTTGATGGATTATTATTATAAACAAGTGTAACATATGTAGAAATGCATCATTAAATGGCTCCTGAGCATATCTCTGGGTGAAAAATAAGCTTATTCTATTATGGAATTTTACTTTACAAGACAAAGTCTCCCAGGGCAATAGACAGCTGTTTCTGTAGCATGGTAATTAATATTTTTTTACCTTATAAAGGATTGTTTTTCATATTTGAAATAAAGACTATTACAAGGATTCACCTTTCTATTTTGGATTAAGTTCACTGAAACAGTTTAGATATGGGTTAGATTATTTGCAGTCTTAAGAAGTGATTTTAAACCCCAGCCTGCCTTAGAATCATGTAGGGGTCCTACTAAGATGCAGGTTCTGGGCTGGAGAGATTACCTAGTGGTTAAGGTGCTGGCCTGCAAAGCCTAAGGACCTTGGTTCAACTCCCCAAAATCTACATTAGCCAGATGCACATGGTGGTACAAACGTCTGGAGTTCCTTTGCAGTGGCTGGCAGCCCTGGCATTCCCATTTTCTCTCTCTCACATACATACATACATACATACATACATACATACATACATACATACATACATATTTTAAAAGATGCAGATTCTAACATAGTAGTTGTGGCAGTCTCATCACTTCCATTTTCACCAAGTCCCCTGTTGTGGGTTGAATATGAAATGTTCCCCATAGGCTCATGTGTTTGAAACTTGGTTCCTTTAGGGTGGTGTTGTTTGAGAAGGTTGTAGAACCTTTAGGAGTTGGAGACTCACTGAAGTATATGGGTGGGCCTAGAGATTTTATTGCTCTGATCCAAGTCTCTGCTTCCTAATTGTGAAAACAGTGTGACCAGCCACCTCCTGGTCCTACCATCATGCCTTCCCAGCGTGGATGGACTATGGAATAGTATCCCCCATTGAATCACTAGCCCAAATACACTCTTCCTTCTTTCAGCTATTTTGTCATAGCAATAGAAAAAATAATTTAAAAGCCTAGGGCTTTTGATACTGTTGGTCCAGGGACCATGTTTTGAGAAGTGTTCTAATATAGTAAACCTGATCTTCAAATAACAGGTCTTATTTTAGACATTCAAATGAATGTCTTTATAACTGTGAAGTCCTTCCAGTAAGGGTGTCATGCCAACAAGTCTGTAGAAAATTTCTCTGTTGGAATTGCTTTGAGGATCTGTTTGTGAACCAGACCTAAAATTACCTTCCTTACTTAAAATTTATGCTACTCTATGCTTTTTCCTTTCTCTCTCCAGATTTCTATGGAGTGCTACTTAAATATCTTTTGCTTTTTTCTATGTCCTAACTCACTCACTCACTCACTCACTCACTCACTCACTCACTCATTCATTCCTCTGCTAGGCTTCCTTAAGTTCTTAAATCCACCACTTCCAGTTCCAGCATTTTATTCTGGTACTAAGTGGATGCTTGTTTCACTAGAGCAGGAGAGAGCAGGGAAGTCTAGAACTGCAGTTTGGGAATTGATAACCTAAAATTTTGGTTTCTCTTTTCCTGTAGTAATCTGTAGTGGAAATAGGATGAATGTCTGAATTGATCATGGACCCATACCTTGAACTATAAACCTGATTCTTCAGAAGCTTTAAAGTTATTTAAATGCCACACTAAAAAACCAAAATTTACATTTAGTCCCTGCTCAGTGTCCAGAGTGTCATGGTCCCTCCACACTTTGAGTTGGTAGTACTCACAGAGATTGTTCAGTGGTTAAATGCTCTTGCTTGCAAAGTCTGATAGCCCAGGTTCAATTCATGAGTTACCATGTAAAGCAAGATGCACAAAGTGGTTCATGCATCTGGAGTTTGTTTACAGTAGCAGGAGATCCTGATACACCCATACTCTTTCTGTCTACTTCTTTCTGTCTTTATCTCTCTGTGAAAATACATAAACAAATACAATATTTTTAAAAACCCCAAATCAAGGGTGAACCTGTTGCAAGTGTGAGTAAAGAAATTAGAAGATGTAAGACCATATTTTATTAGTAAGTTAAAATTCTTGGCAACAGGTAACTTTTGAGTGGGATATCAGCTGATGTCAAGACAAAGAAAGGAAGAGAGCTAGTAGAGAATAAGCACAGAAAGGACCACAAGAGTTATTTTAGGAGACCCACTTATGTGAGTGCCATATTTGCAGTAAGGAGAAATGAGAAAGAGCCTGGGCAAATTTGTAATGAAAGTTAAGAAACTTCTCTATGCCCTTTTTGCCCACACGTTCCACTGTCAGAAATCTGATCAAAAGACAGTTTTACCTTTCAACTCTTTCAAGTGCTGCCTCTTTTGTGCAGGTGCATCATGTCTCAGGGCAGGACTATTTCTCAATGAGCAAACGTGGTCACTGAAGATGGACTTACTGCGAAATGTTCTCTAAAGACTTCCTTGTTGAGTAGGTCAACTGTGTAAGGCTTATACCATCTTGTGGGCTGTTTCCTCTGTTCAACTTTTCTTCTTCACAAGAAGCTGACCACTTAAAAGTTTTTTTTGCAAATTGGCATTGATCTTATGGAAGACTATGGATTATAAACAATGAGTAAATGTCTCTGTATTGGTGCATGGAACATTTAGGATAAATGCCCAGTAAGGGAATAACTGGGTCTGTTGGTAGCTCTATCTTCATCCTTTTTAGGAATCTCCAAATTGATGTCCACTGCAGTTGTACAAGTTTACCTTCCCACCAACAGTGGATCAAGATTCCTCTTTCCTTGTGAGGAAATATTTGTCATTGTTAGATTTTTTAATCATTACCATTCTTTTGGAGTAAGTTGGAATCTCTTGGTTGTTTTAATTTGAATTTCCCTAATGCTTAGGGATGTTGAACAGTTTTCTTAAGTGTGTGTTACCCATTTGTAATTCTTCCTCTGAGAACTCCCTATTCAGTTCTCTACCCCACTTTTGTAGTGGGTTGTTGATTTTTTTATTGTTGAGTTTTTTGAGTTCATTGTAGATTGTGAATATTAGGCTTCTGTCAGTAGTATAGATGCAAAGATTTTCTCTCATTTGGTGAGTAATCTGTTGGATCTGCTTATGGTGTGTTTGTCTATGCAAAAGCTTTTTAGCTTCATGGGATCACATTGGTTGAGTGATTGTTTAATTTCCTGGGTTTTGTCCAGGAAGTCTTTACCCACTGATATATTGTAGAGAGTGCATCCTATTTTTTTTCTTCCATAGTTGAAGAGTTTCAGGTGCTATATTGAGGTCTTTAATCTTTATATATAGCCTTTATTGTGTTGAGATATAAACCCTCCATACCTATTTTTCCAGCATTTTGATCATGAAGTGGTGTTGCATTTTGTCAAAGGCCTTCTCTGCATCAATTGAGATGAGCATGTGGTTCTTATTGTTGAGTTTACTTATGTGGTATATTATGTTGACCTATTTCCATATGATGAACCCTGCATCCCTGTGATGAAGCCTACTTGATGAAAGTGGATAATGCTTTTGATGAGTTGTTGAATTCGGTTTGCATGGATTTTGTTCAGGATCTTTGCATCTAAATTCATCAGGGATATAGACTTATAGTTCTCTTTTCTTATTGCATGTCTCTCTGGTTTTGCTATTAGGGTGATGCTAGCTTCATAGAAGAAGTTGGGGAGGATTCTCTGGTCTTTGATTATGCCAAACACTTTGAGAAAAATGGATTTCAGTTCTTCAATGAATGTTTGGTAGGATTTGACCCAGAGGACATCTGGTCCTGTAATTTTCTTTTTGGGGAAGTTTTTGATTACCTTTTCAATCTCCATGGATGTGGTATGTTTGTTTAGGAGATTACTCTGCTCTGAGTTTAGTTTTGTTAGGGGGTATGTGTCTAGGAAATCATCCACTTCTTCCAGATTATCCAATTTTGTGCAGTAGAGATTTTGAAAGTATGCCTTGATGATTCATCAATTTCATTGATGTTTGTTGTGACATATCACTTTTCATTTCTGATTTTGTTAATTTGAGACTTCTCTTTTTTGCTTGATCGAATTGGCCAGGGATTTATCAATCTTGTTTGTTTTTTCAAAGAGCCAAGCTCTTTGTTTAATTGATTTTTTTTTCAATTGTTTTCTTAGTTTCCAACTCATCAATTTCTGCTCTAATATTGATTATTTCTTTCTTCTGGGGATCTTAGTGTTGGATTCTTCTAGTTTGTCCATTGCCTTTAGGTGAACAGTTAGGTTATTAATTTGGGATCTCGCTGTCTTTTTTATGAAGGCATTTAGTACTATGAATCTTCTCTTTAAGACTGCGTTCATTGTGTCCCACAAGTTTTGGTAGGTTGTGTTTTCATTATCACTCAATTCTAGGAATTTTACAATTTCTTTTTTGATTTCTTCCACAACCCATTCATTTTTTAAAGTTGTGTTTTTTTGTCTCCAGTAGCTGGTGGAGTTCTTAATATCTCTCTTGTTGTTGATTTCTAGCTTTAAAGCATTGTGATCTGATAAGATGCAGGAAGTTATTTCAGTTTTCCAGAATATATGGAGTCATACTTTATGGTCTAATATATGGTCTATTTTGGAGAAGGTTCTATGGGCTGCTGAGAAGAATGTGTATACTGGACAGTTGTGTGGGGAAGTTCTGTAAATGTCTGTTAGATCTAGTTGATCTATGGTGTTGTTGAGCTCTATTATTTCCCTATTGATTTTCTGCTTGGATAATCTGTCTATTGATAATATTGGAGTACTGAAGTCTCTGATTATGATGGTGTTGGTATTTATTTCTGTTTTGTTGTTAAGTAGATTTTGTTTTATAAACTGTGGTGCACCTGTATTTGGCCCATATAGACTTATGATTGTGATATTCTCATGTTGGGTCATTTCCTTCATGAGTAAGAAATGACCTTCTTTGTCCTTTTTGATTATTTTTGGTTTGAAGTCTATTTTATCAAATATTATTATGGCAATGTCTGCTTGTTTTTTATTTCCACTTGCTTGTAATATCATTTTCTATCCTTTCACCCTGTGGAAGTGTCTATTTTTAGTGGTGAGGTGGGTTTCTTGAAGACAG
Source organism: Orientallactaga sibirica (assembly GCA_036365145.1). Taxonomy (NCBI): domain Eukaryota; kingdom Metazoa; phylum Chordata; class Mammalia; order Rodentia; family Dipodidae; genus Orientallactaga; species Orientallactaga sibirica. Next base: position 17,501,109 of record JAEOAD010000018.1, on the reverse strand, counting down.
CAGATGGAAGGGTCCATTTTTTTGATCCACACTGATAACTTGTGTCTTTTGATGGGTGAGTTAAGACCACTAATATTTAAGGTTATTACTGTGAGGTTTGAATTAATCCTTGCCATGATGAGGTGATTTGTGGAATTTGGGGCTTCATTGTGTTTTGTACTATGTTGAGTGTGGTCTATTTTTGGTTATTGTGATCTTCTTCTTGTTGGCTCTTGACATTGGTTGTTTGACTCTTCTGTATGGAGCATTCCCTGAAGTATTCTCTGTAGGTTTGGCTCTGTGTTCATATAATCATAAAATTGACTTTTTTCAGTTTTCCTTTCACCATCTATTATGAGGGACATTTTTGCTGGGTAGAGTACCTTGACTTAAAAGCCATAGTGTTTTAGACTTTTAAGTGTTTCATTCCAGGCCCTTCTGGCTTTCAGGTTTTCCATTGAGAATTCTGAGGTAATTCTGATGGGATTGCCTTTGAATGTAGTGAGTTGTTTCTCTCTTGCTATTTTTAGCACTCTATTTTCATTGTTAAGAGTTTTAACTATGATATGCCTTGGAGAGTTTCTTCTTTGGTCCTGTCTGTTTGGTGTTCTGTGGGCTTCTTGTATCTGGATGGACCTCTCTTTTGAGAGATTAGGAAAAATTTCAATAATTTTGTTTAATATGTTCTCTATGCCTTTGGTCTGGATATCCTCTCATTCTGGTATGTCCATGATCTAGATGTTTGGTCATTTTAGGGTTTTCCACATTTCCTTCATATTTTGTTCACTTGATTTTTTTGAATGTAGCAAAATTTTTGGCCTCCTGATTGATTTCTCCTGTCTTGTCTTCCAGGGCAGAGGTTCTGTCTTCCACATGAGTAACTCTGTTAGTGAAGGGTGCTAGAGAGGTTTTCATAAACACTGTTTGATTTTTGGTTTTATATTGTGTTATTTTGCATTATGTCCATTTATTTTTTGAGGTAATATCTCAGTTCAATTTCTGATATTGTTGTTGCTTCCTGGAATTCTTTCTTACATTTTATCAAGTCTTCATTAAGCTTACTCAATCAATTATTGAGATCATCCATGATGGTTTTTTGGTGCTTTGCTTCCAGTTCAGCCATTCTTTTGATCAAGGTCTCAGTGGTTGTTGTGTTTTCATTTTGGGTTGAATTTCTGTTGATTATGATTTCATTGGTTGCTTCCATTTTGAGGCTAGGCATCCTTGGTGGAGATATCTCAGTTTTCTAATTTTCAATGGCTTTTTTGTGTTGTCATCAACCAATCTTGAGGACACTTAATTCTATTGAGGAGGAAGCAAGTTTTTGTCCTTGTAGGATATTCAGAGGGTGTTCTGTTTTAAATGTGAGCTGGATTGGTGTACTGGTGTATAATGGGATTATAACCACAGATGTGATGATTGTGGAGATTGTGGTAAATCAAGTGCATCTTGGGAACTGGGAACTCTGGCCTACTCACTCCACTAGCATCTACTTTTCAGCACATGGGAATTATGGGTTGGGGAACCAGGCACAAGAAAGCTGGAGAGCCAGAGGTGACCTGCTCTTACAGTGGCCTGCACACCCTCTGTCTCAGGGAAATAGGGATGTCGGTACCATGGGCTAATAGGGATACCAGAGCAAAAGGCCTGTTCCTATGGCCCCCACACAGGGACCAGGCCACCCCAAGGCATTTGCAGGGAGACCCACTGGAACCAAGAAACTTGGAAGAGCCCCAGGGAACAGGAATATGGCCTGTTCATTCTACAACCACCATGAGCACCCTCCCCATTCACCTTCTTTTGTATAATATTCCATTGAATGTAAGTACCACATAAGTATGCATTCACTTACTAAATAATATCTTGGTTGCTTTTAAGTTTGTACAACTATGCTATCAACATGTGTACAGATTTTTATATGGACATGTATTTTCTTCATTTTATAAATGCTAAGGAGTTTGCTTGTTGTTGTATGGTAAGGATATATTTAGTTTATGAGGAAATAGTTACACTGTCTTCTAGAGTGCCTTCCATTTTTCCACCAGCAATGATGAGTATTTCTGCTGTTCACATTATTGTCAGCATTTGGTATTATCAGGGCTCTGCATGTCAGTCATCCTTGCAGTTGTGCTGTGCTTCTCACTTCAAAATATTTTTTTATTATTTTATTTATTTTTGGAGAGAGACACAGAGAAAAACAGAGAGAGAGGGAGAGGGAGAGAGATAGAGATGGGCGTGCCAGCAGTCTCTCAGCTGCTGTGAATGAAATCCAGATATGCGCGCCCCCTTGTGGTCAAGTGTGGCATTGCGCCCTTGCATCACTGCACCTGGCTAAACGTGGGACCTGGAGATTGGAACCGGGTTCTTAGGCTTAGGAAGCAGGTGCCTTAACCACTAAGCCATCTCTCCAGTCCACTTCAAAATATTTTTAAAAAATGTTTTAAAAATATTTTTTAATATTTATTTTATTTTATTCCCTTCATCCTGGAGGCTTGTTTCATTTATCACAATGGTCCCATGCAGCATGTATGAGAACTTCATTTCCTTTTATAGCCTAAATCCCAATCTATGCATACACCATAATTTATCCGTTGAAAAGCACTTGTTTTGTTTTACCTTTTGGCTACTATGAACACTGATGCAATGAATGTTGACACACAAATCCTTGTTGAGTCCCCATTAGCAATTCTTTGGAGTATATTAATAAGAATGGAAGTTTTGAGTTATCTTATATAATTTTGTTTAGTCTTTTGGGGAAGTGTCTAACGTTTCCGCAGAAGCTCTGCTCTCTAACTGAACTCCTCTTGTCTACTCACAGAAATAGGGTAATACCTCTGCATGCTGATGGCATATGTCAGTGTGGGTTTGGGGGAACATGAAATAGCCTTGGATCTCAGAAGGTCTCTATTGAAATCTGTCCCTTAGTTGGTCATAGATCTGTCTGACAAAGAATATTCACTAACGATGGCCCATTTAGAATCTGTCAATTTTAGCCAGCAGATATGTTGAATCTACTTAAAGCAAAACAGCTTTCATTTTGCATTTATGAAATTAGTTGTTTTTCCTGGCATTTTACATTTTCTTATTCATTTAATACATTTATTTTTTGCCCACTGTGTGGGCAGGCATTATGATGAGGAAAAGCAGAGAACAAACAAAATATTCCTTTAATTATATAATTTATATTCCAATATGAAGAGTAAGAAAGCAAGCTCATTTTTGGTTGAGAGAAGTATTAGTAAAGAGATTAATATAATGGAGAGTGGGATGTTTGTAAGAAACTATTATAGGTAGGGTGGACTCTGAAGACCTACTTTGAGTGACTTTAAAACATATTTTTTATTCATATAATTGCAAGCAGAGAGAGAGAAAGAGAGAGAGAGAGATAGAGAGAGAGACGGGGAGAGAGAGAGAGAAAGGGCATGCTGGGGCCTCCAGCCACTGCAAATAAACTCCAGGTACATGTACCACTTTGTGCATCTGGCTGTACATGGGTACTGGGGAATGGAACTGAAGACATTAGGTTTTCCAGGCAAATGACTTAACTGATAATCCATTCCTCCAGCCTTCAAGTGACTTTTGATATGAGACTTGAAGGATGTGGAGGAGGAAGCCACCTGCAGGAGAGGAGGAATGAAGCTTTTTGAGCCCTAAGTTGCAGCCAAAGCCCTTCTGTAAGGAAGGTAGGATGACCCTGGCCTATCTGAGACATATGCAGAAAGACAGACAAGAACCACAGTGAACAGTAATGACAGGCATAGGAAGGTTTAGGAGATATGTAAGGCTCCATGCTACCTCAGACTTGTAGCATTTGGAACTCAAAGGACAAGTAGAACAGTGAGAGGGGACAGTAATCTGATAGAGTTTCAATCAGATGTTTGTTATCAAGTCAGGTCTCTAACCAGGCCATGGCAATCACACTGTCATAAGAATATTTCATGGAGAGTTTTGCTTTTCTCTTTCCTTGTCTTTAGGAGCTGAAAGGGTGCTTTGGGGTAGGGCTCTGGACTAAGATTTAAAAATGTCAAATATTCATAGTTTTGGAACTCATTGTGTGTGTGTGTGTGTGTGTGTGTGTGTGTTTTCCCCAGACTTCTTTCATAACTTCAAGATTCTAGGCCCAAATGGAACTGACAAGGTAGAAGTAATAAGGTACTTTTCTTTTCCAGGTGTATGTGTGTATAGTGTACATGGGTATGTGTATAGAGTGTGCATGTGTATGTGTATAGAGTGCATGTATATATGTGTGTTTGTATGCATAATTGTCACATATTTGTGGAGGCCAGAGGTTGACATTAGGCGTCTTCCTCAATCACTCTTCACATTATGTTTGAGATTAAGTTTTATCATTGAACCCAAATCTCACAAATTCAGTCACAAGCTCCAGGCACACCCTGTCTCTAATTTCCCAGTGCTAGGATTACAGGGGCACACCACCATACCTGAAATTTACATGGGTGCTGGTGATTCCAACTCAAGTCTTCATGATGCAGATATGAAGCTAAGGAGATGTGGTTAGGTGGTTAGGAGGGAGAGGGGGAGAGAAAGAGAGAGAGAGAGTAAGAGAGAGGAATACAACAACAAGAGGCTCAATTTCTCTTTAAAATAGACATAGGCTTCTTGCTCTACATGGTAAAAATCTAGTCTTGCTAATAAATCCTCCAGTTTTGCTTAAAACTGTTTAATTTTTTTAACATGCTACCCTACTAGGAAATGAGCCAAACAGAGGATGCATTACAGAGAAGTATAGCTGAGGCAATTGGTTGGGGACATTTTGATATGTAGACTTTTGACCATGCAGGACAGAACAAAGACAGGCATATCATATGTCATTCCTATATTTAGAAGGATATTGTGCTCAGCTTCAGTGTACAAGTTCTCCTTTCTCTGAAATGAATTAGGCCATGTAATAGAAAAGGAGATGCAAACCCAAGTCTCCCCTTCTCCTGCCCTTTAACTGCCCATGAATATTCCCTTCAGCAGAAACTGAAGAGTTTATTTACTCTCCTATGTTACTGCAGAGGAAGTGGCCATCTAAACATGAGTGCTGCTTTCACTGCTAGCCTGGGAGGTGACCATAGACACTAAAGACACTCAAAATGCTTCAAAGCAGAAACTCAAAGCAGATATTGCAGAGAGTTTACCTCTAATGTAGTATTTATTTAATTAACTATATGACTTTGTCACCTACCTAGCTGTTATAATTCTGGAATTTGGGTTATTTTAGCACTCACCCTTCCCTAGTTCTTCCTTTTGAATAGTCAGTGTGAGAAGTAGACCTGGACCATAATTCTTCTCTAGTCAATTTGCCTAACCCTTTATACTACACAAGTTGTATGTAAGCTTATTGCCAAGGTGAAATAAGGTGGTGTGAATTTCACATAAAGTGCAGATAAATAGGGCCTCTGCTGCCAGAGCTACTGTTTCTGCCCTTGCAGAGAAACAGACTGAAAGATCCCAGGGTGCAGTGACATCCCAGAGCGGCCTGTGCTTTCCTTCTGCACCAGCCATCCTTTCTAACACAATTTCATTGCTCTTGTATTTTGCATACAGAGTTTTTATTTTAGTACAAGGCCTATGAAACAGTATTCGTACATCTGTCCATTTGGAAAGCCCTCATTATCAGACTAAACCTCATAAAGCTGGCAAGAAGGGGCTGCAGGCTTTCCAAGTATTGTGTGTGGATAGTTGACTGTGGGATCCAAATTTTAAAATTGGCTCCAATCTTCTTGTAATATGTCAATTTGTAGTGGCTCAAAGTGAAACAAAAAAGGAGAACTTTTAGGTTCTGTCTTCTCTTTTTCCCCCCTGCTATTCAAGCAAAATATAGAGTTTCCATGTGTTTGCTTCTGCATTGTGTAATGTTTCATAGAATCAGAGCTTCCTCAAGAAAGGGCTGTATATTTCTCTTTAGTTTGAGCACAGTCTGGACTGATAACTGTTGTTTTGACCTTTTTATTCAAGAACATGCCTACTCAGTGTCCTCTCCTCACTTTTCTAACTGTGCTCAAGATATCAGGAGAATAGCAGGAGCAGGATGTCAGAGCAGGGCAAAGCATCTTTCCATGTCAGGTGACAACAGAATGTCAGGCAGGTGGAGCTTTGAAGTTTTATGTATATAAGCTAGAAGGAAGGGAGGAGGCTCTTTCAATTTGACATTGCATGCTTTCCCTGAAAATATGAGAATGCATTTTTTTCTTTTTTAAAATTTTTTTATTGACAACTTCTATATTTACATACAAAAAACATTGTATTTCCCTTCCCTCCCCTTCAGAACTCCATTCTCCGTCATATCCCCTCCCTCTCTCCATTAGTCTTTCTTTTAATTTGATGTCATAATCTTTTTCTTCTATTATGAGGGTCTTGCCAAGGTATTGCTAGGCACTGCAAGGTCATGGATATTGAGGCCAATTTCTGTCTGGAGAGTTGCATTGTGAGGAGTCATACCCTTCCTTTGGTTCTTACATTCTTTCTGTCATCTCTTCTGCAATGGACCCTGATCCTTGGAGGATGTGACAGAGATCTTTCAGTGCTGGACACACCTCCATCCCTTCTTCTCAGTACTATGTTGCCTTTTGGGTCATCCCAGTGGTCATCGCCATCTGAAAAGAGAAGATTCTCTAACCAGAAGTGAGAGTAGCATTAATATGTGAATATGAACATTAAATGTAGTGCTTTCAGGGCAGCTTGGTGGGAATAATATATACATTTAGCCAGACAAGAGCAGGCTTTATACCCCTAAGACTTATGACCTCCCCTGCCATAGACTTTTGCTTAGTTTTTTCAGTACCAGGCATGTAAAAAGAAAACTCCCGGCCAGCACGGCCCCGGAGCCTGTTTCCGTCCACTGACCAGAGTCCACAAATGCTTGGCTGGAAGCCCTCTGGACAGCCCCAAACCCAGCTTTCTGTGTTTTGAAAATACTAAGAATCATGTCCCTGCATCAATTTTTACTATAGCCAATCACCTGTCATGCCTGCAACAGGAATTGTACGCAAATTATCCTTAGTCTCAACTATCACGAAGTGCACATCTACAAGAAGAATGGGAGCCAGTTGGGTGAAAGCTCGTGAGCTCAGGGAACATAACAGACACATCACAGGTATTGACTGGGCTCCAAAGAGCGACCACATCCTTACCTGTGGGGCTGACCGCAATGCCTACTTCTGGAGTTAGAAAGATGGCACCTGGAAGCCAATCCTGGTGATCCTAAGGATTAACCACACAGCCACTTTAGTGAAGCAGTCCCTCTAGAGAACAAATTTGCTGTGGGAAGTGGAGCACGGCTCTTTTGTTTGTTACTTCGAGTCTGAAAAAGACTGGTGGGTAAACAAGCTTGGACTGGCACCCCAACAACGTTCTGCTGGCTGCAGGATCGTGTGACTTTAAATGAAGAGTGTTTTCTGCATATATTAAAGAAATGGATGAAAAACCAGCCAGCATGCCCTGGGGCAGCAAGATGCCTTGTGGTCAGCTGATGTCAGAGTTTGGTGTCCATGGGGTCAACTTCTCGGTGCATTTGGAGCAGCCTGGCCTGGGTTAGCCATGACAGCCTGTGTCCCTTGCAGATGCTTCTAGCAGTGTGCAGTTCTCAACTCTGAAAACCGAGTTCCTCCTCTCCTGAGTGAATCACTTTGTCTTGGAGAATAGTGTTGTAGCTGCAGGCCACGATTGCTGCCCAGTGATCCTTAACTATGATGACCGCAGCTGCCTGACTTTTGTCTCCAAGCTAGGATGTTCCCAGACAGCATCCAGCCCAGCATGCGGTCCATGGAATAGTATGGACAGGAGGACCGCTACCGAGGTCCGCGACACGGCTTTGGAGACGCTGCACCAGAACAGCATCACGCAAGTATCTATTCATGAGGTGGACAAGCAAGATTGTCCCAAATTTTGCACTACTGGCATCGATGGAGCCATAACAATTTTGGGTTTCAAGACCCTAGAGTCTTTGATTCAGGGCCTTCAGATAATGTGAAGACGAGTGAGCCTCCACCATCCCTCATGAGAACTGGGGCTGACCACAGCCTTATGCATGGCCCGCCCCAAGGAAACCCTGTAAACACGGACCACCCAGATAGTGTGTGTTCGTTTGAATATAATTGGTGAAAGTGTTGGTTTTAAAGGCAGCAATGATTTATTTTTATTTTATTTCATTTTATTTTTGCAATTACATTCCATTCTTTACCAAAGCTTCTCTTTTGAGTAGTTTCTTATGGAACTGTATGTGTCTCACTGGCTTAAAGGAAAGGGTGAGGGAGGTGTGTATCTAAGTTGTCTGCTAGAAAATGAAATAAAAACCCTGAATGTGTTAAAAAAAAAAAAAAAAACTCATATATTATTGAGTTGCTATTGTCTTCATCCTCATACACTCTGTCACACACCATCATTCATGCACAAATATTCCTCCCAAATTGCTAGAGTTTTAGAAATAAAATAGTTTACACTGCATTTCTGGAGAACCTTCTTATTACCATCAGTTGAGAACATAAAAGTTTGAAGAAAGTTTAACACAGTAGTATTGAAGGAATAGGATTGTGATAGTGTGTGATAGACCTTGATGTGCCAGATTTCTTACTTCAAAGCTTTCCCTATCCATCCCTCTTACTCACAGTTTATGAGGGCCTCCATATCTCCATGGATGCTGGCCAATGCTCAACTTCCTACTTGTTGAGAACTTAAAAAAGTATATAGTGAACTGTCACTATGTTTTGTTCTTTCTGGGTTCCGGATTCAAATGTCCTTTCAAATTTCTTTGAACTGCTGGGACCACTTTTTGTGCAAGATTCCTTTGCCCATTTCTGAGTGATCATGGAATTACCTGCAGGTTATAGACATTGAAATCATACTGTAAAATGATTACATGTATAATAAAATTATATATATATTATATCTATATCTATCTATATAAATCTATATCTATCTCATCTATATCTATATATAGCTTGTCATCCACTAACTCCTTCACAAAATCTCTCATTTTTTGTTGACATCAGCATACCATTGTTCTTCCTCAGACTATGCTTCTGCATTTTACTGAAGAGTCTTTTAACCCAGTTCTATTGAAGGACGGCCCAGCTCCATCTGCCTCCACAGAGTTCAGGGGATGTTCTTAGAAAGTGTCTGATAGTCATCAACTTGCAAGCAGTTCTTCAGTCTATATGATGTCTTGCAGAAATAATCCAGCCCTCATGCACCCAGGAATAAGTCACAATAAATATGAGAACACTAGTCCCAAACGAGTGATCTCCCTGAGAATGATATGCTGAGGAGCTTTTAGGAATTCCTTTCCTACGTCAGCTTCTTTTTCAGAGGAAATGCGGGGAGGGGGGTTGACTTCTGCTCACTATGTCCTTTGGCAACATTAAAAACTCAAAGATAATGCAATATTTGGCTATTGCTCTTCTGGAGAAAAAGTATCGAATATTAGAATATTTTATATCTGAATGGTGGCTGGGAGTACATACACTTATGATATGGTTTCTAAAAATTAGGACTATATATAGCTGAGGATTTAGAGATTAAAATAGCATTTTGATAAGACCTGCAAGAAATGATTCATGTTATTAGTTAGCACTGGGCACCCTAAGTCAGCTAAGGAAAAAATAGTATTGTCCGTGGGAACCCAGACATGGTTAGTGAGACTTAATGACAGAGATACTTAATTGAATGATTAATATAATGCAGGCTTAAAGGATATGTTGTTGCTTCAAACAATGTTTTTTTTAAAAAGTTGCTCCTGCTATGAATATTTTAATACTGCATTTTGAGGCAATCATTTCTTGCCTACATAACAGTGTGTAAGATTTTGCAAGCCTTTTAGCTTTTAAACTTTTAATCTTGAATTCATTTTCCTCTCTCTTAGACATCCACATTTTACGCACATTGCCTTTTGACTAAGCATGTCATAAGAAGTTACCCTAATCTACTGCCTGTCAGGGATACTGAATTGCATTGCTTTGTAACTCTGACTTCCTTCTGAGTTACTACGTGGCATATCTTTCCAGGAGTGTCAAAAACACAAAGTCGTGTTTTTCATCACATTTCCTAATACCTGTCATGAATTTAGAATATTACAATACAAATCTAAAACTATTAGTTCTAGTTTAAAGAATATAGATGTTTTAAATTTTTCAAATATAAGTTTGAATCTCTGAGCAACTTATAGATTTTCTTCTAAACATTTAGAATATTTATTATTGACCTAAAAGTAGAGGCAACACATTAATAAATTTCAATAAACACTAGAAATAGGGTTTTTGTTTTATCTGAAAAAAGAATATTTTCAATTAATAGAAACATGGATGTAATATCAAAACATAATATTTTGTTTTATCATAACAGATCCTACCCAGCTGAGCTGATAGATTATTATGAACTTCAAGTTCAGGCCCAGTATAATAAGACTTTACTAGAGCAACTGACAACTTTTTGGTCAATGAGCCATACGAATATTTAGCCAACAATTTCAGACTCACAAAGTCATTTATGGCACAAGCTCATACTTTCAGTTTTTATTCAGAATATCTCCACAAAACTCTTTCATCACTTTTGAAGCCCTGGGTTTCACCTTTCAGCAAATTATCCAGTGAATTTTTTGACTGGCATTCTTTTTCTTAGTAAGTACCTCTTTTAGCTCTTGAGAATGTCATTTTATTCTTTGTGTGTTATGTATCTGTGTTCTATTCACAATTATATGCCACAGAAAAATACAATTATGTAAACAACATGTTTTAGTCATCCTTAGGTAGTTTAATTCATTTTCCAATAGTTTCCATGACAAGTTATAGCCCTATATTAATAATGGTCAGACAACAATGAAGACTCTTTCACAGCTGTCTGCTCTGGCATCTTACATAGTTGTTCCTCTCATTTCACAGCAAATATCTTGGTGTGGAAAATGGCATTGAAGCTAATATGTTGGCAGAATAGGCAGTAGGGTAGTTATGAGGCTGTGCACTTAACTAATATCAATGCCAACTAGAAAAGAAATCAGCTGATGAGCTTATAAAACTGATTAAAATGAGATAGAGAAACCATGAGCAATGATACAGTGAATCTTATTTATAAATGCTTTCTATCATTCTTCTTACTTCAATCTTTCTGATTTTTTTTTCTAAATATCTACCTAATCTCTGTTAGAAAGAATGATCCCTATTTTACTCATGAGGAAAATGAGTCTCTTGGAAACTGTACTGGTTACTTTCTTGTTTCTGTTTCTGTGATCAAATATCTTAAAGAAGGAAAGGGTTTATTATTGGTCTATTTTTCCAGAGGAAACATTCCATCATGGTGGAAAGGCATAGCACAAGGGGCAGAGGCCAGATGGTCACACTGCAGCCATGGCCATTCTGCAAAGGATGAACAAGAAGAAGGGTCCAGGCTATAAAACTTTAAGGTTCTCCTCCCTTACTGACTCACTTCTTCCAGCATGGCTCCACCTCCCTAAAGTTCCACAACCTTTGCACACAGTCCCATCAGCTGGGAGACCAAATGTTCAAACATGTGAGCCTATGAGAGATATTTCATATTCAAATCACAACAGAGACAATAGCTCATTCTTTGGCTTTGAATAAAGTTGTAATGAAAAGTTAGTCAGAAAGAAATCCTAGTTCCCAAAGCCCTTCATTAATCGCACCATTTAAAGTTATACCTTACTATTGTGCTGCACTGTGAGGGCAGTCTACTTCCTAGCGATGGGTTATGCAGGACTTGCCATCATAACATCTGCTTCTCTGCCTCTAGAATTCTGAGAAACACATTTCTGTTGCTCATAAGCCACTCTCTTATTTTGTAATAGCAGCCCAAATTTCATTCATATACACTTGCAAAATGTTATCAGAATCAAATAATCAAATTAGAATAGTTAAGTTTAATAGATGTTTATAGCTGGTTAAATTAAGAAGGATGAGTTGAAGATCAGTGTTTATAATGTAAATTTAAGTTTTGTACATATTGTATAAAATATCATACAATACGATTCCCTTAACCATAAGAATTATGTTCCATGACCCTGGTAGGTACCTGAAACCATGAATGTGCTAGATCTTACCATTCCGAGATTAATGAGGCACTCATTGTGCACTGAGGCTATATATTTTGTCCTTGAAGTGCAACAGCAAATATAGTATGAATTTCTTTCTTTCTTCACAGTTTCACAGAGAGAAGATTCATTCTATCTGGATATTTTAGCAGCGTTGGTATGTGATATTTTTTCCAGTTCAACGAAGGACTTGCACATTTTCACTTAAGCACTTATTGACTTTCCTAGCATATTGGAATCACCAGCATCACCACTGTCGTAGTTTGAATATATGGCCCCCAATATATTCAATATTTTATTAGTTTATAGTTTGCATCTGCAATCACCTTGCTAGAGGCAATGTCACTGGGGGCCTGCTTTAAGGTGTGGTGATGGTTTGAGATTCCATTGTAAAGATATGCAAAGTGTGCCTAATAGGAGTTCCTGAAGTGTGCTGTGGCTTTTTGACTGTAGTTTTTGCTCAGTGTGCTGTGTGCCTGGTTGATTTTTCTCTTTTGCTTGGATCTGTGAAGGCAGACCAGCTTTTTCTGCCATTATGGAACTTCTCCTGGATCTGTAAGCTTCAATAAATAATATCCCTTCCTCCATAACTGTGCCTGGTCTGGAAGTTCATCTCAGCGAACTGGAAACTGTCTGCTACAACCACCCTTGTGCTTTGGGTTCATTATAGGTAAAATAATAAAAAAGTACTTGAATACAAACACTGTGATACCATGACAGCTGATCTAATAAACCTGAGCAAGTAGTACATACAGTGTGTACACATTGGATGATGGATGATCCATGGGCTGAGTGACAGGAGGCAGGACTGTGACAACTTTCACTGTGTTTCTCAGAACACCATGCAATTTAAAACTTATGAATTTTTTATATATGGAAAATTTCACTTAATATTGCCAGACCTCAGGTAAACATGAGGAAATGAAACTGTGGGTACCACTTTGTTCATCTGGCTTTAAATGGGTACTGAGGAATCAAACCCAGGCTGCCAGGCTTTTCAATCAAGTGCCTTTAACCACTAAGTCATTTTCCCAGGCCCCATTTATCATTTTACTTCCTAGTTTCTGTCTCATTTTCCTCACAGTACCTTCCCTCCATAAGGGTAGGAATCATATGTCTAGTCACCATCGTGGTAGAAGACTGTCAGGCATAGAGGAGCCAATCAGAAAAGTGTGTTGAGCACATGTCTGGTGAATAAGAATGCCCTGCACAGTATTTCCCACACAACATGCATACAGAAAATGGTAGGTGTTTTCCCATGTTGTTGTTTATTAATATTTTATTTATTTATTTGAGATATAGACACAGAAAGAGAGAGAGAGAGAAACAGAGACAGACAAAGAAAGAGATAATGGGTACTCTAGGGCCTCTAGCCACTGCAACAAATGAACTGCCAACACATGTGCCATCTTGTGTATCTGGATGTACTTGGGTACCAGAAAATCAAACCAGGGTCCTTAGGCTTTGCAGGCAAGTACCTTAACCCTGAGCCACTTCTCCACCTCCCCATGTTGTTATTATTAGGCAAGTATTGACCCCCTCAGTGACTTGTTCCATAATTCACACATGTAGAAAAAGAATTCTTCAATTATCACTGCTCTTTCTCATTGGAAAGATGGACAATTTGATTTGTGTCTTATTGGAATTTAACATTATTTGATTACAGATTCAGAGATCACACTCCATTTAATGTTTTCAAAATTAACATTATGGACTTATGCTGGGCAGGCAAATAGCTATCCATCAGTCTACATGTGTCTGTTCCACAGCATGACCTCATTGGCCCAGACAGTTGTCAGGAGCCTAATTATCTTTATACATAAAATAGGGACCACTGCTCTCCATCCAGAACTGTCACAACACCCATCTGCTGGATGTAGCTGCTGAGAAACAGCATATGGTAATGATAACTGTTGGACAGTGTCTGCCTCGAGCCAGACAGAATGAATAGATCCAGGTAACTAATTATAGTGGTTCAAAGGCAATTTATTTGGATTAGTAATCAGATTGTAAGAAAAAGTTGCCAGGATGTTATTATTGGCATACGTTGCTGGACATGTGGATTCAAAACACTCAGAAATCAGCCGATGTGGCAGTGGCTATGCTGAGCACAGGAACCTGGGAAGTGTGTCCATTTCTTTAATGGAGCCTGAAGAGATCAAAGCTTGTCATGTTTCTATATTCAGGAGATGGATAGGCCCCATGAAGATGCAGACTTTGCTGTGACCCTCTTTGTGCAAACTTTCCATGACAGGAGGTAGCTCTGGCACCAAGTACACCTTCCCATTCGTCTCACTGCTAGAATTCTTACCTGTGGCAAGTGAAAATGGGCAATTTTAATTTCCTGCTTGCTTGTCTGCTAGCTGTTCTAGATACACAGACTCTGTCGAGCAATTATTATGGTTAACTCTGCTCTAATGATTTGAAGATTGTAATGTGTCCTTGCCTTTCTTCAAGTTAAACATCTTAAATGATCTCACAGCCCTCATTTCTCTGGGAAGTAGAGGCTGAATTGGCCCTGTCCTTCAGCAGTGATTGTGAGGTATTCCAATACTTAGGAAGGAGGGGGACTCATAAGTCATCAGCGTCTAGAAGCTGGATGTAGATAGACACATATATTTTCCTATTCCCTCCTTGGGGATTAGGACAGATACTTAGAATGATTCCAAATTGAACCACTGTGTGAATAGTCACATAGAAATCATTTACAAATAATTTACATATTAATCCATGTATCATTCCAACACATTAGTAGACATTATGTTTGATTACATTAAGTTGATTTAGTCATTTAGTAGGATAAATGCAGAAAATCGACCTTCTTTTCTAAATTTCATTTTCAGGATACATTTTATAAGGATTCTTGTTATAATTTAACCAGAATATGCCAAAATCTATTCTGTGCCATACTGAGACTTTTCTAGCATTAGTATGCATTGATGAAAAGCAAGGATTCCAAGTATCTCTTTCATCAGAATTCAGGTTCTAGAGAGTTTCTGAATTTGCCTCTTATAATCACATCATGTGTCACATGATGCATAAAACTAGAGTTACATGGAAGAACCACTGTATATTCTAACCTAATTTGATTATCTCCAAAGGAAAAAAAAATACTTTTACACAAATTTTGTAGATGTACAATCAAGTCTTGGAGTAAATTTTAGCAGCTGTCAAGGATGTGTCTTGTATACATTACACATATATTTCATATCTTCTATCTATAGTACCTTACTATATATAATGCAAGATTTTCTTATTTTTGAATTTCCATAGTACTATTAAATTTCAGTACAACTTTGGAAGTAACTATAATAATATCATGGGGTATATTACATCTACATTTGAGCTATAATAATAATTAAAATTTCTTCTTAAATATCTCATTCTTTAATGTAGACTAATTTTATGTGAATAACTAACACCTTTCCACCTACACATGCATACAAACACATGAAAACACATTTCAAACTAGTGAAACATTTAAGGCACTAAAATGTTAAGGGACAATATTGTCCTAAAAAGTCAGTCCCCAGACAGTTAGCTTGTCTAGTGCCAGAAGGCACTAAATAAGTGACTGGGGGAAAATGACCAACATCTGTCTATGCAGCTCGTGGTCTAAGCTACTCAGCAGCAAACAACCTAACATGATGCTCACACAAGTTCAGTAGTGCCACATAGCCATGGTGGGTTATCAACTGCTCTAGATTTGGCTAATGGATCCACTCAGTGGAATGGAACCCATACTTGGAAATGGGAAACAAATCAGAATCATATCCAAAAACAAGCCTGCTCTCCAATATCAAGCTCCCACCAATAGTGGGAATCAAGAGGGCCAACACGTATTAAACTGTCTCTAAAATAAATAAGGTTATCCATGTATCTTGCACTGACCTCACTCTCCATTGGAGAATCTGCTTCTCTCTTTCAGATGGACACATATCCTGATGAGAGAATCAGCCCATCGCACCTCAACAGGGGACCAGATGAAGCCATTGAGTTATAGGGGAAATGAGCAAGAGTGCTGCTTTATTGGTAAACCTGGTACCAGCACAAGCATGAAGGAGATAGACACAAAAACTCTCAACCCTTACCAAATCAGATATCCAGAGACACAGAGGCTCCCAAAATCTCGTCACTGAAATAGACCTAAAATGAACCCAACATGGCTCAGGGAAATTCATGGAAGAGGGGGTGGAAAGATTGTTAGAGCCATGAGTCGGGTCATTATACACAGAGTCATTGCCTCTCCCGTATAACAGATAGCTACCCACATAAGGCAAGGCTCACATTACCTGTGGGGGGAGGACAGGGAGAAGGCTAATGATGGTACCATCATGGCTGTATGTATACTATATACATAGCTAATAAAAACTTATATTATATATATATATATATATATATATATATATATATATATATATATATATATATACACACACATACCAAGGAAGTTTTAGGGGGAAAAATGTCTGACATATTTTCTCTCTCAGCCTACATAATAGCTAACTACATTTAGGTTAACATTTTTCCCCAGAAAATAATAAAAAGTGTTTCAAAATTTTAATAGTAACTTTTAGATCATTCTATTGTTTAATTATTTATTTAATCATAGCACTACACTGAAAATCCAAATTGTTAATGATACTCATAGAATAACATGGATTTGTGTTTGTTTCTCCTTCTGAGTCCATCAGGGAAGGACGTGAGCACCCGGCCATCATTGTCCTTTCTTTTCTACTTTCCCTACTTTTACCCAGTTCTTTGGTTTTGACTTATCTATTCTGCTCAGGCCAGGGGGTACACATATTCTCCTGTTCAAATGAATTATGCATTCTAATTTTTCCATTCTTCTCAAACTTTTCAAACCTATTAGGGTCAGTTTATAATGTGTTTTGATGGATTGCGAAGCAAGAATATCTCTATAGGGAAACTATTTCATATTGAATTTCTGTTGATGGTTTAGTGGTAAAGGCACTTCTATGGTCTAAATATTTGTTGTCCCAAAATGCATAGGTTTATATTTAATGCTAACAATAATATTAAGATCAGGGCCCTTTGTAAAATGATTCTGTCATGAGGGTGGAGCCCTCATGAACGGAATTAGTGTCTTTATGACAGGAGCTGAGGAGGCTCCTTCCTCCCTTTCACTGCACGCAGGTGCAGCAGAAAGCTAACATCTCTGAAGCAAAGTGAGGCTCCACCAGACATTTCATCTGCTAGCACCTTGATTTTAGCTTTCCAGCTTCCAGAACAACTGTGAACAGTACATGCAATACATTTCTGTTGTTTACAAATCACTGGGTCCTAAGGCACTTTGTAACAGCAGACAGTGCAGACTAAGAGGCCTATTGTTGAGGGTCCAGAAGTGCTTCTCTCACCTTCCTAATTCTGTACACAGTGATCATGATCTTAAATTCTGTCCATAGCTCTGTTCTGTGCTTGGTAGTGACTGGAACAGCTCATGTCGCTTGCCAGAGAGCAGTCAATTTAATTTAGGTTTCACAGAAAATTATGAAACATACTTTCAATCTTGGTATGTGTTCTCTCTCTCCTTCTGAGTCCATCAGGGAAGGATGTGAGCACCCGGCCATCATTGTCCTTTCTTTTCTACTTTCCCTACTTTTACCCAGTTCTTTGGTTTTGACTTGTCTATTCTGCTCAGGCCAGGGGGTACACATATTCTCCTGTTCAAAGCAAGAAGAGTCATGAATGCTGAAACTTTTGCATACCATTCTATGTCCTCATGTTTGAAGCATAGTCAAACACTATGACCACAAGTGCTAAACTGTTGACGAGGGTTATTTGGTGTAAAGCACAGTGGGTGATGCACTATACTGCTAAGACAGTGCTTTACCATGGACAAGGCTACATAAGAATAAGATGTGAACAGTGGGCTGGGGAGATGGCTCAGTGGTTAAGGTACTTGCCTACAAAGCCTAATGACCTGGGTTTGATTCCCCAGACCCCAGATAAAGCCAGATGCACAAAGTGGCTCATGTGTCCAGAGTTCTTTAGTAGTGGCTGGAGGCTGTGGCATGCCCATTCTGTCTGTCTCTATCTCTTCTCTCCAGGTATCTCTCTGTTTACAAATAAATAAAGAAATATTTATAAGAGGAATAAGACATAAATAGATCAAAAGGTTTATTCTCAAATATTTTCATGCACTTTCTCATTACATATATACGATTCACCTTTAAATTTCCAGGATTGTGGGATCAGTGAATGTAGTGAATAGCCAGTTATAGCTCACACAAATGTAATGGGGACCCATCCACTCCCTCATCCTCCTCAATAGCCTTGCTATTAAAATTAGGTTGGTTAAATGTTTTGGTTTGTGAAGGAATTTGGAAGAGGAAGCCCTGGCACACAAGACTCAGAACTCAAAACTTGAAGTCTGAGCCTTTATAATAAAATCAAGCAAGAATGAGAAAATTTCCAGAAAGCAGTACTTTACTTAGAACCAACTTCTGAATTCATCATGGGGGAATTTGAGTAAACTCCTGAACTAGGAATTATACAATAAGCTCTTCTTTCTGATAAAATTTTGCATCAAAAACTCTCATTTTTTTTAAAAAGTCTCTGTATTAATCATGCTCCTGTAAGTTATCTCATTTCTTTGTTTCTCATGTGGGAAAATTCCTAGTTTGTTTGTATTTTTCCTTTTAGAAGGACACACTACACACTTGAGGTTGGCCCATACTTTCCTCTTTGTTTATATCCCTCAACATCTTACTTACTGAACTTTGAGCCATTCTTCTTGAACTTTGACATGTGACCATGTATTCCCTCTTCTCATACACTTTCCTTCCCCATCTCTCTCACTTCTTCTCTTCACTGGGCACACACATTTTGTAAGACAGCTTGAGAATCATTGACTCAATGACTTTCAATCTTCCTCAGGAAGAATTATCATCATATCATTTAAGTTCACCTAATCTTTATATCTTGTTTTAAAATATATTTATTTATTATGAGAGAGAGAGAGAGTGAACAGAGCATGGGGGGAGAGAATGGGCATGTTAGGGGCTCTAGCCCCTGCAAACAAACTCCAGACACAAATGTCACCTTGTGCATCTGGCCTACATGTGTACTGGGGAACTGAACCTGGCTCCTTAGGCTTTGCAGGCAAGTTCCGTAACCACTAAGCAATCTTTCCAGCCCTAACATCTTACTTTTATATCATTGTATTGCTGAATCTCTTGTCAGATACACAATACTCTATTGTTTTGTTTTTCTTTTTCTCTTTTTTTTAAAGGTAGAAACTTTGTGGAAACATCATGTGTTGTTACCATTATTTTCCTCCTTCCTGCCCCCACTCCACTGAGGGCCCTCCTTAGTGGGATTGCCAGTATTCACCATGGAGTTGTGGGTTATGAGTTGTAAGAGCAGCAGTTAGTGATTGTGGGGTGGGGAGCAATGCCTCTGGATATTCCTTCCCACCTTGTGGCTCCAACATTATTTCTGCCCCCTCTTCTACAAAATCCCCTGAGCCTTGGTGGGTGTGCTTTAAGTCTACTTTAGTGTTGAGCTCTCAGCACAGTCTGGATTTGTGCTTTGGTGCATTTTATGTATCCTCAGTGTCTGTCTCCATCACCCTGGTGCAGGTTGTCAGGCTCCCTGTGGAAGCAGCACTGTTGCTCATCCTACCAATTCCTCTGTGGGTTCACCTGGACCCTGAATGCTGTGCTAGGGGTGGTTCATCTGCTGACAGGGAGTCAGCTATTTGTTCTTGTCTTGTTGGTAGATTTTGGTTGTTCTTGTCTCTTGCTGCTTTCTAAAAAAAAAAAAAAAAAAAAAAAAAAAAAAGATTCTCCAAGTGGAGAATGAGATGAGGATAGGTAAAAGGGGATAAGCATTGTTAATTTAGAGAGATTTTGATGGATTAGCTTCAACTTTGGCCAAAGACAGGTAGGAGTTCTCACTGGAGTCCATAATCTTGGTTTGGCTTCTTTTGAACAGATTAGAAAATTAAGGATGAGTAGTTAAAAGACTTGCCTAAAAACAAGATCCAGGAAATGACTCAAAAAGGGCAGGTAGCAAAGTTTTCCCATTGTAATGCCCATGCCAGTGTCACCATTGTATTGGTACATATTCATTGGCTATAACATATATCTCATTATATATAACATAACATATCTCAGCTTTCCAATAGAAAGTGCCTGAAAGGCTCATGAGGAGTATGCGCCACGAGAATGTGAAAGGAGTTCATAGTTTAAGGAAATGTTTTCTAAAACTTAGCAGGTTTCCTGAAAGAGATAACTATCTGTTGGGATCAGAATGGGTTTTCATTAAAAAGGTGCATATTCAAGTACATTTAGACCAGATTTGTTGATGTAGATCAGTTTTCTGCACCTCAGATTAAATTAACTTGTATCTGATGGTTCCTAAATAAATAACTGAAACACCAGATTATGTATTTTTCATATGAACATGAAATGACTGTTACAATAAGTTAGATAATTCAATTGGTAATCAATTTAAATGACATGGTTTATCACATTCCCATTAGATTCAGTTTGGGGACACTCCCTGTTTTCCTTAACCAAATTAAACTTCAATTAAAATCATGATTCAAAGATTATGGTTATGTAGTTTGTGCACGTCAGGCCAGTTTTAAGGGTTAACATCTCATCTCATCTAAAATAACAGAGAGATTCTCAATAAATGGTCACATTTTTATAGAGTTAAAACCAGAATGCTGGTGGTGAATTTCAGTGCTTTTAATGAAACATCAATGCTCCCAGTTTAGATGGGATTTAGTCTGGGTGCCTGGAACATATTTTCTCACTTTTTAGATGCTTTGTTGCTCCCACAATTAGAATAAGTAAGTACTCAGTTGTCATGGAAATACTCTTCTCTATAAAAATTCTTGAAACATAATAAGCTCTCTTGATTTGTCTCTTCTTGTGAAGAATGCAATTACTAAGGCTACCTTTATTCTTCTTTTTTGTACATCCCTTTATATAACCAGGTACCTTCCAATTCAAATTGTTTTGTAGCAGACTTGTGCTTGCTCTCTAGATGAAAATGCCTCTCCATTCATGAGGAGCAGCAATAATATGCAGATAATGCTCCAAGCTTTTAGTACTTGACAAGAATCATGGAAAGGTACAGATAGGTAGTGGAGGCATTGTTAGGTTGGCTGTTTTTCATTTAACCTAATCTGAGAATATTCCAGCAGTTCCTTGGAAACAGATATTATGCTTTCAGATGTAAATATTCTGAAGTCTCAGCAGCAAATGCAGTACCACATCCCATCCATCTGCCATGTTTTCACCCACATGAATCTGTAAGTCAACTGGTATATCATCAGCAAATAGATAAAGGTGAGCAATTGATAACTATCTGTTCCCCAGAAGGAATCACTAAGGAAGTTCTGGATTTAAATCTTTCATTATTGGGGTGTTGAGATAGGCAAATGGAAACCCTAGAGAATTGGTAGTTTAAGAGAAAGAGCATGTAAATGTAGCTTATTATAGAGGACATAAGGAGAGTGAAAAAGAGAGGGAGAGAGGGAAAGGGAGAATGGGATTGGGGAAAAGGGAAGGAAAAAGAGTACTTATAGTACCTTAAGTATTGTACTTGATGCTAAAATTTCAATAATGACCCTCAGGGGTGAGTCAGCAGCCCAGCACAGTTGCTATAAACACAGAATCTGGAGTCAGATGATGTATGGTTTCAGATTTCAGTTTTCTCATTGGTCAAATTGCTTGTGCCTCCTTTAAAGGGTTACTACAGTAATAAAATGAATTTGGGCTTCATAACAGTGTCTGGAATATAATAAACATCGTTGATCATATGTATAAATAAGATAAAATGCTAAGCAAGAGAGACAATATGCCTACACGTACACTTATAGAGTGGAAGATCCTGCCAATAATTCGTCCTGGCCAATATCACTCATATAGATGCAATATAAACATCAAACAAAATGTGCCAGTAGGCAGTGACATATCCTTGCAGACGGAGAGAAGAACAGGGGGAAAAATTAAACAGGAAAGGGTTCATAATGTTGAGATGCTCACCAATTAAGCACCCACACACTTTCCCTTTATATTCTCCATTGTGTTCAAAGGGAAGGCAACAAGAGAAGTACATTATTATGAATGCACAAGGTATACGTATGATTCATAGAGGTGACTGGCAGGTACAAATCCATCATATTCAATGCAATGAATGTCTCCCTAACGGACTGTGGAAACACTTAGGTTCTTTAAATCACAGCATATTACAAGTTTCCCAGGAGAGCTGGTAGAAGATACCTATGGTTAATTTATTTAATAAGGAAACAATCCATTGCCTAATTTACTGAGTTATATTTTGTATTTTGGCTTTCAAATTGGACTTTAAGACACATTTTGTATAGAATATCTCCTGAAATATTGACTCATCTAAAATAGGACTGGAGAGATGGCTCAACAGTTAAAGCACTTGCCTGCAAAGCCTAATGGCCTGGGTTCAATTCCCTCAGTGCCCACGTAAAACCAGATGCATGGAATGGCACATGCATCTGTAGTTCATTTATAGCAGCAGGAGACCCTGGTGCAACAATTCTCTCTCTCCCTGAAAATAAATAAAATATTTAAAATAATTGGATTTTAAAGCTTACTTATGCTACAAATGTGATCATTTGTCATATGAAGACATTCAAAACAACTTATTGAAAATGAGTAAATATGACTGAGTACATACCTCAGTAATAGAGTAACTTGTCTAGCACACTTCAAATGCTGTGTTAAATCCCCAGAATTGCAATGGCTATAGAAAATTGAGGAAACAAATTCAGTATCAACTAAAAATATGGAATATGTGAGAATTTTTGTTCTTTTATTTATCATGAAATTCCTCTTTGAGTAATCAAAGACTAAATTAAATGATCTAACAAGAGAATCAATACTAGAAAATGTTATTAAAACAGATTGAATGCATTGAGATGAGCCTCAAGGAAGGCTTATCAGCTTCTTGTTTTTTCCTGCTTCAGTGATGCCCTTTATTCAAAATGAGATCTTTTAACTGTGCTGAGGGTTAATATCTTGGTCTGCCCCTTTAAGAAAATAACTGCATTGATTATTCTTTGATCATTCTTTGCCTTTATCATATCTTTAATTTATTCTTCTTTACTGTTTTTTTTCACATCAGCATTTCAATGGTCTTCATTTTAAAGAAGGGAAAAGTTTTCTTCATGCCATATCTTTCCACTTCCATCACTTTCAACACAACCAAGACCCTCTGAAGAGTGACATATTCTCTTTTAATTCCCTTTTCCCCTTCTTCTCAGCTGAAGCCAGCCAGTTTTTTTCCTCTGCTACTCCATTGAAATGGCATTCCAAGGACACTAATAATGCCCTTGTCATGTTCCAATGGAAACACTTCAATTCTTAACTTACGGAGAGTTCCTCTGGCATGTGACAATGCCGACCTTTCTTGAAATGAGGCACTGTGTGCTAAGTATCTCTTCCAGTCCTGTGCCTAGACTTGCTTCCTGGTTTTATAAAATACAAATTATACTCTTCCACTTTCCTATATAAACTCATAACTGCTGCTTCAAGATGAAATTCAAACTCATTGGTAGGGTTTGCAGAGAGTTTTGTGTCCCCAGCTCATTACCATTAATAACATCCCTAATTGGAAAAAGTGATCACTTTCTCTGTAGGTTTCAAGTCTTCAGTTGTGCTCCACTTTTGACACAAAGCCCTTCCCTTTACATGGACAACTCTACCTCTGAGCATGGGACTTGTTTTGGCCTGTGAGAATCAGAAGGATTTCATGCAAATTCTGAAAAAGAAGTGTTAAGAATAGTTTGTTTCTCTGTGCTTACTTTTCTCTACTTCTGTGGTTGTAGAGACATCCCTGATGCCAGGGCCAAAGTATACAAGCAACGTAAAGAATGCCTCTGTACAGGGTAATGTCTCAGATACTTTTGCAGAGCTAGGACAAAAATACCTAACAGAAACAACGTTAGGGAGGAAAGATTTATTTTACCTCATAGTTTCAGTCCACAGTGGTGGGGAAAGCACGGTGGAGCAAGCTGTTCATTTTTGATAGTAGGAGTGTGTAGCAGAGACTCTTCACATCCCAGCTAACCAAGAATCAATGTGTGACAGCAACCAAGTATCCAGTAAAAATTTCAAATGTTCACCCCTAGAGACCACTGCCAGCAGCTGGGTGCCCCACTTACTAAAGTTTCCATAGCTTCCCCAAGTGCCCACAACATTGGCCTATGGGAGACATTTAAAACTCAAGTCAGTCTAGCTCCCTCTGAGGGGCAATCCCTTGCTGACTTTATTGTCTATCACAGGTGCATGTAACAAAAATATCCATTGTCAGTCATCGATACCACTCAACCCACTAGATGATAGAGAAAAAAAAAGTTGCCCACTTCTCAATATACTTAAAATTGTGTGTGTGTGTGTGTGTGTGTGTGTGTGTCTGTGTGTGTTTATTTCAGCTGAGGATATATATGGCTCAGCCTGTGTGTTCATAACTACATTTATTTTTGTCTGTCCCAAAATCTTTAATAAAGACAATAGTGCTGCAGGACCCCCCCATAAGCTATAGGTAATAGTGCCAAAGGAATGCTGATTTCTTTCATTGCTTCTGTTTGTGTTGTAAAAGAAAATGTCAGTATATAGTGGGGCATACTATTACCACAAAGGTGTACCTTAGAATTAGCCAGACAAGAGCTGGAGAGATTTCTCAGTGGCTAAGGTGATTGTCTGCAAAGCCTAATGACCCAGGTTTGATTCCTAAATATCCATGTAAAGCCAGATGCACAAAGTGATGAATGTATCTGGAGTTCTTTAGCAGTGGCTAGAAGCTCTGGCATGTCCATTTTCTCCCTTCCTCTCTCTATTTCTTTGGAAATAAATAATTTAAAAAGAATAGGCCAGAAAAATTCTCAAAATGAATTATGCCAGAATTTTCTTCACTATAGAGAAATTCCTTGCTAGACATTATTACATACAATACTTAATATAGATTATGTTATATGGAATGACTCACTTACTGCTAATAATTCTTTAATTTCAATAATAAAGGAATATCATCATGGGGAACCACATCATAGGATAAAATAGACTAATACTACCTGACATCCATTGAAACTAATTAACTAAATTAGGGGGCTGGGGAGATTGCTCAGTGGTTAAAGGCTTACCCATGTAAAGCCAGATGCATAAAATGGTGCATGTATCTGGAGTTTATTTGTGGTGTCAAGAGATCCTGGCTTGCCCATTCTCCCTCCCTCTCCCTCCCTCTCTCTCTCTCTCTCTCTCTCATACACACACACACACACACAAGTAAATAAAAATATTTTTAAAAAATTATTAAATCTGGGCATGGTGGCACACATCTTTGATCACAGCACTTGGCAGAGGTAGGAGGATCACCATGAGTTTGAGGCCACCCTGAGACTACATTGTGAATTCCAGGTCAGCCTGGGCTAGAGGGAGACCCTACCTTGAAAAACCAAACAACAACAAAAAAACTATTAAATGTCTGTGGCTTTTGACATTTTCCACATGTAAGTAGAAATATCAAGACTTTAGTAACACTTTTGCCAATAATCACTTAGAATATTGGAATATTCATTTTAATAATTTTTAATAATGGTGATTATGAAGATACAAAGGATTTTTAAAAAACATTATAAAATCTGAGTGCAAAGAAAATATGTGCAGTTATATCAAGGAAAAATAAATTAGTAAAATATAGACACGTGATATAAATTGGCTAATAAGCTATATTTTTACGAAGTAGTATGCGTAGAAATTGAAATAAAATTACTATAGCTTGAAAATTTCTTTAAAATTCAGATATGGAGACCCAGCTTTCCATCATTTTATGGGCATTTTGTGTATGTCAGTGATCAAGATTCAGACTGGCTGAACTCATTGAGTCAGGAGTGGCTGATTCCCAGATTCTCTTCAAAATCACTGATATCTCAAGACAAGTCATATCATTATCAAGCAGTTTTCATTATCTTGGGGTAATGATAATCTGTGTCATTTTGACAGTTTGACAGTTGAGGATAGACATTCAATTTTTGGTAATATTTCTGTTTTTAAAATGAGGACTGGGGAAGATTAATTTTGTCATGAAGATGGAAAATGAGATATCAATAGGAAATAGAGTTTACTTAACAAACCAAATTCAATCAATTGTTAATGAAAATCTATTGTGTGTTAGACCTTCCATGTGATTTCTGGGGAACAGTACAGTTAATAATTAGATTATGGGAGGGATGAGGAAAACATGATTTCATATCTTGGCTTGGACTTATAAGTGGTGGACTTTAGGTGGTAAACTTATCCATGGTGACATGTCATTTTTCCATCTGCTTAATGGATGAGATCTAATCTCAATGGCCATGTTGCAAAACCCACAGGTGTAAGGTGCATGGTATAGCACTGGCTCACTTAAGAGTTCTATTTCATAGGATACAATCTTAAAATAGTCATATAAATATATAAACATATCTCAGTAAAGCAAATGTTAAAAAATAAGCTCTGTTATATATGAACACATTGCAACTAAGAGATAAGAAGAGAGGCTCAGCTCTGTCTTTTGCTGGAGAAATGATACCCAATATGATACCAAAGGTTAGGTGCACTGGGAATTTGTGGTGATCAGGATCAGTGCTCTTCACATACAAACATGCCTTAGTTCCCATAATATGTAAACATGCCACTTTACATGGCAAAGGGAATTAAATTGAAGATGAAGTTAAAGTTGTCAGAATGCATTTGTTCTCACACCTTTGTTGTGGCCCAGTGAAATATTACCAGAACTGTAAGGTAATTTTTGTATTGGTTTAAGCCACCTATTCATGGTGATTTGCTACAGCTATCATAGAAGTGATACAGAACTAAATGGATACCCACGGTGGTCATTAGTATTCCTGAGAAACAGAGCTTTTATTGCTTCAAGGCTGTAAGACTTTAGACTATGGGAGATTATGGCTGAGGAGACCAAAATGCTTATAGCACAGGGAAATGTGGATGAGTGTTACACTATCACTCCAAAGAGAAGAGCAAGGGTTTGATGATATTCATTTCTGTTACTTCAATACCCCTGCTCCCTTGTTTACCCTTCTTGAAGGGTACATTATCTTAAGTTGACAGGTGCAATGCAATGACACCGAATCTTAGATGTCTTTCATCTCTTGTTTACTCAGTCGTTGCCCTTAGAAATGAAATCTTCAGGTCTTGTAAAATGACATGATCCTGAAAAATCAGCTTACAAGGTATATTTTTACTGAAGAGTGACTTTTATCCATTGTTTGCAACAGAAAAGATAACCCAAGAAACAAACCAACAAAAATCATCCATTCTTTTGTAGAAGTAATGTCTAATGAGTAGTTACTTTGAGCCTGAAACCAGATATATATTGGTGAAAAATGTAATGTAATTCAGTCCTCCAGTTACTATGTGCATGTGTATGTGGGGGAAAGATGTGTGAGTGTGTGTGTGCATGCATGCATGTATGTCTGTATGTGTATGTGTGTATTGAGGGAAGACTGCTGAACAAATAAATATACACATATATATTTAAATTTTGTGGTAGTTTGCATAAAGATTTGAAATTGTGAGAAAAGAGCAGTGGTAGGATAGGGCCTATGAAGCTCACATGGGCTGTCAGAAACTTTCAGTGGGAACAATATTTGCTGTGAAATCTGAAGATGGGTGTGGAAGTTTGAATGTATGTCTCCCAATAGATTCAGTTGTTTTAAGCCTTTAATCCCAGCACTTGGGAGGCTGAGGTAGGAGATCTCTGTGAATTTGAGACCAACCTGAGACTACATAGTGAATTCCAGTCCAGCCTGGGTTAGAGAGAGACCCTACTTTGAAAAACCAAACAACAAAACAAAACAAAACTTGGATTTCCAGTCACCTGGCTGGAAGAGGTGCCACTGGAGGCCGATCTGAATTCCAGGCTACAGGTATGCAGAGAAGTCTGAACTCTAGCTGTTTCCCTCCTATTTGTTTCCTGTGTGTGCTTGCTTGTGGTGCTGGCTGATGGTGGTTTCTCTCTGCTTGAATCTGTTGTGAAAGGGGGCCAGTAGCTTCCCCCGTTATGGAACTTCCCCTGGATCTGTAAGCTTCAAATAAATCCCTTCCTCCCATAAACCATATCTGGTTGAGATGTTCATCTCAGCAATGTCGAGCTGACAACAATGTGGAAGCAGAACAGAGGGTGGGGCTGGGAGGCGGTGCATTTTGGACAGAAGCAGTTGTGTGAAAAGTCCCAAGTTTAGAAAGAGGGACAATTAGCCAGAGTACGGCAGATTCAAGGAGCAGGGAGCTAGAAAAGCCAGAGATGGTCAGATTCCCATAGTGATGTAGTGTGCTAGTAGTTTTATCTGAAACTGGAATTAATGGGGCAGTCTTGGCCAAGTGTTTCAATCTTTGTGATGTTGGTATCTTGTCTATAAAATAAGGTAATTGAAATCCATACTCACTGGAACCTTGGTAAAGAATAAGCCTTATCAATCTTTCTTTCCTATGAAGAGGAAAGGGATGAAAGAATAAAGGAGGTGGATAGTTGAAAAGCCTTGGTTTTTAGCAAATGTTGACAGAAGGCTTGATGTATGCAGAGATCAGGGGGCAGCATCTGCTCACTGGGGGAAGCTGTTCCTTCAGTCCTATCTCTCCTCACTGTAGGCTACTGGTGGGTAGGATCTCCAAATACCACTGCCCACACATACTTTTGCAGAAGTGTTGAGATACTCCATGCAGCTTGCAAATATCTCAAACCCACACTGAGACCTCAGGATGCTGTTGGAGGCTTGACTCCCTTACCTCTCTGGCTGGATGTGATGAGCTTGAGCACATCACTTGAGAGGAAGCGTGGGAGGTGTGTTGCTTCCTGGCACCGATCACTCTGGCACTTAGCTTTCTTCACCATATTTAATCTTCTCGGGGGGAAAGGTGAAGAGTGGGAAGAACTGGTCAGAGAGACAACACACTTGAATAGTTCTCTGCAGTGTCTGACACTAGAAAATGAGTTAAAATAACTAGATGTATCCCAGTATGATTTCTGGAGCAAACCATGTGATTCTCTCCAACACCTAAACATATCTCAGCAAAAGCAAATCTGGGTGGTGGGTGGGAACTGTTAAACCACAATGTCTCGATAGTGTGTTCCTTGACATAAAAGGGGAGGATGGAGCTTGTGCTTGTTAGATAGGAATGCAGGATCAAAAAGTCAGTCTTTGGTACACCCTTTTGTGCTGTTCTGTTTTCACCCTGCCTTTCCAGTCATCATGTGGCAGGAGGGACTACTTTGGACTGCCTCAGTGTGCTGATTTTTGCTTGAAGCAATATTTTAAATGATCCTTGTTTTAGCTATTCATTGTCAACTGATTGCTGCAGAGGAGGAGATGAGGAATATCATTTCTGTAGCAGCCTTCACTTGTGTTCCCATCAACAAGCCAGAGAAAGCTCTTGTTATAACAAGATGTGAGATGACAGAAGGCAAGAAGGAGCCCTCCAGGGCCTGAGTCGAAGCTCTTAGTTCCCACTTGCTTTTCTTTGCCTTTACAGATTTATTTGCTGAACTGTAAAATTTCTTATTATAATTTCTTAATTATACATAAATATGCTTCTAGGAAAGAAAACACTATTATGAGTACAAATAAGAGTAATTATATCAGAAATAGTGAAAATGAATGTTAATGAAGGCAAGAGCTTTAACACCTGAGATACACATGTGCATTCATGTATATATACCACCAGGAGGTTTGTTAGATTTTAATAAGAGCCAGGACACTTGCACATAAATGTTATTGCAACACTATTCCCAATAACTATGTTATGAAACCAACCTAGATGCATATCAATGGAAGACAAGATAAAGAAAATGTGGCATATACACAATGAGTTTTTTTTTTTAATCCATAAGGAAGAATGACATTATATATTTTAGAGGAAAATTGAATCAAAATAGAAATATCTATATTAAGTGGATTAAGTTAGTTTCAGAAAAACAAATATGCTTTCTTTAATTTGTGGTTCATGTATACATATATAATGATTAATGTGTATATAACATGAAAGTAGAAGTAAAACTGCCTAAGCATATAAAAGAGAATAGGAGGGGGTAGGAAAGACTAGGACAGTATGGGAGAATATACTCAGTGTACAATAAACACTTACCTGAAAATATTCTTCTGTAAGACAGTACCAACCATAAAGAATATACACAATGAAAATACAAAAAAAAAAAATAATAAGAATGAGGACAAAAAAAATTACAAAGTTTTCACGTTTATATTTTGAAGGTCCAACTAGGTTTGCCCTCTCAAAATTTTATCATTTGCATTAATACCTACTCGTCTTATTTATTTCTTGGTTATTATTGTCCTAGATCTTAAAAATTCTTATAATTCAGAAGAACTTATCCACAAGGAACCCTGGACTTCACTATGAAATGTAGGAAGGAGGAAAGTTGGATGAGGCAAAATTGTGCCTCAGAAAACAGAATGTTAGCTCTGGTGCCCAAGAAGGGTGTTAGAAAATTCCCATGAATATGCAGATTGGGATGTGCAGGAAGCTGGCCATGAGTAAGTACATAAGCATAAGACAAATTAGGAAAATACTCTTTAGCAATGATTGATACACAATACCAGGCAAATAGTAGGCTAAGATTTCTAACCCCCCGCCCTCATAGCAAGTAGCTTGTCAGTGTAAGCTTTCCTTGCTTACCTTTGGTGAATAATAAGATTTGTTTTACTATAATAACGTTACCCAATGCGGTGGTTTGAATGTATGCCTCCCCATTGACTAAGGTGTTTTATTAAGCTTTTACCTAGCTGGAGGAGGTGTCACTGGGGCCAGATCTAGCCCAAAGGTGTGTTTGGGGGTGGATCTGAATTCCAGCCCAAAGGTGTGCAGAGAGCTGTGAGCTCTGTAGTACCCTTGCCCGCTGTTTTTTTTTTGGGGGGGGGGCGGACTGAGGTAGGGTCTCACGCTAGCTCAGGCTGACCTGGAATTCACTATATCATCTCAGCATGGCCTTGAACTCTCAGCGATTCTCCTACCTCTGCCTCCCAAGTGCTGGGATTAAAGGCATGCGCCATCATGCCAGGCCCGCTGTCTGTTTTGTGCTTGTTGCTTTTTGGGTGTTTGCTGGCTACTGGTATTTTTCTCTCTCTGCTTTGATTTATGAGTAGGAGCCAGCTACTTCCACCATTCTTGATGGAACTGCCAGAAATAATCCCATTCTTCCCATAAACTGTGTCTGGTTTTGATGTTCATCTCAGCAACATGAAGCTGACAACATCCATTCTCTTTTTCCTTTTCCAGGTATTCTCATATATATATGTGTGTGTGTGTGTGTGTGTGTGTGTGTGTGTGTGTGTAATATATATATATATATATATTGCAAGCAGAGAGAGACAGAGAGAAGAGACATACTCACAGAGAATGGGTGCGCCAGGGCATCTAGCCACTGCAAACTAACTCCTGATGCATGCTCTACTTTATGCATCTGGCTTTATGTAGTACTGGGGAATTGAACTACAGTTGTTAGGCTTTGCAGGCAAGCACCTTAACCACTGAGCAATTCTCTCCAGCCTTCAAGGTATTCTTGAAACAAGTATACTGACAGGAAATACCCCATTATTTCTCTTCAGCTTTGAGACTCCCTGATCTTTTTATAACTTTCAGGGGTAGTTGCAATAATTACTTCTTTCTATGTAAGGTGGGTTAAAACACGAGGAGCATTGTAGAATTGACAGCACTTGTTTTGTTGTGTCATAAAGAGACCTTGAGCTATATGGGATGAGGATGTGAGCACTGAACGACCTCCATAGACAATACTGATGTTTTCATTATAATCCAATACTGGAGATGCTCACAGTATGGTTGTGTTTCATAAAACAATATATTCTCTTGGGAAATGGATCTGATTTTCTGGCTGCAGACAGTAATCTGAGCCATGTGTTTGTGTTAGAATCTTCCTTGTTATGCTTCACATTTACAGGGGGCAGAGAGGCCAGAAAAGTGGTGGGGTGATGATGTTCTTTGACTGCTGTACCAGAATAACTGATGTATGAGAAACACTACTCAGGAGTTCAAGGTAAGATTAGGGCCTGATTCTCATCTTGTAAACTCATCCAGGTCATTTCCCTGGGCCCTTTATGAATGTGAATATTAACAGGCCATCTAAGCCATTGCTGATCAGGAGAGTACCAATGGCTGCTCAGAGAGGGCAGTCTGCAGCTTCCCCAAGATAACCGTTACATCCAAAGGAACCCTGAAACTTAGGGGACAGTTGGGAAAAGGAATGTTTGCTTATAGATTGAACTGAGCATGCTTCAGTTGGAGTACGGGGGTGGGGGTCAGACATCTGTTGATTCTGTGTTCTAGGTCTGCAGCACATCACAGAGTCCCCTGCTTTACACTGTTGAAATCAGCCTTAATAATGCTCAAGATAGAGTTCCAAAAAGTTAGAACTTCATCGTGTGAAAATAGTGATGTGTTCTTGTCTGTGCATTGTGCCTCCAAGTATAGCAAAAGATGACCTGGCTTTTCATTGAGCACATAGCTTGTCCTAGGCACTGAAGCAGGCTTTGACTATCCACTTGTGAGAAGAGCAAATGTGATTCTAATCCACCTTGACACTGCAGCTGTGTATGTGGCTGAGGGGATTCAACAATCACAAACATAAAGGATATATATTTGCACTTTGTAGTAAATCTTCAGTAAGAAAGGAGCAAAGCAGGTAGTCTGTGCACTTGAGACTTGGCAATTAAGACCTTGGCATTCCTTGAGCCCTTTACTTTGTAGAATGTTGGCATCATACCTTTTGTCTGCAGTAGTTAATATTCATGATCAGAAGATGATGTAAATCCAAGCCTGGTTTGCATTCATTTCTAACATTCTAAACCCACTCTGTCTGAATATTAAAACCTCATCCCTTGGCATACTCTAGCATTAGTGTCCAGCATCCCTGCAGATACCAGTGCTCAAGGTCCTAATGTAGAATGGCTCAGCAATTGCATGTAACCTGCCTGCTGTGTAGCTTAGCCCAGGCTGACCTGGAATTAGTCTCAAGGTGGCCTCAAACTCATGGCAATTATCCTACCTCTGCCTCCTGAGTGCTGAGATTAAAGGTGTGCACACAATTCCTGGCCATTCTGTATCTTTTAAATTCTCTCATTACAATGTAAATGTTAGTCAATACTTGGTAGGACCTACTATTTAGAAAATAATGACAAGAAAGCATCTGCATATGTTTTTCTTTATAGATGTAATTTTTAAATAGTTTGAATATTTGATTCATTGCAAACAGAATCCATATATACAGTAGATAAGGAGGATTGATTATATTGATTATAGTTTATCTTGACAATCTGCTTAGTTACTGACCATGGTGATATGCCTTAAGCTACATTTTTATTATTTGAAAGTGTTCACATGCTCACCTAGCATCACACATCTCAATATCATCATTCTTTTGTGATACTTATTATAATTTATTGGAAAGACACATTATTTTGAATTTGTCTAAGATTTTGTATACGAAAATATGCAAATTTTGGAGGAATTTTTTTCACACGCCATTACACAGCTCCATCTTACACATAAACAAACTAATGTTAAAAAAAGTAAAAATCAACTTAAAGTTACAGATATACAACCAACCTCTTCTGCTCTGGGATTACTGGTTTCTATGTTCGCTCTTCCATTTCTATTTGCTGTGAAGATTTTTATTTTCAGGCTCAGAAGCATTCTGCTTTTACTTATATTTGTGGACTTTTCTTATTTTACTGAATTTTGTTTAGTCCAGATTATCACCTGACTAGTAGAGCTAGTTGTATCAGTAAAATACATGTATGTGCATGATAAATACATAATGAATACATATATATGTGTAGGAGTTCCTGTCACATAGCATCCAGTAATGAATAAAAAGAGATTTTCTGCATAGTGTAGGGAGAAAAAAATGTCTGCAGACTTGCTGAGCACTGATACTTTATGTTGGCTTTGCCAGTAATCAGACTCATAACCTCTCATGACTTGTAAACATGGACATCTTCACTTGTCAAATAGAAAGGAAATCAGCAGCCTTGAGCATAGAATTGTAAAAGTGACAATTACAGAGTGTGGCGTATGATAATTGCTCAACAATGGTATCTCTTATTATGGTAGTTTGAATAGATGGCCCCCAATATATTCAGTGTTTTATTGGTTTGTAGTTTGCATCTGCAGCCACCATGCTTGAGGCAGTGTCTCTGGGTGGATCATAAGGTGTGGTGGTGGGTTTAGGATTTCAATCTAAAGATATGCAAAGTGAACTGTGCATAAAAGCAAGCCAGTTTCTTCATTATAGAACTTCCTGGCTATAAGACCCTTCCTCCATAACTGTGCCTGGTCTGGAAGTTCATCTCAGTGAACCTGAAGCTGTCTGCTACACTTATAATCTGGAAATCCCAATCATCTACAACTTTAGCTTATAAAATAAAAAAATGTTAATTTTCAAAGAGCAACTTTAAATATAAGAGCAAATCCTTGGAAGATCACTACTGATCTCTAGCTTCCTAAATACAATCAGTACATTCTTTCAGTCCTCTATGTACTTGACATCTTGTTATTTTCATTACTCTAGCTTCTGCCTCACTGGAAATTCTCTTTTCTTGGTTTTACAATGTACAGAGATAGCCAGAATTGTTCTAAAATTTATCTGCAAATTAGCTACAATCCTGAACCATAACCCAGTTCTTCAATGAGGCAGACTAAGATAGGCAATCATCTTATACATTTGAGGTAGGTGATTATCTTTTAAGATAGGTGAGGGGTTGGTTATAGTGTTACCATATAAGAAATTTTCAGTTTAATGTAATATAAATGCATATTATTTGCACAAATTTTTATCATTTTGTGTTATTGTACAATATTTTGAGACTTTTCTCATTTACCTCAAAATAACACTGTCTCATATTTATCATGAGATTATATATTTTTAAATAAATTTTATTTTTAAGGAGAGAGAGAAAGAAGAGAAAGAGAAAGAAAAGAGAAAGAAATAATGGGCATGCCAGGGCCTCTAGCTACCACAAATGAACTCCAGATGCATGTGCCATGTTGTGCATCTGCCTTTATCTGGGCACTGGGAAGTTGAATCCCTGGTCATTAGACTTTGCAGGCAAGCACCATAACCTCTATGCAATCTCTACAGCCCTGAGCTTATATTTTTTTCAAGATCAGATTTTGCATGTTGGGACAGGGAAGAGTAGATTTACAGCACAGTTTCCTGTACTGAAATTGTTCCTCATGTTGCACAGGAGATTGGTGTCACTACATGATTGACAGTATGAGCTGTGGAACCAGACTGCTTGGACTTGAATGATGGCTCTACTGCTTCTGACTGCGTGCTTTGGAGTTCTCATCTGTGAAGTGGGCATAATTACAGTTTTATCTCATAGGATTTTCATGAAAATGAAGCTAATTAGAGTGTTTTAAAATTCTTCCTGGCACAGAACAAATTACTAATAAGTGTATTATTGATATTACTCTGGAAAATATTTCCTATCATTCTATATGCTGGTGACTTTCTTAACTATTTCTCCAACACACGATCTCTTTGAAACTTACGATTATTCTCATTTTAGTTGAATATATGCATCTGTACCTGCAAAAGAGAAGACATTGTTTCCTTCTTAAAATAATTTTGTCCTGTAAACTCTTTGTCCAGAGGATGATAACACCATCTAAGTAGCAATTGAGCCAGAACCTAAGTGTTGTGAAGATTCATAAAAACATTTAGCGGACATTATACCCTGCCTTCTAAATGTTTCCAGTGTGCCTTTTCTCACCTCCATTTCCACTCTTAATTCAGGCCACTAATGTTGTTTGGTTACTGCAAGACCCTTGAAAGTAACCTCCTCTTTCAATGCCACCTTATATTATTTCTTTCTTTTATGGCTTTAAAGCATGATGACTATAGAGCCAGAATCTAAACCTCTTATTGCCTGTCTAGAATTCTTCCAATTAGGCTTTTGATCAAAGTCTAAATCTGAAAGTTTGTTTATAAGACCTTCCCAATCTTGCCAAAGTCACTTCTCCATCCAGTGACCTTGACTGTCAATGCTGCAGCACAAGCAATGACTTGCTGCTCTTGCAATGAACATGTTCGGTCTCTTAAACTTTGTGTATGTGATCTATTTTCATAAGCAATGTTCCTACCCTTAGGTCATGTCTGGGTGGCTCATTCATCCTTGTTGTGGTAGTATGAATATATGACCCCCAATATATTCAGTGTTTTATTAGTTTATAGTTTGCATCCTCAGCCACCTTGCTAGAGGCAATGTCACTGGGCATTAAGGTGTGATGGTGGGTTTGAGATTCCATTGTAAAGATATGCAAAGTGTGCCTAATAGGAGTTCCTGAAGTGCTGTGGCTTGGCTTAGTTTTGCTCTGTGTGCTATGTGCCTGGTTGGCTTGCTCTCTTGACTGGTCCTGTGAGGGCAGGCCACTTCTCCTGCCATTATGGAACTTCCCCTAGATCTGTAAGCTTCAATAAATAATATCCCTTCTTCCATAACTGTGCCTGGTCTGGAAGTTCATCTCAGCGAACCTGAAGCTGTCTGCTACACTTGTCCATTAGGATTTGGAATTGAAATCAGCTTATCCATGAAAGTTTCCCTAATACCTACAACTGAGTGAGGATTCTTCCTAAATGTTCACGTAGCACAGAAAATAGTCCTTTTTGATATTTGTACTGTTATCTGGTGGTTACATTTATTGGCTATGGTATCAGATTGCTTGTTTCTTATCTTGACTTTAAATTTACAGACTTTATTTTTAAGCTCAATGGGCTTCAGACAGTCTTTTAACCTCTATGTGCATCACCAGTATATTAATAGCACTCTCCTTGACTGGACCGAGAAAAAGGTGAAAAATTCTACCTACATTTTGGACTGCTATAACAAAATAAGATGGGTGGCTTATAAATAATAGAAATGTATTTTGAAGGCTGAGGATTCCAAGATCAAGTTACAAGTACATTTGGTTCTGTTGCTGGCCTGTTTCATAGTTCACAGGTAACACACATTGTAGAAGAGAACTACCTCTTTGGAGTCTTTTATGAGGACATTAATGCTATTCATGAGGATTTTGTCCTCATGAGCCCATCAAATAGTAATGGTCCCACAACCTAATGCCATCACATTGGGACTCAGAATTTCAACATACGAATGGGTGAGGGCACAACAAATAGGCCATGATAAATGCTCTTCAATGTGACTTTATAATTTCTTCAATCAAAATTAGGCTCTTCTTTTCTGTCACCAAGTCTGGATTGGCTTTGTGATTTGCTCTAACCAAGAGCATGTAACAATTGTGTTTGAAGAAGACGTGCAAGGATGGTCTTCTAGGCACCTACTCTGTCTTGCTATACATAGGAATACAAATTATTGAATGAAGAAATGTAGACAAGTATGACAGATAATGAGGGAGAGGAGTCTGGTTGTCCTCATTATTCAAATCACCTGTGAGATGACTGGATCGTTGCCAAAGGACTACAAATGCCTGAATGAGCCCAGGCTAAATTCACAGTCCACAGCATTTTAAATTAAAATCATTGTTGTGTTAAGCTAAATAAGGGAGGTTCCTTTCATGGTAGAACAGCTGAGGCATTCTTATGGGGATGTCTGGATAAATAATACATACCAGGAGGATCATGAGTGCTGTGTAAGCATCCCACATTTGTCTTATTGCCAGTTATTATTCAAAGAACTCTGCTGGATCACTGGCTCTTTGAAGGCAGGTAACCTTCTTATCTTCCATTCTGTGGATCTTCTGCACAGTGTTTAATCTGGTGCATATTGAATGAATGATTGGACAGTCCTGAGGTTATACTGATAAGCATAACTCCTGCTTATAGATGAAAAAAATGAAAAAAAAAAAAAAACAGACATAGACTAGAAAACATGGCTGTTCCAGTACTTCTGTGTCAGTTTGTTTCCTCTCATTTTATGATGATAATATTTTATCTTCTGATGATATGCAAGCTGATAATGTAAAAGTTCACCACACCTACTGTAGCAGACAGCTTCAGGTTCGCTGAGATGAACTTCCAGACCAGGCACAGTTATGGAGGAAGGGATATTATTTATTGAAGCGTACAGATCCAGGGGAAGTTCCATAATAGCAGAAGAAGTGGCTTGCCCTTCACAGGACCAGGCAAGAGAGAGAAAAGCCAACCAGGCGCACGGCACACAGAGCAAAACTACTGCCAAAAGGTCACACAGCACACTTCAGGAACTCCTGCTAGGCACATTTGCATATCTTTACAATGGAATCTCAAACCCACACCATTAACACCTTAAGACTGGCCCCCAGTGACATTGCCTCTAGCAAGGTGATTGCAGATGCAAACTATAATGAGTAAAACACTGAATATATTGGGAGATATATATTCAAACTACTACACCTACCATTTTGCCAGTGTAATCTATAGTTGCTTATAGTCTCATCTTGTTTTGTTCATCCAAGTATTCCTAAAGAGGAATTAAAAAAAAAGTCTTTCAAATAATTTATCAATCACGTTTTGCTAAACTGTGGTTATGTATCAATGAAGGAGACAGAATACTCATGCAGAATGGGATTCTAACTCTCCGTCTTTACCTTCTGTACCCTCACAATCCCAGACTTCTTGGCAACTGATCCTATGATTAGAAGTGCAGAATTCCTTTCATTCTCCTTAGCTCTCCTCTGTGATGGTTGAATTCTGTTGATAACTTGATCAGACTAGGAATCTACAGAGGTTGCTTCTAGGAAGGACTAACTGAAGGAGTAAGTCCTTCCTCCAGAGTGAGCCTTTCCTCTAGAGTGGGAAACCCTCCTTGTGGTGGGGGCTGTATAAGGAAGCTCTGAGAATACATCCCCCCTTTGCCTGGCTGCGGGTGCTACCCACCGATGAGTGCCTCTTACTTGCACCCCCCCCACTGGCTATTCATTTTTACGTGTATCCATCCTATTTGGCTAGCCTTCCTCATCATTGGAACCAAGTTTTATCAGTCTTCCAATGAGGACTGAAAACCAACAGGTCTGGGGAATCCTCCAGGCCTTCAGTGCAGACAGCTACTGTTGGACTGTTGTAAGCTAATTCAATAAAATCATTCTATCAGTTCTGTTCCTCTAGAGAACCATGGCACCCTGACTAGTGCATCCCCACATTCTAAAGTGCATGTTCTACAAGTACCCACCATTGACTATAGGTTCTCATGCTGTCCCTGCCACCCATCCTAAAGGCATTGACATTTTGAAGGTCTCGGCCTTCTTTCCCCTTCCTTCTGTTCATTTATTGTCAGGTGTTATCCAACACCTGAACTCCAACATCAAGTTCTTCATCAATTTTGACAAGTTTATGTGTAGCAGTTTCTCCATCTAAATCTGACAGATTGTCAAACCTAGTTTTGGATTATCCAGGCTCAGACTGTGCAAAAGTTTTAATCTTTATCTAAAAAAAAAAAAAAAAAAAGATTGTTGGTCTCCCTGGAACATCCTCACTTATATAAAGAACTTTAACTTTGCTAATTCTCTTCAATGAAAAATAAATTGAACATATTTTCCTCAAAGTGTTAGTCTAATGAAAACCCTTACACTTAGATAAACAACATTTTATCATCGATTCAATATACTTCTTTGAGTCTCATACATAAATTAATGTGCCTTTATTGAAAAAATTAATCTCTTACATCTAATACTTAAAGAATACAAGAGCTTTAAAATATTTTCCAGCTGTATCCAAATTTTGGTTTCAAAGAACACTTTTGAAGCCGACTCATTTAGTTCTGATGAAATCATTTTTGGACAGTATCACTCCAACTTCCTCCTGTTCTATTTTTAGCCTTATTTCAGTTCAATAAACAATTAAAGAAAATGCAAAGACAAAAGATAGAAATTAACTTGGAATTTAATGAACCTAACTCCCAATTAGAACATACTGTTTGAATATAGAACCTGGATTTCAGGTGAAACCTTTTCAGCATTAAATACATTAATGAAATTAACTCTGTGGCTGAAGTAAATCTCCAGTCTGAAGCAAATCCCCTAATCAACACTGCTGCCACACAGAGACTGTAGCTAGTGGATTTCCTCAGGTCCACAAGGCAGGAGAAATGCAGTGAAGAGATAATAACTTTACATTTTTAATACTGACTTATCCTGCAAGAAGAAGTTGCAAGCTGAGCCTGCATGCTGGTTCTTAGAGAATTACAGTTCATTTGGCAGCAGTCCAGCTTATATAAACTTGGCAAGACTTATAGAACTCAAGTGCTGAAAGATGTCAGATGATGAAAGTTTGTGACCTGGTTGTATCGTCTGTGCCTTTGGAAAATTCAAGTGACTCACTTAGGCAGCATGGGGTCAGTTTCCATATCTGCAAAATGGAGATGATAATATTTGACCTGTCTCTCATTCATGCTTATAAAGATCAATGGAGTCCTACATATATCAATTGCACAGAAAAGTCAGAATTAACCTTATTGCCCTTAAAAGTTCCCCCACATTCTTGTCTCATCATGGTAAAGTAATACTTTTTTTAATGTGAGGATCTTCAAGTAGATTGTATGATTATCATAATTTGGAGAGAGCAAATGTCACTAAGGCATCTCCAGGTTTAGTTAGGCTGTCAAGGTTGTCAATACCTTCTGCTTGAAACCTACTAAGGTAATAGTTCTATCTATTTTAGTTGAGATTGACCCAAGAAGGAAACACATTTGCCTTACTAGGGTAAAGTCTAGTGGATTGATCGTCTTCTCTCTTCCCAGCAAGCTCTAAAGAAGCCGAGGGAACACACAGCACAGGGTTGAACTGAGAAGTGCCCCTCACACATTTATCTGCATGTCTGAATCCATCTGAGGATACTGTTTAATGAGGATATGGTTTCAGGAAGTCTAAGATAGCCACAGATATTGACTTCCTGACAAACTCCCAGCTGAGGCTGGTAGTAGCAGACCAGAGGTTGTGCTGTCTCATATAGGCTGCTAAAAAATGATGTATCAAACTGTGATCTGGGGTAATAGCATGCTTGGGCTTCCACAATAAAATATCTGGTACTGAAAAAACCTAAGTAAAAGTCTATGGTAGGTGAGGTCAGGAGCCTTAGGGGTATAAGCCTGCTCTTATCTGACTAAATGTATATATTAATCTCACCAAGCTGCCCTGAAAGCACTACACTTAATGTTCATATTCACACTACTCTCACTTCTGGTTAGAGAAGCTTCTCTTTTCAGATGGTGATGACCACTGGGAATACCCAAAAGGCAACATAGTGCTGAGAAGAAGGGATGGAGGAGTGCCCAGCACTGAAACACCTCTGTCACACCCTACAAGGCTCAGGGACCATTGCAGAAGAGGGGGCGGATAGAATGGAAAAGCCAAAGGAAGGGTATGACCTCTTACAATGCAACTTCCCAGACAGAAACTGGCCTCGATATCCATGACCTTGCAGTGCCTAGCAATACCTTCGCAAAACCCTCAAAATAGAAGAAAAAGATGATGACATCAAATTAAAAGAGTGACTAATGGAGAGAGGGAAGGGATATGATGGAGACTTGAGTTGTAAAGTGGAATGGGGGGAGGGAAGGGAAATATCAGGTGGGTTTTTTTGTATGTAAGTATAAAAGTCAATAAAAACAATAATTAAAAAAATAAAAATTTTAAATCAGAAAAATTTTTTTTTTACTTATGCATTTATGAGAGAGAGAGAAGGAGGGAGAGAAAGAGAGGGAGAGGAAGAGAGAGAGAGAAAGGAGGGGGCAATATGAGTGAGATTATTGGTGCTCCAAGGCCTGCTGTTACAAAGAAACTCCAAATACATGAGCCACTTTGTGCATCTGGCTTTAGCTGGGTAGTGGGAAATTGAACTCAGGCTGTTATTCTTTGCAAGCAAGCACCTTTAACCACTGAGCAATCTCTCCAACACATGGACTGTTGTGTTTAAACAAAAGTTTGTTTTCTCATTTCAGTAGCCTGCAAGGGCAAGGTCAAGTTTCTGTCTAGGGTGAGGGCTTTCTTCCTGGCTGTGGATGGGGGCTTCATCTTTGGCATGTCTTCTTTCTGAGCAATCTCTTCTTTCCATTACAATCCTACCCATTTTGTTAAATTGTAGACTTTAGGGTGTTATTGACTCATCAGCCATCAATTATCAAATATTTGCCACACTAATGCAAGTTGGTAATTATAGAGAAAATGGAGGACGCTGCAGAGGGATACACATGAATGCTGCATTTTCTGCTTAATTTTCCTGAAAATCTAAAACTGCTCTGAAGGATAAAATCTGTTATTATTAAAAAAAAATAGATTCTCAGATTGTTGCCTGAGACTCGGTGAATCCATTATGAAGACTAGAGCAGAGATTTAAACCAGGTGTATAGGTATTATTATGCATGAAAATCTGAGAACCATTAGGAAGTAATCCACAACTCCAGTTTTGTCATGAGATGGATGTAGGTTCAAATCTCAGCTCAGCTAGCTGACCTTGGGCCACTAAACTTCTCTAAGTCTCAGTCACATTTTAAAGTCAGAGTAAAAACAGCTCTAAATAGTTTTTTTTTTTTTTTTAGTAGGAAGTGATAAAAAGATGGAGTTTACAATACACACTGAGCACTCAATTAATATTAAATATTGCCCATTTTACTATTATTGTATGTCTTTGTAAACAAAGGATATTTGTTGAATGTAAGGGCCTTTCAGAAATAACCAGAAAGTGATAGGCAACAAAAGATCAGGGCAATAATGATGTCATCCTGGATGCTTTGATAATATTCTTTGGTCTATAAATAGATTTCACTTTCATTAGTTTATTTGATCCGGACAATGACCTTGTGAAGCAGAAATTCTCCTTTTTAACACATGAGGAAGAGGAATTGAAGCTCAGAAATGATTAGTAACTTTCTGAGACAAAATTAATGTGGGAAATGGTAGGGTCTCTGGAGCATTCGGTCTTTGTGCAAGGGGGAGATTACTGTGTAGCAAGGATGCAGCATGTGTACGGACTCTTCAGTTAGACTACTGGGTTCAAGTTCCAGAGAGACTGGTTACTACTGATGTAAAACTGACAAACCAGTTTACCTTCCTGGGCCTTAACTTCTTCATTCAGTAAACAAGGACACACTGCTTCGCTCATAGTGTTTTGTTAGAGATTAAACAAAATGATGAGATTAATGGCTGGCAATTGATGAGTTTAGTAACTTTGTCCCCTGTTTCTTCTATCAGCCCTTAAAGTGACCATGCACTATGCATGTCACATGTGATTCATGTTACATGAAGGTAATCTGGGGTTATCCCTAGAGATGCCCTTTGTGCATATGTTGTGTTGGGAAGAGGATCTGTAAATGTACTGCAGATACATGAATTGTCCCTGGGCCAGCTGAAGAGTCAACAAGGGAATGGAACAAGCAAGATGGTGTCACTTGGACTTTTAGTCCCAAGTGTACAAAATTACAGTAAAAGTGGTAACAAAAGAGAAACCTTCCCTGCATTACTTATGATCAAGGTTCTATATACAGAGGTTTGAACATGAAGATTATAGAAGACAAGATCTCACATAACTTTGCAAATGTCTCCAGCACAGAGTTCCCTTAACATGACTTGGTTGGTTTCTTTACAGCCAGTCCATGGGTACACATATAGTAGGACCAACATGCACAACTATTTGCTGATCATCTTTGAGAAGTGGGCTTGTCCAAGTAAATCCTCGACATGTGTAGATATGCAAAGGAGTAAGACTCGATAAATCTGTCTATGAACACAGTGGTGCCTTTCGCTCTTCTTCTTTACATGCATCATGAAAACAAACAAAAAAAAAAAAGGTGATGATGAGCAGTGGAGAGATTGTTCAGTGGTCAAGGTATTTTACTGCAAAGCCTAAACACCCAGTTTGATCCTCCAGTGCCTATGTAAAACCAGATGCACAAGGTGGCACATGCATCTGGAGTTGCAACAGCTGGAGACCCTGGCATGTTCTCTCTCTCTCTTTCTACTTGCAAATACAAAGATAAAAATTTTAAAAACTGATGTAAAATAATGATAGTGGTAACTAGCTGTCTTGAAGGCACCTCCTCCTGAGCCCTTGCTGTC
The DNA here is from genome assembly GCA_036365145.1 of Orientallactaga sibirica. Lineage (NCBI taxonomy): Eukaryota > Metazoa > Chordata > Mammalia > Rodentia > Dipodidae > Orientallactaga > Orientallactaga sibirica. The sequence continues at coordinate 17,456,997 of JAEOAD010000018.1, read as the reverse complement.
CACCAAGAACCATTCTAAACGCTTTAAATATGTGGCCTCCTTTCATCCTTGCCAACAGCTCATTGAAACAGCCACTACTGACTTGTACACTTCTACTGAGTGAGTTTAAGTTACCCTTGGGACAGATAGGTAGGATTCTACCTCAGTTTTTGGGCCAAAACCCATACATGAAGGTAGCTCTTAGAAGGCATTAGGAAATCGTGGAGCTTGGCACTAGCCAAATGCTAGTAATTATCACTAGAGTAAACAATGTGCCAGGTTCTGGAGTTCCTGCAGAACTAAAGAAAGGAGTATTTGGCTAGTTAGTTGAAAGAGTGCAATATGAACATTCTGATGGTGAGTGGTTGCACTTGACTCAGAGTGGAATGGTTCAATCTACCAAGAAGAAACTTATTAGCAGGAAGCTTGAATGCATGGCACATGTACAGTGATTCAATAAGTGTTTAGAGAGTCCATGGTCCAATCCTATGACCAGTTCCCCTGCTATTCCACTCTCCTTTTCCCTGCTACAACCATAACAGCCTCCTCATTGCTCCACAAACATGCCACCCTTACTCTGGCTCTTATTTCCTCTTCCCTAAAGTTCTTTTTATCTTGAAATGCCCATGATGGATCCTTCATCTCCATCAGGAGTCAGTGTAGGTATTGCATCTTTCAGGACCCCTTCCCTAACCAGCCCTCCCAAGGAAGAAACCCTTCCCCATTGATGAAGCATAATTCCCCAATTTGTCAGTCTTCCCTATGATAAGTTAGTAACCAAGGAAGTCTAATTCACTTAGTTTGTGGGTCCCTATAACAGTGCACAGTGCCTTATGGTGTTTACCAGATGTGTATTGAATAATGAAAAATGTGTTAAATGAAGAACTACTGTGTACACCACAGTGTTATTCTCAGCCTCAAGAATAAGAGCGTGTACTTACATAGTGATTGCTGTATGCCATCAACTGCTCTAAGACACCTTTACATCTATTGTTTTTCCAGTTCCCATGACAAACCAATAGAGTGGGGGCCACCTGACAGCTAATGTAAATATTCCACACTATGTCACATGATTAGTGAAACCAGAATTTGAACCCAGGCAAGGGAGGTTTCAGCATTTGTGCCTTAACCATGAATGAGAAGGAGTGAAAGGCTTTATGGGAAATATGCAGATACATCCGACCAGGTTCCAAGTGAACCATTCTGGGGCTAAGAGTGAAAAGGACAAGAAAATGGCAATGAGGTCACATTGGCGTGAAGGGGGAAATGTGTATAACCAGGTGGCCACAGGGAAAGAGATTTCACATGCACTTACAAATGGCTTCCACCAGTGTTGAGGTCAACTGATACTTCAGTTCAGAAATGAAGGCTAATTTGCTTTTCCCTAAGAACTGGTCAACTCGACCCTTTTTCTCAAAACAGGCTTCATCCAGTTACACTCCTAGGGGCACTGACGTCTGCATTTTAATGTTCAGTACTCCAACAGTCACCATGGCCACAAATGGCCATATGATCTGCCTTAGTCTTCCTAGACATTGCTGGCCCTGGTTTGCCAAGGAAGCCAAGGATGACTCAATACCCATAGGAGCTCAGTCCTGCCTCAATAGAGAGCTGCAGGGGAAGACCGCCAATGAAACCTCTCATGGAGGATGGCGCTTGTCTGAATTTCTTCCCAGTCTACTTCACCCTCCTCTGCGAGGTGAGGTGGCCTTCTTCACCCAGGCCCTGTCCTACTCATGCTGGGGAGCTAGAGTGGGGAAACAGTCCCCGCCTCCCCGCCCCTCCCCCCCCGCCTTCCTGCCCCTCCCCCCAGCCTCCCCGCCTCCCCCCCCCCGCCACAGCCCTCTGTAGGTCCCATGCTCAGGCGCAACTTCATATGGGAACTTTTTCCTGGTTAGGAGTTGCTGGCTCCCTGCTAGGTGTTGAAGTGTGAGAATCCCCTTGCTCTTCCCTTCAGGTGGTCTTCTATTTCAGTCTAACTCTCACTTTATCCACCAACTGTGCGAGTCTGAGGCCTCCAGGGACCCAAGAGTGCATTTCTTTGCCAAGGTGTAAGCTTTTCGCCCCTCTGAGAGCCAGGTGCTGGGCACAAGAAGAAGGCCAGACAGACCAGCCAATAATGACAACCAACTGGCAAACTCTTGGAAGGTACCATGCCCAGCCTTACATCGCCTAGAGTCTCTTTTTGGGCCCAGTGGCTCTGTTACCTGAGGCACCTTGTCAGCACCCTCTAAATCCTCCCTGTGACTTAGCAGCAGGTGGCCGAGGTGGCGCCCAAGAGTGACAGGAATGGGGGACGCCTCTCACTGTGTGGAGGTGCAGTGCATGGGCTTTGCAGCCGCGGGGGGCCCTCGGTTATCCCAGCTGTCGCTCCAGGCCCGCCGCCCCGCGCCGCCCCGCCCGCCCCGCGCCTCCGGCGCCCCCCTCCGGCCTCGGCCCGCACCTGCAGCCGGCTCCGCGCGCCCTGCCCGCCGCCGCCGCCGACTCGACTCCCGCTCCTGGCGCCCGCCCGCCCGCCACCGTGGACCTGGGCAGAGCGTGGTGCGCTCGCTCTCTCGGATAGCAGACTCCACCACAGACGTCCCTGGCCGGCCCACTCGAGTCTCGCTCCTGCACCCGGCGTCCGCCAAGATGAATGTCCGGAGGGTGGAGAGCATCTCGGCGCAGCTGGAGGAAGCGAGCTCCACAGGCGGTAGGATGCTCCGAGCTCGGAGCCCTCGGGTGCCACGCGTCCACCGCTCTTCCTGGAGCGGGATCGGGGTCCCCCTTCCCGGCTTGGGGCGGCGACGCTTGTTGCCTGCGCCTCGCAAGGGAGACTGGCGGGACTGGGAAAGGGAGGTGGGAGTGTGGGACTGGGGCGCCAAGGAGTGTGTGTGTGGGGGGGTGCATGCAAAGAGAGGAAGAAAAGATGCTTGAAGTGTGTTTCAAAGTCGCCTTGGCAGGGTCCACCGCGATCCTGCGCGTACTTTTTGCCTTCCCTGAAAAATCCCTGAGGTTGGATATGGTATTGCCAGGTGCTTTTCACCCGCACACTTCCTTTCTCTAACTCCTGGGGGTGAAGGAGCAGAAATGGTGTCGACCCTCACCCCCTTCCACATTTCTTCACTAAAACTATTTTTGTCCCCTGGTAACATACAAGCGGAATCGTGCCTTGTCGGAATCTTCCGCAGGAGCGTGTGTCTTGTTTCATTACTACCTTTGGTTTAGTGTGTACAGAGAAAAGGGTCCTCAGTGACACCTGGAAATAATTTGTATATGGTACAGCCTTGCAAAGGTGCTAGGTACTGTGCAAGGAGCGAGGCTTTTGGAGAGGCGTGCATTCCGAGAAAGGGATGGGAGCTGTTCTCTGAGTTTACTGGGACCCATGACCAAGCAGTGGATGAAGCTGCCTCCTCCCCACGGAGCGTCCTGGGTTGCATTGACTTGTTTGTAGGTGGCTTCGATGTGTAATGAGTTTGTTTTCAAAGGAGCTCTAAATAGGATGGAGGTGGTTGTAGAGAACATGAGTGACGTAGAGACGCACGTTTCTCCTATTATGTAAGCCTTGGGGTCATGCATAGCCACAGTGTCATTTGGTTTAACGCCATCAAAAATGTGGCCTTGAGGGCAGGAAAGTTGCAAGGAAGGAGATTTTTATGCATTTTACCAACTGAGTGCTTAGAAATGGAGCCGCCACAAATCAACCTGTTACGCAGAAATGGAAGGACCTTAGAGATGGGCCTTCTGCTTCCTACCTTCCCTCCAGGAGTTCAGATTCTTTGAACTGGGAAGTTACTAGTCTCACCTGAGTGTGCAAGTCTTAGTCCTTCATGTGCCAGAGGTAATGTAATGTGAACACCACTTTAAAGCCCACACCTGGGATGAGAAAACATTATTCACCTGTTTACTTGGGTTATATCTATTAGGAATACTCATAGTATTCAAAGAGTTGAATTTTGATTGTAGAGGGCTGAATCTGAATACTTGTCTGGTCATAACTTGAGTTCACAGGGTCTCTGTTTTATCAGTAATTTACAGCAAGAACGGGGTAGAGAACTTGCTCTGTTGTTAGGAAAACATGCCTGTGCAAGGCTCCACAGGGCGGTCTGTGGAGTCTGAGGAAATGGACTTTGAAGCCGATGTCTCAGTGTCTTGTGTTGTTTGCCTGATTAGCGTAATGCGCTTTTCCTGCACCTAATTTTCATCAACCAGATGGGAATTGACTTCTTAGGTTCATTCTCCTGTGCCATGAGTGGCCACAATTTCTGTACATGAGAAATAAAAAGATGAAATCATATCTGAGGCATTAAAATAGCAATAAAAGAAAAAAGATAGTTTCATTTCTAGCATTACGATGTGATCATTGTTTGGAGAATAAGAAGATATTGATAGATTTTGGTTATGATAAGGATGAAAGTGAAGAAACTTCTGGACAGAATTGACTTGACATTTGTCTCCTTAATTGTACTCACAAGCTTTTAGTGAGCTGGTGTGTGATTATAAAAGTAAAGATAAAAGAGTTCAGAGCTTCACTTTTACTCGTGTTGCTACTGTTTTACAGTTAACATTAGAGATGACCCCTGATATATGAAGTCTACATAGTTTCCATCAGATATATGCTTTGGTGATCTGTGCTCACATTTACTCACTTGGAGCTAAAATAAGAATGGAATTTTTAAAGCCTTTAGTTCTCAGGGTTAAGGAGATGTTTTAGTGAGTCAGTGTGTAACATGAGGATGTGAGTTTAACCCCCAGCACTCACTTTAAAAGCTTAGCATACCTGTACACACCTATAACCTCAATGCTGAAGGGGAGTAGGAAGAGACAGTAAGATCACTGGTGCTCATTTCTCAACTAGTATAACCAAAAAAATGGTTAAAGTGCTGTGTTCAGGCACTCACCTTCTCTTAAGGAAGCAAGGCAGAAGAATAACACAGTCAACCTGAAGTCCTTCTCTGACCTCTATTCACGTGTGCATAGGGCACATGAGCAAATGGGGCATGTGCATCTGCATAAATATATGAATACATAACCTCTACACACATGCTGTGAACACAGGCATACACACATGTGAAGGTGTTAACTGAGGGAAAAGTTGAAGCAGGAGACCAAAGAATTCTCAAACAAAGAAAGTCATTGGACGTGCTTAGTGACATACCCCAAGTACTTTCTTGTGTTGGACTTCCTGCACTGCTCTCAGAATGACTCCTTATGGCTTTATATGATAAGTAACATATAAAGTAGTGATTGAACTCATATACCCTGTTTTACTCAGGGCACAGCTCCTGTCTTGCTTAAGACACAGCTGATTTTGATTTCATCACACACACACACACACACACACACACACACACACACACACACATTTTTCTTTGTCTTAGTTCACAATAAATATCACCATGTTTCAGACTAAGGCACTCCTTCTCCATGAGAGACTGAGTCCTCTGCTGGTGCTGGTGTTGCACCTCATTCCTGTGTCTGTGGTTACTTTGGTTCCGAACTCTGACATCTGGACCCTAAATGGTATAGTTGTTTTTCTAAAATAGAAGCTCTTGACAACTTGGTCCCTTTCCCAGAAATGGGACATCATGGCCATATACCTGTGGAATAACGGGTTCCAATATGATTTAATCAGATATTAATGAATAATCTGAGAAAACATCTATGAGTAAAGAGAAAAAGGATTTGGAGAGCAGTCTTTATGTATTTGTGACCTTACTTACAATCAGAACACACTGAAAATGGTTTGCTGAGAGACAAAGGAGAAAACCCCATGAAATGCAATGTAGAGGAAATGATGAGAAATGATGGGAGCAGAGTCACATTATGTTGTTAAAACTTTATAATAACACAGCTAACAGAGTTCTCTCCTTGCTCTCTTTTCAGCAAGTAAAAGCATTTAGTATGGGTAGACACAACACCTTCAAGTTCCTACAATTGGAAATGCTAGTAATGGAGTACAGAACATGGATACAGAGGGAAAGGTGCTTAGGAATTACAGTGCTCACATTACCCTGCTGGCTTTCAAATTCTGCATTATACCCAAAGCTTGTCTTTACCTTTAATGTACTTTGCATTTCATTGCCTATACTCATTATTTTTCTCTCCTATAAAACACAATCATACTATTAGTGGAGAGATGGAAGGAATGATAATCCAAGTGTATATTTGAAAGACAATCAAAAAAGTCAGTGGGGGAAAAAAAAACCTACATAATTTACTCACTGATGTCTTAACTTGTACCATCTCACTTAATGAAGGCAGATGTCATGTGATATAATCTACAACTAAAATTGGGGGAAATGTTGCCCATTTAATTGGTAGTGTGAAAAATATCTTGAATATCAAATTGTATTGTGATAGCTGTATTGAGGCCTTAGTTTACATTTTATTTTCATAAGAATAAAAAAAATAAAGTTAGCAATTTCCCAAGGGTAATACTTGGAGTAAAACTCCATGTATTCTGAACCCTGGATTAATCTTTCATTGTACAAAGGTTGTACAGCAAATTTCCTCCACATTGAAAAGTAGTAACAACTATTGCCAGATTTATCAAAAGCAGCTGCGTCAACTCATGAAAGAAGGTGTGAGGAAGGGCATTAGACCCCTACCTGAGATTTAGGTGACTCCTCTCCTGTGCCAGCTGTATGCAATAATGCACAAGATCTTGTGACCTCAGTGGGGCAGGAAGGTAGAGTATATAGAGAGAAAATGATCTAGCAACAATGAGCTACACCTCAGCCATTTCTTTGAAGTTTCCATGCATTGTAAGGAAGCCCTTACCCTAAGGCTAAGGGAGGACTATCTCCAGGGGCAATTCCGGTCCATAGTAAGCCTCTCTGTAGTGTGTTTTGCTGTCTCCATGCTCTGTAAGTAAGCCCTTGCCTCGAGGCTGAGGGAGGAGTATCCGTCCAGGTAGTTCCGACATAGCGAGCACTATCAAAGCGGTTTCTTTGGAGTCTCCATGCTCTGTATGAAAGCCCTGACCCCAAGGCTGATGGAGGAGCATCTGCAGGAGTAATCCAGATGTAGTGAGCCCTACTGAAGTTCTGCTATGGGTCTCATACTCTGTAAGTAAATTCTCACCCCGAGACTGAGAGAGGAGCATCTTTGAAGGTAATTCAAATATAGTGAAGTGCTGCTTTGTGGCCTCATACAGGCACAACGAGCTTTAGAAGTGGTCACAGGGTTGTGATAATTCAGGGTAGGATGAGACTTGTTGGTGGTGCAACTGCTCTGGGGTCCCAGTGCTCTGTAAGTAAGTCCTCACCCTGAGGCTGAGGGGAGGAACACCCAAGAAGTAATTTTGACATAGGAAGCACCATAAAAGTGGCTGCTTTGGGGGTACCACATTCCTATTAACAACTCTACTTTATGCTCTGTAAGTGACCCCCCCCAGTAAACTCAGAGGTTTACTATACTGGCACTAGTGTAATCATACTTTGGTCTGCCATCTTTGCCCTATTTGTGGTGAAGATATGTGTTTGTGTCTCCTTAGGGGAAAAGTTTCTTATGACAACAATACATGAGTTCACTTTATGTCACACAGATGTTAGGGAGTATTAACCAAATTGAATGAAGTATTACAATTCAGTAGTCTCCCCTTCCATACTGTGCTATTCTCTGGTAAATGATTACATAGAATATGGCTGTAGATGTTTTGAAAATTAATGACCCCATACAATATGAAATGTGAGTGCAATATTTATGCATAGTTTTAGGCCAGTTTGTGGATGATTTTTGAAGATGTATTCCTGGGACTAAAATATATGATTGTCCTTACTCTGTTTTTTTTTAAATTTTTTTAAATTTTTTTATTTTTTTGGTCACTTTGTTTTTCTTGTCCTCACCATTTTTCTGGAACATGGAGATGATATTGCTTTTCAATATTTCATAGAGTGTGCTTGTTTACCTAACAGCTTCCTCCTCAGGGACAAATTCAAAAAGATTAAAGTGTGTGTGAGAAAGAGAGAGAGAGAGAGAGAGAGTATGATCTTGAAGTGCAAGTCTCCTCAGTCTACCATCTAGCTCACAGCTCTTCCAAAGTGCTCTGCACACATTTTCATTGCCTGATTTTCAGACTCATCAGCAAGTTTTATTAGCATCATTGATTTTGGGGCATGTAGTTTAAAAAGACAAAAGCATGGCCTTCCTGTGGTACTTCAATCTCCCTGTTCAATCAGTCACCAAGCTTAGTCTGCCTGCTTTTACAGCTGACTCTTCTCTCATTTCCCAGTCTACTACCCAAGGTTATGTTCCTAGCATCATTTTCAGGTCATGGTGGTTGTGTCCTATTTTACTTACTTCCATCCCACACTTAAAACCAACTGCATTTACTAAAACCTGATTTGAGTCTTATCATTCTCCTGCAGAAAATATTTTAATACCTTCCTCCCATTCTACTTTTAGAACTAAAGCCATTATTTCATGGTAATATTCAAGATTCCCACAATATAGTGCCTGTCTTCCATCTCCACATTATCTGCCACAACTGTTCTAGGTCTGTGATATGGTCTAGCTTAACTAGGTTTCCCCTAGTCTCTGAATATATCTCTGGTTTATCATTTCTTAGAATGTTCCTCCTGTACTAACATTCCTCAGTGACATCCTACCCTTCCTTATATCCAGACCCGTGTCAAATGCATTGTCTGGTTATGAAATTCACCATTTCCTCCCTAACCCCTCCACAGATAATTGTTCTCTTATTTTTCTTGGATTACTTTTTATTGTTTTTATCTGAAAGTGTGCCAACAGAATAAAATAGTCCTTTTTTGCACCACTTACAACTATTGTAGCTCCTCAATGGTAAATACCCTGCATGATTTACTTATTTTTACACTCCTGGTAAATATTTGTACAGTGCTTCACTAATATATGCTTAAAATATATTTATCATATTTAAATCACATTGATGTATGTTTGACCTATAATAGAGCCCAAATTATAATTTAAATTTGATTGCTCATTGAACATGTTTGGGGAGAGGCATTCTCTTTTGATTTTCTGTCTTGTTCATTCAGTAAACCACATCTAAAGTTTAAGTATAGCACAAGATCTTGCTGACCTGATTTGTGGGCGTTCTTACATTTGAAGTGCCATGGCTAGGAAAATGTGCAAGGTTTCTGGCAACGGCCTTATTAGGTACTTTGTATTTTGTGTGTTCTCAAAGCAATGGTCAGTACAGTGTTTGGATGTTGTTATTGTGAGTCTCCCACATTCGTAACACATTCCAATTCTATCACCTCTGAGGTCAGCAGTCCAGTGAAGCTCCAGTGTTCCAAATGAGACAGTCACTTGAAATGTGACTGTGATTGTCTCTTTTACCCTGAGTTCATGTTCCTGAGAATGTCCCTGACCAACACCTCACAACTCATTGTCTATATACCTGAACTATCAAATCTGTCATCATTTTTGTTATATTTATGTTATCACCCCATCTGGTAACAGAACCTTGTATTAAAAGGATTTAATCCCATGGAAAAGGATGGGGAATTAAAACCCCAAGGCATCATATAGTGGACACACAACTACTTCCTTAGTGTGTTTTCTTTCCTTCCTGGCTTCTCAGTGAGAACCAGCTTATTGGGAAGGGAGGACGGAGGGAAGTGAGGCCCAGCATGGAACTGAGAGAGGATGAATTCCAACCTTTCCTCCAGCATTTGAGGCTCTCTCCTTTCTTGACAAAATGCTTTACCATTTGCCAGTGTCTGTGTGCATACCTATAGACTGGGTGAGGAGATCTGGAGAAATAGAGACTTTGTGTTTAAACATAAAAGTTGTCCACACTCAGAGATTTTAAAGAACCACTTGAATGGTTATGAATATAGACTTTTCCATGTTGTGCACCTGGCCTTCATGCCCATGTGAAGGGCTGGGTTCCTCTTCTGTGTACACATCCATTGTGGTTGGATTCCACTCTGGTTTCAAACAGATTGTCCTTTTAGATACCCTTGGGTAAAGTATTTATTTTTGAGAAGTCTCTTCCCTATATATCATAACCCAAATATTTATTTATTTAAAAATTAGTAGGCAAAATATTGGATAATTTGTGACTTTTGAGTTACCTAACATTTGGAATAGATTTAAGAAATGCATCTGCTCATGAATAGTGAGTATAAGCCTTTAGAGAGTTAGAACTTACTTTTTAAAAAAGATTTATTTATTTATTTATTAGAGACAGAGGGAAAGAGAGGGAGAGTGAGAATGGGAGTGCCAGGGCCTCTAGCCACTGCAAACGAACTCCAGACACATGTGCCCCCTTGTGCATCTGGCTTACGAGGGACCTGGAGAGTTGAACCGGGGTCCTTAGGCTTCGTAGGCATGTGCCTTAACTGCTAAGCCATCTCTCCAGCCCAGAACTTACATTTTTATAGGACTTTAAAAAGTTTTTGTAGGAAAAAGATGGTATCCTCAGATGTCAAAATTTCTTAATATTCTGAAGACTATTTTGAGTAAAGCAATTTACTTAAGGTAATAATGGCATTGTACTATTGCAGCCCAACTGGGAATCAAAATGAAATATGATTGCAATAATGACTACTAAAGTTTAGTGACCATTCTTCTCCCTGATACATGCATTCTTTGTAGTACTGTCTGCAACCCATTATCGAATGTCTCCAAATCTTTCTTTTTAGGTTTAGAGACTTTATTAGATTAACAGAAGGAAAGAGGAGAAAGTACAGAGAACTCCTGCCATGAGGGAGAAGAGAGATGGAGAATCCTCTCTAATCATTTTTTCCAAGAGAAGAAATGGTTGTCAAGTTCTCCTTGATTTAATAGTAAGACTATGTGAATATTGTGTGTGTAACTATTAAACCATCTACATCACAGAATAGATTCCTGCTAAGGGCCTTATTTTGAGTTTAAGGCTTTTGTAGCCTAATGAGTTTTTATTAGCATAGCATGAGACATGACTTAGAATATTTGATTTCATATCTTTTATTCATGTTTTAGATATGATAAGTGCTCCAGAAGTATGTTGAATGAATAAGTACATAACAGCATGGTTACTCTTAAAGGTAGATACACACGTGCACTCCAACCCATTCCATTGTAGAGCAAAGTGATACTCAGGTTTTCTTTTTTCTTTTTAATTAATTTATTTATTTGAGATAGTGAGGCAGAAAGAGAGAGAGAGAGAGAGGGCGAACCAGGGCCTTTAGCCACCGCAAACGACTCCAGATGAGTGCACCACCTTGTGCAGCTGGATTATGAAGGTCCTGGGGAATCGAACCAATGTCCTTTGGCTTTGCAGGCAAATGCTTTAACTGCTAAGCTAATCTCTCCAGCCCTAGGTTTTCTTTTCTTCTTCTTCTTCTTCTTTTTTTTTTTTGTGTGTGTTGGCAAAATACTTTAAAATACACAGTGATATGTGTTTATAACTACTGTGCATGCAGCTCTGTCAAAAACAGTCTAAAGGGCTTTAGTTTAAACTTTAATTTAGAGAGCAGTCTAATCTAGAAAAAAATTAATTAAGAAATGTGAATGGATAAGGTAACCATGGGGTACATGCCACTTTTCTTTTTATCTTCTTACGTAGAATGGTAATGGTAATATCTAATGGTAGCTTACAGGGCTTCTGTGATGATGAAATAAGATTAATTTCTAAAATATTTGCAAAGAAGTCACCAGACATTAGGATGACTATGATAGATTGTGTCTTTCCAGTGCTTACTGTTTATTCCAGGCTGAGATTCTGAATGTACATTAGGTTATACTGAAATAGGGAGAGGCATGACTAAACATGTATCTTTAAAATTTCCATTCTCATGACAAAGTTAAGAATAGAGTAAGCTATATGTTTAAGAGCAAGATTGCTTCTTCCTGGTAAAAGTGACATTCTTTCAAATGAAGCCCAATGCTATTAAATTTAACCTTTTTGTATTTGTCGTCTTTCAGAATAAGGCTATCAGAAAAACTTGAAATTTTATACTTGTTCTGTTGTCCAATTTCTTCTTATCTTCTGCCTGTATTTGAAATTATAATACACTTTGGTCAACCACTTAAGACACTATAATATTATGCCATTTGAAATATTTTAAAACCTTCAACAGTGATGGGAGTATATGAAGAAAACCATTTTTTCATAAAATAAATATGATTTGGAAGTTTGGAGAGTATGAAATGAGTAATAACTTCTGTTTAAAGAAAGTGATAAAAGAATTTAACAGGCTCAGTTCTCTTATTGCCAGTTTAAATAATGTTCCAGCATAATCAAAGGCACTTCAAATCAATATAAGTATTTCTAAATTAAATACAGTATTGCTCTAATTTTTATATTTAACTTTATAGAATCAATCACTTATCATAAAGTTAGTATTTCACCTTATCCAATAATGCAAGTGATTATGAAAATAAACTTATATTAAGCTTTCCTCAAATATTTCCAAAGTATCCTCAAACCAGTCTTCTCATTTATTTATACACACACTTTTATTTGAGGCCAAATCTCTCTCCACTGTGATGTATGGTATTATCACACTGCTATACATTCCTTTTCCTTTCATTGTAGAATTTCATCCTAATTCCTAGCTACAGTTGTCATCTTAGAAAGTTAGAGCAGCTTTGAGGGAAATCTTGGTTGGCAAGTACATAATGAGGAGATTTCAGAACCAGGTATTAAGAAACATGGAAAAGTGTAGGTGGTATTAAAGAAAGTGATAAAGGAATTATCCTAATAATTTATTCTATTATCCTAATACATAGAATGAGTGAATTTACCTGCTTGTAAGAGCAGTGTTTAAAAATTAAATTCCATTGTCATTGGAAACAGAGGTTGGTTAAGATAGTTTAAAAAAGGGCCACCCATCTAAACTTTGAAGCTGGAAGGTAATATGTGCTAGCACTTTGGATGTAACTGAAGTACAAAATCTATTGTTAATCCAATAAAATCATAGTTAAATTCAAATTGTGGATGTAGTTTCCAAATAAAAATTAGTCATTAAAAAAATGAATACTTTTAGAATAACTTTAAACACTATACTGAGAGGATTAAACTGTAGAAAGAAATTGTTGGGAATATGACAAATTTAAATACAGTTCCCTTTATCTTTGAACATTTTAGCAAGTGATTTCAGCTTTGTGTCAATATCATTAGGATAGAATTTCATGTCTCAGCAGTGACAATTATAACTTGAGCTTTAGGCAAGTTGTGTTTTGATAGTTCTCGGAATATTTCTGAGATTGTTATCCAACAGTCATTCATTAAAAACATTTATTAGCTATTTACTATATGATAGGTACTGTGCTAGTATTTGAGAGTATAAAATGGCCAGGAAGTTGTTCAGGATATAGGAATTAAAGTTTTAAGTCTTATCTTCCTGGTCTTCCTCCCCAGCACTGTGTATTAAGTATACAGAATATGTGAATTCACGTTATCTTCAAAGAAATAGGATAAATACATTCCTAGGAACAAGTTTTCTGTCCCTAATGAAGTATGTCCTACCTTTTATGAAATATTATGCTGTAGGACCACAGAGCAGGCCTATTATAGTAACACGGGTTTTTATTGTTACTAGTTTCATAGAATCACATGTAACACTAAAGAAAATGTAAGTTGAACAGTAGCATTCACCTATAGACTAAATTATATTACTACCCCTCCATATGAGGGGCACTTTCCCAAATGTAAGACTTTTTTTTCATGAAACATATACTGATATTCTTTTGCCAGATATAAATGCTAGAATACAAAGATGAAAAGTATGTCATGGGAAATTCTGAACCTACATGCAGAGACAGACATGTAGGATGTAAGTTGGAACAGGAAAAACCCTATGATAACCCCTTGTGCTGGGAGTTTTGAAAGTAGGTGTGAGAAACATCCTGCAGGGCTGCACTTGGTCAGAGAAGCATATATAGACTAGATCCTCTGGAGGAGGAGACCAGTTTTCAGGGGAAGATGATGTGAGAGTTGATGGGTGTTTTAGGTGTGGTGAGTGATGAGGCTAAGGCTGTGTTAAGAGGTCAAGGTGATACAGTTAGGGCACTGTGAGAAGTTCTGTGTGGTGCAATAAGGATATATGGTAGAAGAGTAGAAGAGAACAGTGAGATAGGAAGCTGGGACATCTTGAGGGAGTAAGTGCATGAAGATGCTAGGGAACTACTGGTGAATCAATCAAGAGCAGAAGATCACCACATTTCCATACTGGGAGGGTGACTGAGGTGATGTGGCAATGGACTGGGAGTATGTGAACAGCAGGCAAAGAACCATGCCGCACAGTAACTGCAGGTGAGATATCTCAAAGGACATAGACATTGATCATTGGCTGAAGAACAAAGAGTATAAATGAGATAAAAGAGGCCAAGATCAATATGACTTGTGGGTGGTCAAATGATAGGTTGTTACTGGGATCAATGAAGAAGAATGGTCCTGCTATGAGCTTCTAGATTTCTGGCTTCAGTGACTGATGGGTGGCCTAAATACATGAAACAGGAAATACAGAAGAAGGTTTATTTGAAAGAAAATAAGACTGACTTTTGGATTTAAAAACATAATGGACTCAAAGTGGAAAAGATTTCCATTGGGTACCTGGCTATTTGGGCTAGAACAAAAGACTGAGATTTGATTTTGTAATGGTAGGAAGCCAGCTGAATTTCAGAGTTAGAATGCAGGGCATTAATTTTGCATAGCTGTGTAGGATGCATCTTAGACAGCAATGTCATTAGGAGGCTGTGGCATTAGTCTAGGAAAGAGAAAACAAATGATTAAATAAAGGTAAAGGAAATGGGAATGGAAAGGAGACCTAGCTGAGGAGGAGAAAGACAGGGAGGTTGGAGTCTTGGGTGTCATGCAGTGCTGTGATGAGAAGCAAGGAGGACAGGAGCAGGAGCGGGTTTTGAGGGCAAAATAATGTATTAACTTTTGTGAATGTTGATTTCTTTAACGTTTATTATTAACAAGATGCTTCGTATGGATACATCATGTGTTGGTACCCTCTTTTCCCTTAGCCCTGCCCCATTCTGTTGGGGACACTCCTCCCTAGGGTTGCAGGTATTCCCCATGGGGTTGCAGTTTATGCATTGTGGGAGCAGCAGTCAGTTATTCTGGGGAGGGTATACCTCTAGTCATAATGTCTCAACCTGTGGCTTGTACAATCTTTCCACCTCTCTTCTGCAAAATTCTGTGGGCCCTGTTGGGTGAGTTTTAACTCTACACACTGATGAGCTCTTGGGACATTAGTAGGTGCTGAGTGTCCTCAGGGTCTGTCTCCTATACCCTGGTGCTGATTGTCAGGAACAGAATGGAAGCAGCTCTTGCTCTCTAGCTCTCTCTTGCACATGCTCTCTCACACACACACACACACACACACACACACACGCACGCACGCACGCACGCCAGGACCTCCATCAACTACAAATGAACTCCAGACGCATGCACCACCTTTTGCATCAGGCTAACATGGGTCCTGGGGAGTTGAACCTGGGTCCTTGGGCTTTGCAGGCAAATGCCTTAATCGCTAAGCCCTCCCTCCAGCCCGGAAGCAATACTCTTGCTTGTCTTCCCAATTCCTCTGTGGATTCAGCTATGGCTTGGATGAAGTGCAAGGGGTAGTTTATCTCTTCTGATCTCACTACCTTCTGAAAAATAGGAACAGATCCTCCAATGGAGAGTGAAGTCAGTATAGTTTAAATGGTATAAGCAGTATTAATTTAGGGAGAAACTGATATATGTAACCCCTCTTTTAGTCAAAGACTAGTGAGAGCTTGATACTGGAGAACATAATCTTTGTCTCCATAGGATTCTGATCTGGTTCCCAATTCCAGATATGGGTTCTTTTACACTGAGTGGATCTCTTAGCCAATCAGAAAGCCATTGGTTACCCACTGAGGCTGTGTGCCACTGTTGCACTGTGGTTTACATCCTGTCAGGGTGATTGCTTCTGAGTAGCTTAGACCTCTGGTTGCTGAGACCATTGTTGGCCATTTTCCCTGAGTAGCACATGTAGCACTTTCCAGCACTAGACAGGCTAACTGTCTGGGGACTGGCTTTCTTCTGAATTAAAGACAGGTCTCTCCATGCTCAGTGTTAGTAGCGTATGGTGTCTTTAGCAATAGGGTCTTAGTTTTAGTCTCAGGCAAGGTAATCAAGTGCTTTGAGAGAAAGCTGTCTTGATTTGAAGTGCTAGCAAAATATCCAGGTCAATATATAAAGGAATTGGATGTGTAGATTTTAAGTTTAATTAATTTCATAGAAGCTCACAGCAATTAAATGACCCTTGTTGTGATGGACATTCAGAAAAGTGACATGAATGAGATACATCATACTCCAAGAAAGGTGGGCAACAAACTAAACTAGGGGACTAGATTAAGGAATCAGTTGTAGAGTGATAATGCAGATTGCAGTCATGAGACTAGACAAGAGATAGAATTGAGAGTTAGAACTTTGAAGAATAACAGTGAGTTCTGGATGTCAAACCAAAGCACGTTTAAGATCTAAGGAAGAGTCTGGAGGGATGAGTCTTATGGAGGTCAGTGCCTGGAACACAGAAATCTCCTATGTGGTCACTAATAGGAAGTAAAGGAGTCTTAAAATCCACAGCTAGTTAATATAGTGAGCTCTGTGTAAGAATTAAGGTTCAGTTACTATGACTGTTACTCTTGGGAGGCAACGAGGGTGACAAAACCTACTTTGTGTAAATCTTAGGCCATGCTTGTGCAATGCCTTCTGTTTGACTGCTTCCTCACTTCATTCATGTGCTCATCATACTGTTACTTCTCTGATGACGTCATGCAATACAACTGCCCACTCTACAGCTATTACCTCATCTTTGCTTTTCTAGTCTTCATAGCCTTTATATACCCAAAACATACTTATAAGTCAATATAATATAATACTATATGTGTGTGTGTATTTCTTTGAATGTATGAATTTTTTACTACCTTTTTTATTCAAGTACATATTGAGTTGTGACTAAATGAAGGGAACCTATACCTCCAGGGTTCATGAGGATTAACTGAACTAGTGTATGTAAAGTGCAGCACTTAGCAAAAATGAAGACTTGATAAATTTGAGAAATGGTTGTTCCTAAAATGATTTGGCCTAATTAAAAAATGATCTAACCATGGGGATAGAGGTCTAGGAAATGCCTAGATTGGCTTAAAAAAAGTCTGTGGAAGAGGTGAGTTGTAAAGCACTGCTTGCTCTCTGGAAGGGATATGCTGGGTTGGTCGTTTGCTGCAAAAATGGAAAAAAAAAAAAAAAAGGTAATCCAAGGTGACTTTCTGGGGACAATCCTGCAGAGGATCTGGGCTTGGAATCACTAGAGGGGATTAAAGAGATTGAAAGGGAACATTGAATCTGTCTGATGGGTGAGATCCAGCTGTGGGACATGATGATACTCGGCTATTGGGTTAGGGAAAATTTAAGAAATGTGAGTTTTATGCAAGGTAGTGGCATGTTAAAAGCAATTCCAAGGAAGTGTCTTTTTGATATGGTGTAAAAAGAGACCACAGAAGGGATGATTTCCAGGTGGGAAAGTCACCACAGTTATTCAAGCCTTACATAAAAATCAGCAGATCTGGAAGGCTGTGGGTAGCAAATTTTTGCATCATTATCATGGGTATGTGTAACTGATGGGTGTTGGGAGAGTGAGGTGGGAGATCAAAGGAGGGACAGTGTCAATGGCATGCTCCAGGACTGACTTCATCTCCAGGATGGATGGCTAAGTGAAGGTCTTTGTCTATGGTGATGAAAATATGCTATCCAATCCTAATGGAAAGATCTCTCTCTCTCTCTCTCTCTCTCTGTGTGTGTGTGTGTGTGTGTGTGTGTGTGTGTGCACATGCATGTATATTTTGAGTCAAAAGAACTGAGTTCAATATTCAATTGGAACTTCTAGAAAGATGACCTGCCTGATAGGAGGAGCACTCGGGCAGGTTGGTATATCCTGTATAAGAAAATGGAGGCTCAAAGTGCTAGACACGTAGCTCAGTGTCACCATGAGTGATTGGGAGAGCAGGGACATTGTCCAAGGCAGCACTTCCAGAGACATTGGTTCATGTTCTCATCTGCATTCTTTATTTCTCAACTATCATGTATGAGCATGACAGGGAAGAGAGAAGGGCGACTCTGAGCTGAATTGGGTTGTTCTGAGAGTCTTGAGTTTGCCTCAGTAGTGGTAGTACTTACTGTCCACTTTGCTGTGGTCAGGATATAGAGCAAATGTCCCAAGGAAACTCCCCTGGGTCACTAGATCACACTAAGGTAAAGATCCAAAACAAGTGCCTGGTACAGGAAAAGAAGCCTTGATACCAGGCTTTGTGAGAGGGAACAGGAGCCATTCATGTTTGGAGGATTTCTGTGGTCATGCTATGAAAACTAACTTTCCAAGCCTCCCTGTGCTTGAGTAGAGCAGCCAGTGGGAATAAGCACTGTGGGAAACCAGTTCAAGGGAAGAGTTTGGAACATGCTAAGCTCTGGAAATGCAGTGATCATGGCAGCTTTTGGAGAGTCCTATTTCCTGTGAAACCATAAAATTGTTTCACTTGTAGAGTTGTCTTCATTCTCCACCTCCTTCAGTGTTTGACTTGCATCTGCTTCTCATTCAGTCCCTAGGGACACTGGGTACAGACAATGTTGCTGAGACTAACCTACAGAGTCTATAGCATCCCTGCAAGTAATGAACTCAGCCAGACTCCTTCTTGTCAGAATAAGTCATGCATCCTTTTAATTCTGTTTGTTAATGGATACAGTTTTAATTAATTGTTTGGTGTCTGCCACCTCAGAGTAAAGAGACTGTGCATACTTCTAAGAGTCACAGGGGCACCCAAGTATTTGTTGAACAATAGATAATGAAGTAATTTTAACTGTACTGATAAAAAAACATCCAAGTGTTGTTTGAACTATTAAATTTGCCTTACATTTCCTTCATCATGAAATGTGATGAGCAAGAACTTGGGAGAGACAAAATCCATGCCTCTCTGAGCTGCAGTACATACTTACTCAACTTTACTCCAATCAATGCATTTATTTGGCATTTCTTTCTTTTTTTCTTTCTTTCTTTCTTTCTTTCTTTCTTTCTTTTTTTTTTTTTTCATTTTTCGAGGTGGGGTCTCACTGTGGCCCAGGCTGACCTGGAATTAACTATGTAGTCTCAGGGTGGCCTCAAACTCACGGCGATCCTCCTACCTCTGCCTCCCAAGTGCTGGGATTAAAGGCGTGAACCACCACACCCGGCTTATTTGGCATTTCTTATAAATTAAACAATGTGTTAGATGCTTTGGGAATACAGATACCTTCTCTGTCCTCACAGATGGCTGGCAAGGAAGAAAGACCTTGAACAATATATTAAGAATTTGCAAGAATGTCATCCCAGGAAGCACAGGATGGTTTAGGAATGTACTGGGAGGAAAAAAAAAAAAGTGTTCCTGCCTTTCAGGATCAGAAAATAACTCTTAAAGGAAGTATACATTAAGTTGATACTTGAATTGAATTTAGAGATAGATAGGAACAAAAGTGAAAAATATACTTAAAGAACAGAAGAAAGTAAGAGACAGAAGAGGAAAAAAAAATCACTGCATCTTGGGCTGGAGAGCTGGATTAGCAGTTAAGGTGCTCATCTGCAAAGCCAAAGGAATCAGGTTAGACTCCCCAGGACACGTGGAAAGCCTGAAGGACAGGGTGGCACATACTTCCGGAGTTCGTTTGCAGGGCCTAGAGGCCCTGGTGCACCCATTCTATCTGCCTCTGTCTTTCAAATAAGTAAATAAAATTTTAACAAAACTGCATCTGGAAAGGTAGATGGGCATGTATGGTTAGGAGTTTGAATTGCACTGTGATTGCTGCTTTATCCTATGGGCAACACAAAGTGATCAGATGTTTTAAGCCATATCATATCATCTACTCCTGGTCCCATGCTTCGTAAACAGCATAAGGTGCTTGCCAATGCTTGGCATGTGTGTGAACCACGGCTTTGTGCTACTTACTTGCCTCTGCATGATCTAGAATCATCTTACTCTATCTGGTACTTTCAATGTAAGGTTTCTCTGTCATAGTCGAATCTCTAAACTTCTTATGTATTTTAAAAAATTAGTTATTTGTTTATGAAGTATGTGTGCATGTGCATGCATGCGTGTGTGCCTGTGTGTGTAGGTCAGCAGACAGCCTTGAGATAACTATACTCCAATTTCTTTTTGAGACAAGGTCTCTTACCACTATAAACAAGCTTTGAATTTTCCTGCCTCAACCTCCCATTGTCATAGGTACATTGGAATCACAGACACGTACACCACTTTGCATCAGGCTTTATGTGGGTGCTGGGTACTTGAACTTAGGCCATCAGGCTATGCACATAAGTGCCTTTAATTGCTGAGACATCTTCCAAGCTTTCTAGGCTGATCTCTAAATCTGGCTTTGGTCTATTGCTTAGAACTTACTGTTGATTTTCTGCTGTCCAGGTCATTGGTCTCCTTTGTATTTCAACCATGGATCCTACTTTGTAAAATGATCAGCATATGCCTATAAGTTTAGATTTCTTCATAATTCATGTCCATGTTCTTATGGGCATATATGTGTCTATTGGTGAAGGTTAATGCCTTTATTTTATTTTATTTCATTTTATTTTGATAATGGTAGACATGTTAGGAACAGGAATATGTCATTCCTATAGTCAGGTGGATACATACCCAGTGATTATCACAGCAAGCTTAGAGAACCACTGGTCTAATTTACCTAATTTTATGTCAGACCTATGAGAAAGACATGCTCAGTGGACTGACACAAAAATTTAATCTCTGTTAAGTGATACAAGTAACTTCTGTGTCACTAGGATGGAGGTGTGGCAACCAATAATCAGCAATGTGAAATTTTGGGGGTTTCTTTTATTTATTAGAGGAAGGACAGGAGAGAGGGAGGACAGGGGAGGGAGAGAATGGCACACTGGGGTCTATATCCACTGCAAACAAACTCCAAGTGCAGGTGCCACTTTGTGCTCCTACATCTGGCTTACGTGGGTACTGGGGAATCTAACCGTGGTCCTTAGGTTTCACAGGCAAGCAACTTAACCACCAAACAATCTCTTCAGCCCCCTCCCCTTTTTGTGGTAGGGTCTCTCCTTAGCCTAGACTTATCTGGAGTTCACTGTGTATTCTCAGGGTGGCCTGAAGCTCATGGCACTCCTCCTATCTCTACCTCCTGAGTGTATGCCACCATGCCTGGCTAGCAATGTGAAATTTCATCATCAAGTAACTCCTATGTATATTTTTACCCACTTGTATAGTGTTATAGAACTAAAACTACCATGCATTGCTGCTGCTTACCATAATCCTTCTGAAATGCATCAAGTCAGCTGTAGCGGACACATCTAAACTGAGCACTATTTTGCATTGTTTATAATCTGATGTGTTGTTTTGTTTTGGTAATATTCTTTGTATATTCTGCTTTTCTCACTCTTTCAAGCATTATGGATGTGCTCTGCCTACAAACACTCAGAGATTGCATAGGTCATACATGTATCAGTCCCTAATATATATATTAAAAAAATTAAAAATATATCATTTATTTATTTATTGGAGATAGAGATAGAGAGGCAGATAGAGAATGGGTGCACTAGGGCCTCCAGTCACTACACATGAATACATGAACTCCAGACTCATGTGCTACCTTGTGCATCCGGATTACATGGGTACTAGGGAATTGAACCTGGGTCCTTAAGCTTTACAGACAAGTGCCTTAACTGGTAAGCCTTTTCTCCAGTCCCCTAATATATTTTTAACAAGTGTATGGTATAGGCTGCCAAACAGTAATGAGAGTATGTGCTAACTCAGCCATACCTGTGGTTATTTTGTTGTTGTTGAATGTACGCAGTGTGTCGGTTTATCTACTGATACATGATATCTTTAGCCAACATTGTTTCCCAAACAGCAATGATTAGGAACAAACCTTCTTGTGGAAAGCCTTCTATAAACTACAGTAAGTAGGGATAATTTTTACCCAAATCTTTTAAGTATGTAGTGTTCCTATAGTCATTGTAAATTTACAGGTCTGGAAAAAAGATGTGAACATGGGCTCTAGTTTACCTAGGGTGATTACTTAGAGTGACATGTGAAATACAGCGCTGTAATATGTGTGGAAACTCTTAATTTCACAATGACCTCACTAATTTAGATGAATATTTTCAAATCTCAACTCAGAATTACTGACTAGAATACAGTCCTTTGGAATTTGACTCCATGAATCTGCAGAATAGCTGAATTGTTCTTTGTCTATCATATGAACTTAGAGCAATTTCTGCCTATAATACTGTGGTTGTTTGAATGGATAGCCCCCAATATATTTAGGATTTTATTAAAGTTTGTAATTTAGATCTGCAGCCACTTGGCTGGAAGAGGTGTCACTGTGGGTAGATCCCAGGGTCTAGCCCTAAGGTGTGGGGGTGGATTTTGAATTCCAGCCTGAGTTATTCAAAGTGCTTGAGCTTTGCCTGGAATTTCTTGAAGTGTGCTTTCTTGCTGGTGGTGGCTTGTGGCTTTTTTCTCTCTCTACTTGGACCTGTAAAAGCAGACCAGCTTCTTCTGCCAGTATGGAACTTCCCCTGGATCTGTAAGCTTCAAAAAATATCCCTTCCTCCAAAACTGTGCCTGATTGGAAAGTTCATCCCAGTGGCCTGAGGCTGTCTACTACAAATACCATCTCACGTATTTCTTGAATGAATATATCAGCATAAATACTAGATCCTGTGTGAAGTCCACTAGGGAAATATGAGTTAGTACCTCTCAGACTAGCATGAATAAAGTCCTGAAATAGAGTCAAGTGCAAAGTCAGACATGAACAAAGGTGCAGAAATAACTACATATTCGGGAAACCTTGCAGGTACAAATGACATCCCAATGGTGGTCTTAAAAATTCAAATTTATTATTCTGGTTCATATTTCTACCACCCCATCCCTACCTCATCTCTATTATTATTTTTATTTTTTAAAATATTTTTATTTTATTTTATTTATTTATTTATTTTTTGGTTTTTCGAGGTAGGGTCTCACTCTGGCCCAGGTTGACCTGGAATTAACCATGTAGTCTCAGGGTGGCCTTGAACTCATGGCGATCCTCCTACCTCTACCTCCCTAGTGCTGGGATTAAAGGTGTGCATCACCATGCCGGCATCATCTCCATGTTTCTATTCCTGCTTAAACCTTTTCCAATATCACCCACCTTTATTTACCATCCCCATATGTTCTACTGTCTCCCCACACCCTGCCCCACAACCCTTTCTGATCCTTCTTTTCTAGCATTCTGGTCTCTACATACACCCATTTTGACTTTACTCACTAATCCAGAAATTGGAAGCTGAAATTGGAATATGAGAGAAATGAAGTGGTGTTTGAGTTTCTGAGTCTGGGTTACTTCATTTGGCATAATCTTTTCAATCCCATACATTTTAGGATAGAGCTCTAATGGGAAGAATAAGGGTTTTAGTGGGAGGGAAAGGGGGAAGAAAGATGAGAAATACAATGTGTACATCTATGAAAATATCAAAAAATTAAAATTTATCAAGTGAAAGATAGGAGATGGTATTTAGGAATAGTAAGTGCAATCTTTGCAAAGGTTTAGAGTCATGAAAAATTTAAGCCTACTTAGAGAATTCTGATGAGGTCCGTATGATCTGACTATAGGTGGTGGAATGTGTTCAAAGCAAGGCTATGAGGATGGATGATGGTGGATTATTTTAGACCCTTGTTTCTATGGTTGAGGTGGTTAGACTGTACTTTGTCTTCTAGTGAATGGTGTTAAGCCAAAGAGCCATAATTCTTTGGGTTTCTAAGGAAATGATGGAAGTATACGCCATGTGGAATGGGAGACCAGAATTAAAATGGTGTGGCTATTAATGAAAATGTAGTAGGTTCAAGAAGTGCAGTGGCAGGTATGATCACTAAGATATTAAGTATTCGAATAAGAGGATGCCAAGTAGGAATGGCTGAGTTGTCTAGATGTTCATGTTATTCTTCAGGAGAAGTTTTGGGAATATCAGGCATTTAAGATATATTGAAGTTGGGATAGTGGTAAATGATAGGAAACAACCAGTTGAAAGATGAGTGTGTGTGTATGTGTGTGTGTGTATCTTCATCATATATATATAGTGTCTTAGTAGGAATCAGGAATTCTTATTTAGGAGTCAGTAGATAGCAGGTAAACCTATGAGGACAAAGGAGTTCTCTTAGGGGGGGAACAAGGCCCAGAATGTACTATTAAAAGAGACTAAGTTCAGTGAACAGAGCAAGGAGAAGATGCATGAAAACAGCCATAAATGGGAACGTAGGGGTGGGGTGCTAGAAGGAATGACAGCCCAGAGTGGTACTATGAATGCCAAGGGAAGGGAATATTTCCAGTGCTTAGACAATTACCTTAAGTGCTTTGCATGGTCAAGTAAGATGAGACCTGAAAGGATTTGGCAGTTCAGAGGCTGAGGCAATTTAACTGGGGCACAGCCAGGCTGTGCTAGAATTAGGTGTGACAGGGTACCATAGCCAAGCAAGTGCAGGCAGTGTTTCTATAAAAACTTTATGGTGAAGGGACTGGTAAGGTGGACCAACTCTTATGGCAGTAACTGCTGGAGAATTCATTTTGCTAAATAGAAGAAATCTGGGGACATGTGTAGGTACTGACCTTATCTGAGGGGTGGCCAGGCAATAGTGACAAGATTTTGTTTTATAATTTCTTTATTTTATTTTTATTTATTTGAGAGTAACAGAGGTAGACAGACAGACAGATAGAGAATGGGTGTACCAGGGCCTCCAGTCACTGCAAATGAATTCCAGATGCATGCACCATCTTGTGCATCTGGCTTACATGGGTCCTGGGGAATCGAGCTTTGAACCAGGGTCCTTAGGCTTCACAGGCAAGCACTCACCTGCTAAGCCATCTTTCCAGGCCCAATTTTTCTTTTTTATCCTTGTTGTACCCTGTATATGACATGGAGAATGCCTTCTGCAATGCCTTACATATGATGAAGATGAACAGGTACTTTTCCTTGTATATAAATTAAATGGCACTTGCTGTGTCACATAACAATGAATTGTCTATCTAAACTTCACTAATAAAAACACTGAAAAGTATAGTGAATAGTGAATACCTGGGTGTTGCCTATCCAAAATTTCTGGTGAATAGTACATGAGCATATTTGGCTCCAGACTATTTACATAAAATAAACAAAATGCTAGTGGTAATGTTGATATCCATGTCATTTTCTCTTTCATTCCATTTTTGGTTTCTTTAATATATTTTCATTTATTTATTTGAGATAAATAGATGGGGGTGGAGAGAGAATGTGTGCATGTTTGTGTGTATGGGTATGGCAATACCTTTTCCCACTGCAAATGAACTCTAGACTCATGTACCACTTTGTGCATCTGGCATTATGTTGCTACTGAGGAATTGGAATGCCTGCTGACCTGGGTTCAAGCCAATGTCTTTAACAGATGATCCATCTCTCCAGTTTTACATTTTCTTTTGTTTTTAACAATTCTAAAACATGTGCTTATTTTTATTATGATCCCTCTTACCTTCTGTTATCCCCTCACCCCTTTTCCCCTCCCTGAACCTCTTCTTTCTGATGAGTCTGTCTTCTGTTTTGATCTTTTTAATATTTGTTTCTTATTTTGTAATCTATGTTAAAATGTTGATGGGCCTAATATTCCATTTTCTTTCTCCTCTCACCCATATGAATTTGGTGTATATGCCTTTAATTCAACTTGATATCTGTTGGGGTCCCCCCTAAGGCCAGCCCAGGAGGGACGGCAGGGTCTCTGCCGAGTTGGAGGTGAGAAGCGTGGAATCACGACACAGATTCCGGGAGTCGGGTGAAAGCAGGCAGAGGGCGAGCTGCAGCAAACTCATTTATTTAAAGAATTGTAGGGGGTTTTAAGAGACTTGGCTGGCCAATCATTGTATGGGGTGGTCCCATTTTTGTTACCAATGACAGACCGTCTCCAGACAGATCATCTAGTAGCAGGTTTCTCACGAGCATGGGACTGTAGCTGTTGTCACGCCAGGCCTGCTCAGGATGCCATGTTCACAGAAGCCACTTCCTGGTTTCTTTTGCGATGCAGTCTGGCTAGGGCCAGACCTGCATTGTGCCATACATATCCTCCTTTTTGTTTTTATTATTGGCAACCCTGGGAGGCATGGTTCTTTGCCAAGCCATTGTTGAACCCAGGCCCCAAGTGATCATCACATGAGAGCGACGGTGCCTGTCTTAGGTTGCCCCATCTTATAGAGTCTTACCTGTCATTGACTACCTGCCATCCTAGTGAGAAAACCCGAGGGGTGTGGCCTGGTTTCTTCTGGCATGCTGTCTGGCTAGGGCCAGGCCTGCATTGTGCCATACAGATATCCCTTTATATGCATATGAATGTACATTGAGCATGAACTGTGTGCAGTATTTTGGGTGTGAATGTTTTGCTTTTATGTTTTAAACAGACAGAGACTAACTGACTGCAGCTGGCCTTGAACTCCTGATCCTCTAGCTTCTACTTCTCAAGTACTGCAATTATAGGTCTGTGCCAACATGCCTGGCTTACATGCATATTTTTAAGTTTACATACATGTTTTATTGTAAGACCTCCAGCTAGCAATAAGTTTGGAAACCTAGCTACACTGACAAGTAGTTTATTCTATCTTACTGCAGAATACTTTTCATGTGATATGTTCTTGCAATGTCTGTTTCTACAATGAGTGTGCACTGGTTTTGGACAAGGGTTTTTCATTCTTCTTTGTCTTTCCAGTGCCTCAATATGTATTGTTCAATGAAATATGTGGCAGATAGCTTGGTCGTCCACAGAGGCTCTTAGACAAGGGAAAGAACTTGGCTTTTGGAGGACTTCACCCTCTGTATCTTTAACATTCTCTGAAGTAGAAGCTATAATTATTTTTGGAGAATATGGGAAATGGGTTTGAGACTATATTATGGATTTATTAACTTTAATTGGGAGATGATTATATAAAACAGTTACTATTTCTACACATGCCATAACAATTTAGGTTCTCTCATTTTGGGGCTTCATAAATAGATCAGAACTAGAAAATACCAACTGATTTTTGTAAAATATTGCTTTGTCAAAACCTCTATTAAACTAATCATTCTTGTACATGAAATGCTAGGGGAAAATGGTGGCTTAGTTTTTGATTGTCGAATATTTCATGATTAAAGTCAGTCTTAAAGTTTCTGGGAAGCATCCATCTAGTTGTTATTTGTGCTTGTGTTAAGCATATTTTTGTGCTGAATGTGATGAATTGGGCAGTTTTATGTAGTTTAATCTATTTTGTATACTAATAATACAACATGGATTATAGACAAGAGCATTTGTAAGTTTCATGTCTGTGTCTGAGTGCTGTATAGTTGCTCAGCAGGGCCCAGAGGCTCTGGCTGGTATTTCAGGAAACTAGGTTCTGCTAGTCCAAGCTCATTGTGTAATTTATCACTGATCCAAATAAGAGCTTTATTCTCTAGATCCAAAGTGGGGGAAAAACTTCAGTATGGTTCAATTAATATATATTGGATATCTAATCTGGACTAGGCATAATTCCAGGTGCTGAGTGGGAGAAGAGAAAAGAAGATCTAAAACTGAAGAACAGTGTTGCTATTTTCATTATACTTGCAACTTACAGGCAGACTGCTTGGAGAAGGCTTAACATTTATTTTGCCCCAATGGATTCCAGGCTTTTTTAGAAGGTACATGGATAAATGTCTTAGTTATCCACACCTACATTCTGTAGTCAGAATTATTATTATTTCACTGATAGC
This sequence comes from Orientallactaga sibirica, assembly GCA_036365145.1. Lineage (NCBI taxonomy): Eukaryota > Metazoa > Chordata > Mammalia > Rodentia > Dipodidae > Orientallactaga > Orientallactaga sibirica. The sequence goes on along the minus strand of JAEOAD010000018.1, from coordinate 17,429,302 downwards.
AGGACTGATGAAGCTCAGAAAGTTTAAGCAGTCTTGCCCAGGCCTCACAGCCAGAGTGAATATAAATGCATGATGGATTTAAAATGATTATACAAATTCAAAGCCCTTGTGCTTTCTATTCTTCACAATTTTCTTCCAAATGTATCTAGAAGACTACAATGTTTCCCATATTAACTGGGAATAAAGTAGTGTGAATTGAGTACTAAACATGAAAATAAACCATGAAAGTAAACAAGTAAATTGATCAGTTTAGTTCATTCTTGATCAGTATAGGTAAAGTACCTCAAGGTACTGTTAGGATGCCCCAGCTCTAACCTGTGTGCTGGGCATCACTGAGAACAGACCTAGGCATAGGTGTCCAACAGTGCCCACTTTTACTCCTTATTCCCAAGAGTCCTCTGCTCTCATTTTGATGGTCTTTCAGTCCCAGCTCTTTGGAAGTGACTGGGTAGTATTCTTCCTAGGGAGTTAGGGGATGAGGTCGAGCATTCCCTTAGGAGATCTATTGCTTCGGTGTGGTAGGGAGAATACAGGGACAGAGATGATTACAGCCTTCCTCTCTGAAACCTGTTAATATATGATCATATTGGTTATCTTGCAGATGCTATTAAGAACTTGATTGGACGGGGAATGCTGGATGGTCAGGTGGGTTCAGTGCCATCCTTAACATAGGTCCTTAAAAGTGGTAATGCTTTTCTGCTCAGGTTAGACAAAGATTGGAGAGAGAGGGGGTAGAGAGAAGGGGGATGGAGGAAGAGTAGATATATGCAGAGATACTGCTTTGAAGAAGGAAGAAGAGTCCACAGGCAAAGGAATATAGGCATTTGATGTTGAAAAAGATAAGTAGATTCCTTAATAGAGCCTCAAGAAAGGGGTCTAGTCCTATTCATACTGTGACCTTAGACTTCTGACCTTGAAAACTATAATAATGAAGTCATGTTATTTTTAGCCACTAAGGTTGTGGCAATTCAATAGGACAGCAATGTGTGGTTGTATGGTTATTTCATTAATATCCAAAACAGTGTTCTTAGAGATAGAATATATGTTTTGAGAAAGGATATGTATATATTTCCCAACAATATTTGTTTCTAAATGTATCTATAATGCTTCTCAACATAGGCTCTCAGAGGTAGCCATTAGAGTTAATAGTCTAAGTTACACAGTTTGGGAGGTTACTAGAGGAAAATCAACTTTGGTCTTGAAGCTCAGGTTACATATTATTTATTCTTCTTGAGTCTAACTTTCTATGTCTCTAAAGTGGTAATTATTGAGAAATTCAGTATTCATAGTAGGAAGTGTTCATCCTTGTGAATGGCACACAATGGCTGCTTAAGAAATGCTTAAATAGGTTGGAAGAATGCTGACGTACTAGGTTTCTCACCCATTCAAATAGAAAAGCTACTTTTTGATCAATATCCACAACAGTATTATTTGAAAAAATTGTTTGTCTCTTATGAAAACTAAGCTCCCTTTTTGTTGTTGTTGTTTTTTGAGGTAGGATCTTGCTCTAGCCCAGGCTGACCTGGAATTCACTGTGTAGTCTCAGGCTAGCCTGAAACTCAGAGATCCTCCTACCTCTGCCTCCAGAGTACTACGATTAAAGACATTCACCACCACACTTGGCTGAACTCCTTTCTTATAAGAAATGGAGGAAGGCAAGGTGGCATACTCCTTTAATTCCAATAGTGGGTAGGGTGAAGTAGGAAGATCACCAGAAGTTCAAAGGCAGTCTGGGTTAGTGAGACTCTGCCACAAAACAAACAAACAAACAAAACCTTAAAAAAGAAAGAGAAATGGAGTTGATTTAGTTATGCAAGTTAAGCCTCTGTCTTTATGATAAAATTACTAGGGTTTGAGTTCGACTCATCCCTTACTCACTTTGCCTTGTGAGTACTATATTGTCTTCCCGTGTTAGATGAGTTAACAATTATGCCGATTTCTCAATAGTGTTGTAAACATACTTATGCAAAATAATCCATACTAAATGTTTAACCAAAACCTTGTGTCTATATTTAATCAATCAAAAATGATTAAATTATGCAATTTATAATTGGAAATTATAAATTGATTAGGAAATCAAGAGTCAGTCAGATGATGTGACCTACCCAAGTTCATGATAAGCTAAGTGAGTCTAGGTCTTCTAGCTCTGGTATTCCTTAGGTATGTACTATTTCAACAAGCTAGACACCATGCAACTTGCTAGGACATGAGAGTCACCAAGAGTGATACAGTCTCTCTAATCATATAGACAGGCCATACATATAGTAGGCCTCTAGATGATAAAACAAGTTCATTTCAAGTGTGTTACCAAGGACTGTTAGTAGAGTCTATCTCAGGGAAATCTATACCTTCCCGATTCCATTGTGAAGTGGCCTTGAATAGGAAAAGAATCAAGAAGTTAAAAGGGTGGGGTAAGAAAAGAATCCTATAGGGAAGTCATCTCGTGAGTGAAGGTGTGGAGGCTGGAAAGAAAATGATGACTTCAAAGAGCTGAAAGAAGTTCACTATGGCTGAGGTGGGGTAGGTAAGACGGGCAAAAGGAGGTACAAGAAACAGTTGAAAAATCCTGGAGACCAGTGACTGCCCATCATAAGGGATGAGAATTTTAGCTTAAGAGCACAAATGCTGGCCGTGAAGTAGCACAATCATATTCCCATGAGGAGACTTAATTACAGGTAGCTGGGTATGGTGTACACCTGTAATTCCTGTGCTTGGAAGGCTGAGGCAGTAGTATGACAAGTTCAAGATCATCAAGGCCAGCCTGAGTTGCATTGACAGACATATCTGAAAATATGAAAGGAGGGGAGAAATGATAATAGGAAACATATAGAGGAGGAGAGATGAGCCGGGTGGAAGTGGAAAGAGGGTCTTTGGACTGTATCCCAAAGAAATTTTTTCATTGTTGATGGCAGATTACTTCCTGCAGATGAGAGCAAAACCTATGTTTTGTTATTTATGCCTCATAGGCCTATCCAAAGGCAATGTGACTGAGTTGTATAGCTCTTTATTACTGAATAAAACTTATTTGTCTTGTCTATAAAAAGTTTGCAGCTACACATGTTCAGTCGGAGAGTGTCTTGATTCAAAAATGTCAAGTTCAATTTGAATTTCAATTCAAATTGAAACACTTATGTATCTTAGAGAATATTCATATCTACTAATTTTCTTGATATGACACTAAAAATTATTGGTAAAAGAATTTTCAGAGCAGAGGCAGAGGCCCCCAGTTTTTGCTTTCACCAGTGATTTACTTGCTTATGGTGCTATGAGAATAAACATTTGCTTATAGGTAAATGCTTTTAGGTGGGACACTTTCTCTACTGATATGATTGTTACATGAATATGCAAAAAATGGAAGACAGAAACAACATATTTAAAAAAATTCCTAATTGAGAGAATTATTAAAGAATAGGGCACATTGAAAAAAATTTTCAGTAGGTTTGTAACAGTTCCAAATAGCCAGCAGAAACTAAGAATGCTGTCAATGATCAGAGAAAGATGAGCTCACAGTGGGCTAAAGTGGTTAGAGGAGATGGGTCTCTTGAGCCTGAAGAATTGGCAGCATTTGGGTAATAAAGCACAAAGGAAAGGTATTTCAAATGGGCAGTTGAACTGAGAAAATGGGATGGAATGAGGCACACATGAGGCCCAAGGAGTAGGTCAGTCTGTTGTCATGAGACATCAGAGAATAATATGAATGCATGGGTCATAGCAAAGGCATAGTGATGTAGTAGGTACAATGGAGCTTGGTAGAAGATAGAATAGCAGATATGAGATGGTAGGAACATCTAAGAGTATCAAATTCATTGTAGCTCCATTCTATCTGTCACCTTACATTTGGGTAATATAAAATTTGTATAAGACTGAACCATACAAAACACTTGAAAGTAGTACCCTCTGGATTTAGTAAAATGTGCCTTTAAAGTTTTAATAACATTGCAAGAAAAAAGTTCCTCCTCTGTCATTATCATGTTTGGGGACATCCTTAGATGAGACTGAGAAATGTAACAAACACAATCTTTTCCTCTTTTAGTTTATAGAACTCAACCTGTATGACTCATTTGCAGAGAACCAATGCTATTTTCTCTTTGTATTCATCACTGATTTTGTTTCTCTCTCCTCCTGGCCCTTTTTGCAGAAAACAACACTTCTAGGTCCCTTACTACTTTGATTGATTTCAGTTTAAATTATACTTATTCATTTTCATGCCATTCTCTGCCATGAGATAATGAATCTGCTGTCTCATTTTTCTTTGTATAGCAAAATACTTGGCACAGTAAATATTTCTTGATTGAACGAATGGAGAATGCGCTCCAAAATGCATTTCCTGATTAATCTTAAACCAGGAAGGACATAAAAGAAAGTGCCTTTTCTGAGACCCAGTAGCTAATGGAACTTTAGGAAGAAATTTCCCTAGTGTACAGAGCCCAGTAAACTTATTCACTGATTCACCAACTCTATGTAAACATCTGTGAACACAGCCACAAGGGAGTCAGACAAGATCCCTGCTCTCAAGGAGTGTATATTCTTCTGGAGGATGATGGGTCTTAAATAGGTTAGACACCATCAGGCAGCCATATGTTGCAGGGTAATAAAGAAAATCAGATGATGGGACAAGAATAATAGGCTGGATTCTTGAGGTCTATGGGATGAAATGAATTCATTGAAGATGTGGTCTATGATCAGGGGAAGGAGACATACAAAAAAAGTAATCTATGTGACTGCCTAGAGTAAATGTTTCTCATACTGAAGACATGCTTCTAGCAAAAGCCCTAAAGCAGAAGGCACTGATTATATGAAGGTTGGAAGTAAAGCTTGAGAAATTGGAGTTGGGAGTGAACTGGAGACAATTTAGAGGGGTTGAAGAAACAGATGGGAGCACAGCCATGAAGAATAGAATCTGGAGGCAGGGGGTGTTGAGGTCTGAAGGCAACAGCACTTAGATACCACTCTACCAGAGATACAGAGAAGTGATAGGATATAATGTATGCTATAACAAAACCACTTTGGTTGATTTGGTTGGGAAATAGATGGAGTGAAGAAAAACAGGTAGTGAACTTATGATGGTAGCTGAGGAATGGAATGCTGGTGGATTAATTGGGATCAGAGTGTTGGTGAAGGAAGTTGGCAAATCGAAGATCTCTATACTGATGAACTGGATGAAGGGTTAAGGACACAGAGGGAACAAGGGTTCCTTTAGCTTCTGCATGGGTAATGGTGATGCTTATGGATTTAGGAAAAAGGTGAAGCAAGAAAATTGATCTGGAAGGGCCTGGAAATTAAGAAATTCCATTTTAGTTGCCTTAGAGTTAGGATTTCTTTTATATATCTCATTGAGGATTTCAAGTTGGTAGCTGGGTAATTTAAATAATGAATTTTCCAGTATTGATGTGGGTTAATTATATAAATATTTAAGTCATAAAATAAACATTTTATTTTAAATTGGGATGGACTGAGATCACTTGTGGCTAGATCACACACAGTAAAGAGGAGGAGGTGAGAACTATTATAAAACTTCTAACATTTAGAGGTACATCTTGGAAAGAGTCTTAAAAATAAAAAAGAATGAAAAGTCAGAGATGGATTGGAAAAAATAATCAGAAGGGAGTAATAAGTTAGTCAAGTACTCCTGAGTGTTTAAATTACAGAATAAACTATCTGCTGAATAAAAATGAATGAGCTTTTCATTGAGCAGAGTCAGTGAAATAAAATTGGGAATGTATCAGAGATTAAGCAAGGAAAACTTGAGCCTGTGAAGAAAAAATATCTGTTACATATGGCCTTAAGTTTAAAAGTCCACTGATGACAAGAGAGAGAACACCTATCAGGATGAGATCTGACTCTAAAACTATAGGAAACAAAAAGATTAATGTGGGGAAAATCAGGCTGTTAAGCAAATTGAAGCAAAGGTATGGTGTCCTTATCAGATTTTGCTGGTTTCTATAAACTTTTCATCACTTCTGCAATTCACCAGTAACTGTTTAGCAAATATTCAATTATACTTGGTAACATTCAAGAGCTTTGTCTGTTTAGTATGATTTTGATCACAGTCATTAGCAGTTCCACATACCACATAAATTGAGAAGCAATGTGAAAAGGTAATACCACTTCAAAAAGGGAATAGAAAAGGCATAGGCAAATGGTAAAGGATGATAGCATGAGAGAGAATTGATTTTTATCATTTTATCTCTTGCATTAATATGGCCATTTTCTCATATCTTAGTTTGTGAATTGTTTTGTGCATTGTGTATGTTTTTAAATTTTTTTTTATTTGCAAAGAGAGGGGAGACAGAGAGAAAGAAAGAATGGGCACCACTGTAAGTGAACTCCAGATAAATGTGCCAGTTTGTGCATCTCACTTTTTATGGGTACTGGGAAATTGAACTAAGGTCATCAGACTATGAATGCAAGTGTATTAACAGCTGAGCCATCTCTGAAGCTTTCAACTATGATACCAGACATTATAAAGTTTATGTGCTTATTTACTTTATCAAAAATCTGGCCTAGATTCTGCAGTTTTTCTCTTCATATTTTCTTTTTAGTGAGGTTTCTTATTTTGTTTTCATCATTACATGAATTGTTTCATGGTCACAGAATGATTCCTCCATTTTTTTCTTGGTAGAGAATAATGTAAGCAATTCCTTTCATCTGACTAGAAACCACACCTTCCATATTTTCACACCCCTTTGCTATTATTTGTCTACCAGAATCTGCAAGGATGATTGGGAAGTGAGTTTCTGGCAAGGAGCTATGGCAATGTCATGATTTATCCATAGATACTAACCATAATTCACCGCAGGATCTGGGCATACTGCCACTTACAATGTGATCATGTTTCTACTTGCTAGGAAGCAAGTGGAAATGGCTGTTGGGAAGACTGCTAGTACTGATTGTCATGGCTCAATCATTTGGCACCCCCACATGCCCAACCTCCCAAATGTGTGCTTCCCTTTCCTCAAACTTCTTGAAATGTACTCACCTCTCCACAAGGGTGGTCAACCAAAACTTTATCCGGCTCTTCATCTGTCTTCTAAATTATGATTACTGTGTTACTGAGAGTTCTCAACCATAACTAGATATGGCCCCATGTTCTGAAAGTGCAATTGTATACTATACCTAGGTAGACAAAGACAGAAAGGGAAATGCACCATCATCTACATCATCTTTCTATAGGGATGGAACTGCTAAGTTAACACACTAATTTCTTTAGCCAGCCATTGGGAAGCTCTCATTTGTTCATCACCTGCTTTGTTTGTTGGTTATGTCTATTTAATGTATGTCTTAGTCTCAATATTTCTCTAGGATTCCAGATTTTTCATTGAAAAACAAGGTGGAACCTCACTGGTCCTGGAAGTCCACTAATAAGAATACAGTGTTGGGATTGGGATGGATGCCTAAAGTTTGGGTTTTCTTTGATAACACTTTCCTTCAAGTAAAAATGAATAACCTAATTATTATCATCCACAATCTTGCTTAGATGTTGTCTTCAAGCCAAAGGTTCCTTATAATTCAACTAACTTGTTACTTTCTAAGAAAAATTTAAATTTGTTTTAAACGAAAATCCCAGAATTGTTTATTTCTGTGCCAGTGAACATCTCAGTGGGAAGGGCATGGGAATGGACCAGTTCCCAAACTATCACATCTAGCTTCTGCTGAGCACCAAGTATCCCACTTAATGAAGGCCACAAAAATATTTGTTTACATGCTGGAAAACTTCAAATTAGGAATCTCATAGCACCAAAAGTGCCTGTTTTATCTTACTTTTCTTTTCCTTGTTTTAATTCTCTATTCCCAAGTAGACTAATTTCTATCACAAGACATTTCTGAAGTATTTAAGAAGTGGCCAACCTGTTTTTCCTAACAGTGGCACCTGAGTGGGCATAAAACCTATAAACCAAGGTAAATAATTTAGCCATCACTTGATATGAATATCAAGGTCATATCCAGGGCTATCTGGTATGCCTGCTTTTGAGGCTAATTCTACTCAGACTTTCTATATTTTGGCATCTGTACTTTAATGATCTTTTCCTAAGGACCAAATTCTTTATTAGTTATGTTTCAGTTGCAATGAATCACTTCTATGGTATCTATCTAATGAGCAGAATTTGAAAACATTTCTGGGTGAAGGTGTTATAGTTGAATATTGAGAGAAACTATTGTGGATTTCTTGTTTTTGCCAACCTGGTGTTAATTCATTCTCTTTATATTTTACATTAATTTAATTTAATTTTAATTTTATTTTATTTAAGAAGCAACTGTTCTATTGGAGATTATGTTAATAAAACCATCTTTTAGCTGCTTTATCTTTCCTGGATAAAAGTGAGTCAGACCTAAGCTAAGAAAACTGTCTTGCATATGTAGAATAGGAATTTAAAGAGTAATGATATGGCAAGGTCACATACATGATAGAGAAACTTTGGTTTAGACCATCACTTCTCCAAGCTTTGGCTGCTTCATGTGAAAGCTAAAGGTGACACTGGTTTAGACTTGGGTGGATGTGTCTGAATTAAACAAATAGGAGCATCTGTTCTCAATAAGTGATACTCATGAATGGTATGGTCCCTCTAGCAGGCATGGAGAGAAAGGCTCGAGGTAAGATGCTGCCTGAAGAGTCTTTTGGATCCATGTGGGTGGTAATCATCAAAGGCTTCAGTGGGCAGCAAAGAGGGAGAGGAGGAGATGACTCAAGACCAACCTAGGATGTAAGGAAGTGTATCTACAGTCCAGCTGACTGCTTCAACTCTGCATGAGGCAGGAGGAAAAGCTTTGATATTGTTAACAGGAAGGAAATGACTCTTGGTTGGTCTCAAGTCCAGCCAAAGCAAGCTGAGTAGCAAATATTTCATTTGGGTTATTATTTGAGGATCCTCTCCCCAGAATAGCACTCACTTTGATTTTTAACACTGTGATCCATGCTAAATGTGGAAAGCTGGTGTTTCTTTGTAAAATAACAAAATATTCCTTATATGACTTCTTTCCTCTTATAAAATAGGATATTTGGAAGCAGTATTCTGGTAATGTGAAATATTGATCACTTCTTTCAAATCAGTAAAGGGTTGGGGAGAATCTCCGCTAAATGAACCCCAACTCTAAATTTGATAAGTACCAGTTTTTGAATGAGTAGGGAAAGTGGTTAAGAAGAACACTCAGAGGTTATTTTGGATACAAGGACTTTGTTCTTTTACTCAAGCGTTATCTTCCAGTATTGCATGGAGAGTAATAGGGAGAACTGTGATTTGTAGCATTTTCTTTTCTGAGATATGAGTTTAGTAACGAGATCAGAAAAATAGGTAATTTTTATTGGTTAAGCAGAAAGTCCTTCAGGATAATATTGAAGAGGGCAGACGTTTAAAAATTGTACTCAAGTGGAATGCATATATGCATATGTGTTTTCATATTTACTCTTAAATCCATCTAAAACCATTTGCACAAATGCCACTGTAGTTATTTTTGATCCAACAAGGATGAGAGGGTATTTTGACCAAAACATGCAGAGGTAGTACTTCAAGAACACCAAATTTGACCATCCTTAGCCACTGGTAAATGGTAAAGTTGTATAGCTGGGAATCAGCACTGAGTAACAGCAGCTTGTGCTGTGGGCAGCAGCAGGGAGACAGATAATAGCAGGCCTCACTCACAGACAAAACAAACTCCACACCTGTGGTTGTTTACAAAGGGCAGACAGGATTTCAGAAGAGACATTAAAATGGTGGAAAGCACCATTAGCAATTCTAGCAAAACCAAAGAGAATAAAATATACAACTGCCAAATGGTAGGCTTTGAAATTCAGCATCTGATATTAATAAGCTACAATTTGACTAATCACATGATTTTGAGTCTACAGCGCCTGTCACTATGCCTGACATACATATGTGTGTTCAATAAATTTTTGCAAAACTGAAATCCATTTTATCTATATTATGTGCACAAAAAGGAAAAGGAAGGTATTTTATGGCTTTAAATGGAAAGATGTGTAAAAGATAAACCCTTATCAAAGATGCTTGGAGTCAGAAAGAAAACCTGGATTCATATCTCCACTCTTTAACTTCATGACCTGGATAGTTATTTCTTCTGATTCTTACAAAATAGGTATAATAATGCTTATCTCTTTATGTGTCCAAAAAACATCAATTTGTATGGGAGCCATTTTGTCCAAAGTCTAGCACATAAGTAGATTTCAGCAAAGTCTAGTTGATCTTCCTCCATTGTTCATTGTATGCCATTCCTTCCTGTTTTTAATTAGAGGAGTTTAAAGAAGGAGTGAATGAACTATATACTTTCCTGGCCAACGGTAGCCTGCTTTTGTAAATTAATACGGGACATGCCTACTCACTTATGTCTTGAATCTGGCCGTTCTCAAGTTTAAATGACTGCGTAGTATTTTCAGCTCTGTCTTTATGGGCTGAAAAGTCTAAAATGTTACCTGACCCTTCACTGAAAAAGTTTGCTGCCCTCTAGAGTAAACATTTTGATAGAAGTCAAGACTCAACTACTTTTGTGTTCTTCTATTATTTATTTTCAAATGTATATGTTTCAATCTGTTTCCTATTTCTCTGTCACCCCAAATAAGAACCTTTTATTTTTGGCAGCTTTGCTAGTACTCATTAAGCTCTGGATGTAATTTGCTACCCAATTTCTCTATTTATTTATCCATCCATTCCAAAACTAGTTCTAATCATTTTCAAGGCTTAGAGACATTAAAAGTATCTGTCATGGAGCTCAGGTTGGAGCCTATGATGATATATCCAAGTAGCCTTGTAAGCAAAAGTATAAGGAAATAGCAAATTAACACATTCACCATTTGCCAAGAAGATTACTTGAGTGTGATAAATATGTGGAATCAAGATTGGCTGATCATTATCAGGAAGTCCTCCCTAGGGAGAGGGCACAGGCTAAGAGATCCAGCTGAGGAGAGGAGCAGATAGCACAGACCTAGGGGAAGAGTAAGGGAGTACCTGGTGCAGAGCCCATGAGATGGGCTTGATCAAGGAGCTTGGCATGTTCAAGGGTAGAGGTGAAGTAAGACAGGATTAATTGGCAAAGTGAAAGGGATTTTGTATATTATTTTGGCAGACTACACAGTTCTCCCTTCCCTTCCACCCTCTTCTGTTATATACATGTGAGTGACCATCAAATTCTTCTCCATCCTTGATAGCTTTCAGACGTGTGTGTTTGTTTCCTGGCACTTTCAGAGGCACCATCCCATTTTCCTTGGAGGTTGCTTAGTGCCTGTGAGATGACCTTCTGTCTTCAGGCTGTCTTTCCTCCTGACCCTCTTCCACAATGTTAACTGAACAATTGTTCCAGTTAGTTCTTTTACTTAAGTCTTTCACAGATTTTGGATAAAGTTTCAAGTCCCCAGCATTGCTTGGCCTCTGTTGGCTCTGCTCTTGTATTTCTTGGCTCTCCACACTGAACTATTTATTCAAGTTCCCAGCATCAAATTCCTTAAAGATTCACCTCCTTCCACTTTATTATTTTCCGCCACCTTACTCTCATCCTGAACTGGTTTTGCCAAGTCTACTTATGTTTATGTTTTTAGGAAGTCTTCCTTAATGTGCCAGGCTGATTTAGACCATGCTTGGAGCTATAACATTCCTCGCCACCACAATCTCTGACCCCGCCTTAGTTTTCTCCATAGCCTGGAATCTGAATAGCATATCCTAATTATCTAATTAATTCCACTGCCTTTCATATCTCTCACTAGAATTATAGTTGTCTGACAATAAGGATTGCTTCAGTGCTAATGCACCAGGACAGTGCTTGACACCATAAATCACTTGGCTCAGCCTACATGTACTATTACAAAATACATGACACCAGATAATTTGTGCAGAACCAAAGTTTATTTCACATCCACAGAGGTTAGGAAAACCCAGGTCAAGCAATACAGTTAGGAGGGCTTCATCTTTGTTTTCAAGATGGTGCATCATTGCTATATTCCCAACAGGGCGGAAGGCTGTTCTCAGAAGACAAAAGGACAAGAGAGCAGAACACCGTATGAAGGCTCTTTTGCAAGGACTTTCACTAATGTGGAAGAAGACCTAAACCATCCATTTTAATCACCCCTGAAGACCCCGGGTTTTAATGTCATCGCATTGGTTATAATGTAACATTTAACAACGGACATTCAGAGGGGACACAAGCAAGATTCAGTATAGATGGATAGTTTCTGTTGAATGAGTGAGTAGTGTGAGCTAACGTGATTTCCTGAAGAGCAACAGTAGTTCCCACTTCTGTGTTCTAAAAGTCAGTGTTTTCTAGAGATTATATGCAAGTTATAATGTCATAATCCATGATATAACATACTCTGGTGAAATCCGTATGCTGTATAATAGTGTACAACCTGCTTAGCTCCTTGCTGTCTCTGCTAAGCTTAGGCACATTGGTCTTTCCCATTCTTTGCTCTGTCAGGGATATTGGCTCCTTCAGGACCTCTGAGCACATTGTGCCTTTGGTCTGTTCCCGGTTGGTCTTGGTATAAATGGTTCTCTTTATACTGCCATCATGGACTTCTATTGTACTTCCTCATTCAGACCACAGCTCTGTAGAGCCCTCAACTTCCAACATTCTGTATTCCACCATTTGCTTTTGTATTTTTCAAAGACATCACTCTTATTTTAATTTTAAAATTGTGTTGTTACTGTTTCTTTTGTTTCTTATAGTGGACTATAATCTCTATGGCTATGTGCCCAAGAACCAGAACTAATTTATTGACCAATGCATACCTGACACTCAGAACAGTGACTACTGAGTAAGATGTGCTAGGATATTTGGTGAATGAAGGTCACTTTTCTTACATCACCACAGGTATCAACTGGATTCTGTACTACTGAAACTAGACTATAAACTTGTTGATAAGAGACAATACCACAATCATTTTTTTGACATTTCTTTTTTATTTTCATTAATTTACTTGAGAGTGAGAGAACGGGCACACTAGGGCCTCCCCACCACTGCAAACAAACTCCAGATGTATGTGCCACCCTGTGTATCTGGTTTATGTAGGTCCTACGTAATCCAACCTTGGTCCTTTGGCTTTACAGGCAAGTGCCTTAACTACTAAGCCATCTTCTCACCACTTTTTTTTTTTTGTTTGTTTTGTTTTGTTTTGAGTTAGGGCTGACCTGAAATTCATTATGTAGTCTCATGGTGGCCTCAAACTCAGTGATCCTCCTACCTTTGCTTCCCAAGTGCTGGCATTAACATCGTGTGCCAACACACCTGGCACTGCAATCATCTTTATAGTCCCAATGCCAATGACTGTATTCAAAATACAGTAGGAACTTGACAAATTTTCAATATAGATCAAAAGGCAGAACAATGTTGAAAGGCCAGGGTTGTACTACAAGACCTAATATAACTGGTAACATCACAGTTGTGGTTATAAGACCAATCATTTCTTTCTTTTTAAAAATTTTTTATTATTTATTTTTATTTTTGGAGAGAGACACAGAGACACAGAGAGATAGGGAGAGGGAGACAGATAGAGATGGGCATGCCAGCAGCCTGTCAGCCACTGCAAATGAAATCCAGATGTGTGTGCCCCCTCGTGGGCAAGTTTGGCATTGCGCCCCTGCGTCACTGCATCTGGCTAAACGTGGGACCTGGAGATTGGAACTGACATTCTTAGGCTTAGCAGGCAGGTGCCTTAACCGCTAAGCCATCTCTCCAGCCCCATTTATTTCTTTTTTATAAATATGTTTGTTTATTAGAGGGAGAGAGAGCAAGTGACAGATCATACCAGGGCTTCCTACTGCTGTAAAAGTACTCCAGACACATGCGCCTCTTTGTGCACCTGGCTTCATGTGGGTATTAGGGAATAGAACCCAAGCCAGCAGGTTTTGCAAGTAAACACTTTTAACTGCAGAGCCATCTTCCCAGCCACCAATAACTTATCTCATGGACATGAATTAAACATTACCCTTTAATTTTCAGATAGTGCAAGATATCTTTGGGGGTATGATGCCTTACAGAGGTTGTATAATTAGTGAGAGATAACGAAGCATCTAAAGGTATAAAGAGAATCATTACATGAAAGAGAAAGAACTAAAAAGACAGAAAACATCAGCCAAACAGGCACCAATGATGAAGAATCCATGTTTGTACCAGGGAGGGATTAACCACTGTGACCAAGTTTGAGCCTACAAGAATGCTAACAATTGAATTAGAGATGTGTCCTACTCTCAGATTGGAAAGGACTATGTTATTACTATTGCTGTTATACTGGGATTTGGCATGGCATATGTCACAAATTCCAGACTATAGATACATGTGTGCCTTTGTGTGTCTTAACATAAACTCTTCATGACTTTCTAGAATTTAGGAAAATTTTTAAGAAGCCAATTTCAAAATGTCAAACACATGTCATGATTGACACTCTAAAAATATATATCTAGAGCTTTTCTTTTCACTTTAAAGTTCAAGTGGTTCATTGCATAATCATTGTGCTTTAGGAAGTACTAGCCAACCAAACTGAGAGACTCTAATAGCAACTTTCTTGTTTCTTCTTAAGACATTGATGTTTTTGTAGAATGTATAAACAGCCAGAATCCCAAGTACAGAAAACTTGCAATTTATCTAATTGGAGTGAACAGGATTTTGAGAAAGGTTAGGGGCTGATGTCTCTTTACTAACCTTCCTCCTTTTAATTTAAATTTAAAAATTGTAATTTAAAAGTCATCTACATCTTTGCAGAGATTGAATTTTAATTTCTTTTTTTTAAAAAAAAAATAAAGTACTCTTTAACTTGAAGATAATAAAGTTACAAAAAATGATTTTTATTTTCTTCTCAAATCAGGTGAGAGTTGAGGCTGTCAACACATTGCATAAACCAAAATAAAAAACAGACAAACCCAAACTGTCAATAAATACTAAGGTTGCATTTTTCTTATATTTGGAATGGCCATTTTTCAGATTAGATAACAGATTTTAGCTAGTCTGTAATGGAGGAAACTTAATGTTGGAGCTGGGGTAATCTGTCAAAAAAGGGTCCTTTGACACAAATCATTTAACAGACAAGCTTTAAGAAGAATTCTAGTTCAAGTCCACATGTAATTGTAGCTCACAGCACTTCTGACAAAAAGCAAATGAAATACAGGAGTTGTAAAGTAGCTGGCCAAATAATCAAATTTCATTTGCCTCTTAACTCTGAGTGAGCTAGATTAAGCAGTAATGAAAAGCCTGCCTTACATAATTGACTTCCATATGGCTTTGATTTTTTTTCCCCAATCTCAGTCTTTCTGAAGATCAGCGTCTGTAGATGTCATGCCCAATCATGGTTGTTTTAAGAACTAAAGTCTCAAAATGAGCTTGGGGGTGAGGAAACCTCCTGGTCTTCACAAGTACTTTGTGGATGAAACCTTATCTTTAATTCTCTGAGGCAGGAAGCTTGATCTACAGAAACAGCCAGGCTACTCTGACATTATTTTTGAATGATCTTGAAAACACCCAGATTTTTAATGAGACATCATTTCAGCTGCCTGAAATACAATACTTTCACGTGTTCCCTATGTTATTGTCTTCTTTGAAATTATTTTTTGAAGTTTTGGTTTTGATGATAAATTGATGTAATTTAGATCTCGTAGAGAACACGTTTGTATTGATGCTGGAGAGCAGAGCTGTCTGCTGTGTGTGCTAGAAGGGAGAGTGGATGAGTGGATAGCCCCTTTTTGATTGGGATGGGGCAGCATCTGGGGGTTTCGGTGGAAGGATCTTTGGAGCCCCTTTGACATAGTTATCCAAGTGGGTTTTTGGCTAGTACTCCATACATAAAATGTATATAATCAAAATTAAGTTTATATTTCAGGAAAATCTCGGCCTCCTTTTTATTGTTATTTTTATCTCTGTTTTTATCATGGTAAACAAACTTCCCTAATTTTACTCAGAATATGAGGTCGAGGAACTAATATTTAAATGTGATTGTTAGGTTCGGTGGCTCATGTATTTAAACCCAGCACAGGAGATGTGAGGGAGGCTGAGATAGGAGGCTCTCTGGACATTCCAGTCCAGCATGGGCTACAGTGAGAACTTAACTTAAAAAACAGCTGAGGAGGGAGGGCCCCCATCAGAATGGGGGCAGGAATGAGGGAAAGGATGGTACCAATACATGATGTATGCATACTTATTATGTTTGTAATTAATAATAAAGACAAAATCATACGGACGCTTAGTATAGTAACTAATTAAAAATATAATTTAGTAAAAAAACAACAAAACCTAAACCAACCAAACATACAAAAACATTGTTATCTAGAAAAGGAGCAGACACTCAGAGAAAAAGCTTTAGCACATGGGAGTCACAGGTGTTGCTGAGGCTAAAGGTTGGTAAAAATTGGGTAAATATGTATACAGAAACTTGATGGGTGGCATTATGAATTCTTAAATCATTTTCAAAATCAGTTATCATCATAAAGTAGATCTGAAAGCACACAGGCCCCAATACCCTCCCTGATCCAATTTTAACTAAAATCTAGTTAATCTCACAGTGTTTCAGTCGAGACAAGTTATGGATGTTCATAATGTTATTGTCAATCATAATGAAAATTGAAAATACTTTAGTGTCTATCAGTAGGAGAGTAGGAAAAGGAATTATGGTGTTTTAGAACATTCAAGGAATTGCAGATACATGTAGATACGTCTTACAAGTGTTTGAGGAACTGAGAGAAGCAAGTTTTAGAAGGGTATATAAAATTGTGTATTTATATAAAGTGCAACATATTCAAATATACAGTAGCATATTGGTATGGGCTGCATGTACTATTGACAGCAGTAAAAGGAGACACAGCAACTTGGAAACATTGCATTACAATACTATCAGGGGAAGTTATATTGGTAGCCTTAAAAGTATACAAATTCTGTTCCTTAAATTGGGTGGCAAATACATACAGTATGTACTTATTATTTATTGCTTATTTGTTTCTAGTGTATAATAATATAATACACCACATGTATTACTTTATGTAGCATGTGGATAATATGTATATATTAAACAAAAATATATAAAATTATTTAGCACAAGGCCATGGGATTGATATCTGACACTGGATAACCAAGAATACTTAATACAAGAATAAACTACAAATCATTGTAATACTTTTTATGGAATATTATACCCTTGCAGAAATAGTAAAATAATACCAACATGTGGTGTGATGTACAGAAAGCTAAGGACATTCACATGGACTTACATGTGCCACCTCTATTATATAACCTCCATGCTTATAGCTCAGCGCTCCAGGGCCTCTATAATGTATAATTCTGATTGGGCCTAATTACATCAAATCTATGCCAGGAGTCTTTAGATGTTTTCATAAAGGCCAGGATGTCCATTTCCTGAGGCTGCTATGATGAGGAACTCCAAATCAATAGAAATGTATTCTCTAACATTTCTGGAAGAGAAAAGTCCCAAATAAAGTGTCTATAAGGCCATGTCCCCCAGAGACCCTGGGAAAGGATCTCCCCTTGCATTTTCTAACTATTGGTGGCAGTGGTGTGCCTGGCAGCTGTCTGTATCACTCCCATCTTCTGCCTCTCCTTATATGTAATCTCGCTCTGCTTTTCATAAAGGGAACAATTTGATATTCTGTGGAGTCTAATCAGATCAACTAGCATAATACTATCTCAAGATAAATAAGTGAATTACATCTGTAAAGTCCTTTTTTTTTATTCCAAATGATAACACATGAGAGCATGGCTATGTATCTGACAGTCACCATCCACTTGCAGCTAGTTAGGATGAGGAGACCATAAGGTCCTCAAACTTGTTAGGGCACTTTTAAATGGCCACAGGTCCTACAGAAAGGGGAACAGGACCCTGTTTCACTTACTCACACAACTAGTGGGAGATGCATTTGACAGGAGAAGCAGAGAGTTTATTTGTGATAGCTGCTACCTTTGAAGTGTAAACAGAAGATGTCATACTGCTAGGGGTCTTATAGATTTGGCAGAGGCTTTTTGAAAGAGAGGAAATCCTAGGAGGTAATTAGATGCAAACTTGTGTAAAACCTCTTAGAATTTGAGATCAGCAGTCACTCACTGGAGAGGCTGAAGCTGGCCCAGCCCTTGTTTCTGCTGGGAACAACTAGGAGAAGCAAAATAGGGCAACCCTTGGAAGATGTTGCCACAAGAGTGGGTTGCCAGCTTCTTCTTCTTCTTCACCAAATGCAAATGCATATTTGCATTAAAGAATTCCTATATGGGCTAGAGAGATGGCTTAGTGGTTACGGCTCATGCCTGTGAAGACTAAGGACCCAGGTTTGAGTCTCCAGGTCCCATGTAAGCCAGATGCACATAGTGGTACATGCATTTGGAGTTTGTTTGCAGTGGCTAGAGCCCTGGCATGCTCTCTCTCTCTCTCTCTCTCTCTCTCTCTCTCTCTGTCTGTCTCTAATAAGTACATTTAAAAAAAAAAAAAGATTCCTATGTGATCCTTTCATTTTTTGGCAGCTTTGGGACTACCTTGGAAGAATCTGGCTACTTTTCAAGTCATTTCTTATAACTTATTCTCATGCATGGTGATATTGAGTCAAGATAATAGACGCATGGTCTTTAAATGTATTTGTATGTAAATATTAATAACTATTGAGCATTACTATATTCTAGGTACTGTGTTCCATAGCTTACATTGAGTATAGTTACTTAACTCTACTAACTCAACTCGGTGGTTCTTTTCCTTCCATTATCCTCTTACTGGGAATTTTAATACATGAACAAAATGTGATTTGATAATAATCCCCTTCCAATACCCTCATTAGTCTCCCTCCCCCACTTCAGCCCAGTGAATCTGCTTCTTGTTCCATGTGGTCCTTCCTCTGTTTTAAAGCCTAGCCTTTTTTCTCCCTGCTCCATCATCTATGTCAGAATATTGATGGGCTCAATATTGTACACACTAAAAACACAAGAGACTCTTAAAAATGCCATCTCCATTATACTCTCTAAGGCTCGGGGAGCATCATGGCAGAGGACACAGAAAGAATATTAAGAACCAGAGGTGGGAAGAGTACTTTGGGACACCATTCTCTGGACATGAAGGAACTGGTGCATTAATGAATTCAGTATTCTTTTTCTTTCTTTCTTTTTTTTTTTTTTTTTTTTTTTTGAGAGGGACAGAGAGGAACAGAGAGAGGAAGAGGCAGAGAGAGAGAGAGAGAGAGAGAGAGAGAGAGAGAGAGAATGGGTGTACCAGGGCCATTTCAGCCACTGTGAATGAACTCCAGATGTGTATGCCCCCTTGTGGGCAAGTGCGGCATTGTGTGCTTGGGTTTGCATCTGGCTAAAGGTGGGACCTGGAGATTCCAATGGATGTTCTTAGGATTGGCAGGCAGGTTCCTTAACTGCTAAGCCATTTCTACAGCCCCAATTCAGTATTCTTAATTGGAGGAGTTAGTTCACTCCCCCAGAGGATCTGATGACATTTCTTTTGGTTGCTCTAACTTGAGGTGAACTGTTCTTAGCATCTATACTGTAAAGGCTACTTTTGCTGCTAAATCTTCTAGAAATTTTAGGACAACCCTTAATCATAAGGAATGTTCCAGTTGAAAGGGTGAGGCTGAGAAATCCTGTTCAAACTCAGTGAAAACGGTTGTATTACTGATCCCCTATCTGTGGGTCTGTTCCATTCCTGTTCCCCCGGGGTCGTTGGCCACTGACATCTGGGGCTAGGGAGAGAGGAGTTGGGAGGGAAGCAGCAGGGTCCTTCCTGGAGTAGTGGGTGAGTGCCATGGGAGAATACACGAACATATGACAGGGCAATGAGCACCCGGGAGACCATCTGATGGACAGCACTCATTTATTCAAGGGGGTGGGTTTATAAACACTTGGGGAAGGTTGAGATGGCACGTACAGACTATATGGCAATCAGATGCATAGTTTATGGGCTGTTATCTAGATAGCAGAAGGACTAGTAACTTCAAAGCTATGGGGGAAGGATAAGGGAAGGTAGGGGGAAGGGCGGAAGAGGAGATGAACAGGAGGCTGTGATTTCAAAACTCTGGGGGTGGGCAGGCTACGTGACTTTAGCCACATGAGAGTCTCTTGGGCAGGTAGCCACAAGGTCAGGAACTGTGGGGGGAAAGTCTGACTTATGGAATGGTCAGAGCCTTTTGGGGTCTGGGGGGGAGTGCCTCGCCAGTTCTGCCCACTCTGGGCGATGACAGCTCACTACACCCTACAACACAGGGAAGGCCATTACTGTTGCCAGGGACTTCTTGACAGAGGGCCAGCTGCAACCCCACAGCCCAGGGTCCCTGGCCATGTCCAATAGTTCAGGCCAGCCTCCTCACAGGCCCAGCCTGTTACTAGCAAGGCCCAACACCTATTGTCTGCCCCAAATAATTCATTTTAATTCCGCTGCTTTGGCACTTAACTTTTACCATAGATTGCTGGAATTTGAAAAGGTGCTTGGTGAGACACAGATTCAATGAGCCAGACTGAAAAGATTTGCCAAGTAACTTGTCAAAAAAGCAAGATTAGTGATCATGGAACATCTAATGTGTGAAGTCACTGTGTTAGAGCCTGTTACATCCACGGTTTCCTGTAGGGATCAAAGTATCCACTTTCCCAAGTGAAGGCTGAGCCCAGAGTGATAACTTCTCTAAACACATGGTTGTAAATGAAGAAACACGAATTTGAATCCAAGTTGGACTGACTGTAGTTATTGAATGTGATCTGTTGTCTGGGCAAGAATTATAGTTACAGAGGGGACTTAAGAAATATATCCCTGTTTATTCTTCAAGCAAAGTCCTTTGAGGAGTAGACAACATTAGCCAAATTAGGGGCTATTGTCTTTCCAGCCCCACAAATCATAATTCCTGAAGGTACATGACAGAAAAGCAAAGTCTGAAGTAAATTAATTCTCTGTTTTTTCAATCATTAGGCCAGTCACATTTAGTTTAACAAATGGCATAACAAATTTTGAAGAGCTGGGACTAGCAAATTATTTATTAAAATAAAAATAAAATGTCTTTGTTTGAAATGTATTGTGAAAGAATCAGACTCTTGAAATTTATGGTAATGAATAAAGCTATTGGGGCATAGACATTAGGGTGATATGAAATTTGTATTACTCAAAAGGGAAATGTTTACATAACTTCCTAATGGACTGCCATTTGTGATTCAATAGTTCTTTCCCCATTAAAAAAATAAATTGCATTTTTCATTATGGACTATTATCTTTCCTTATGTTGATTTTATAATGTTTCTATAATTTACTTTATATTAAAAAGAATAATAAATGAATTTAATAATGTCTTTAAGCTTCTCAGCACTTTTCCCCCTTTTCATGGTACTGTTTAAAAAAATCAGTGCCTGCTGTCTTCCTAAACTGATCTTTAGAGTCCTTTCTGGTTGAGCTTTGAAAGACTAATTAATATTGAAGTGGCACCATTCATTTGTTTCTGCACTAAACTGACTGGTAATACAATTAGTATTGCAGTAAAAGTGGTTTTTCCATATGGTTAAAATTATTATATCATATTGTAATTTCCTTTTGTTTGAGACCAACTTGAATTTCAGTTTTTTATTATACTATTTCTGGACCTATTTTATCTGAAGGGAAAACAAGTGTTCCTTCCATGACTTGCATTAACCTGCATCAAAACATTCTTTTCAGAAGTTGAGAGGTGCATACACACCTTGTGAAGGAATACAGCAATGGAGTATTATTCTCCAATTACCGTATTTAACACACTGCATGTCTGGGCATGTGACAGTTTAGTCAGATATTAGATACATTGAATTTGCTTTTCTCCTCCCTAATGTATATTCATTCCTAGCAGCAGTGACTACACAGATGACCAAGGTGATTTGTTCAGTAGCTATGCTCTGCCATGTCCTTAGCAATTAAAGATGATGAGCATGGGGAAAAGTTGGGACCCCTCCCCCCTCCTCCAGTTCTTGCTTGGGGGGATGTACAAGGATGCTCTGTGATAGTGGTGGTATGGCTCCATGTAAACTCATTTTTTCTTGGATTCTCCTCTCAAAGAGAAAATTGGTAATGACCTACATGTGGCTAAATTCTTAGCAGCCCCAATTCTATTAAGTTATTTCTGTCTATGTTTATGTTATTATTAAAACAAAATATCTGAGCTTTGGTATATTTGCATCTGGCTTTATAGGAATGCTGTGAAATTAAACCCAGGGTGGCAGGTTTTGCAAGCAAGCACCATTAACTTCTAAGGAGGCTGGTGACTTTATAGGGGAAGATGATTAGTTGGCTCTTGTTTTTGGTGGCTAAAAGGTACATATATCATCGTCCCAGAATCCTGGCCATAACCCCTTGTTCATGTCACAATGCAGCATGGATATGCAAAGGAAAATGGTTACATGAATAATAAGCAGATATAACAGAGATGTTGAGGAAAGTGCCAGGTTCACTTATAACAACTCAGTCTTGTGGTTCTTGAAGATGCAAGAGTATGCTCCTGAGAACATGGAAGCCCTGTGTAAATGTTCTACCACTACACAGCACCAGCAGGCTTCCAGCACAAGAACCTTTGGAGAATGTATTTAAATCATAACCAAGCCACAGCCTTCTAATCGGAACCTTTCCAATCCCTCAGCCATATCATGCTGCTCATTGGTCTCCAAGTAGCTGTCTACTTTGACAGCTTACTCCCTATTTGCCTTCCCCCCTTCATCCCATGCCATTTTTCCATTGTTTTCTTCATCATAGTTAGCTGGCTTCTCGGGGATTTCCATGCTACTTCCTCCATGGTGGCTCCTTATTTGCCATTTCCTGGGCCTGAGATTTTTTTTCCCTGTACTTTCCAATGTCTACTTCCTCATTCTCTGCAACCCAAATGGGTTGTAACTTTCTATAAATATCCTGTCTTGCCTCAGGGTTTCTTACCTTCCTCTCTCTGAACACTTTTTCTCATAATTTATGTGCATGTGCGTGGACACACAAGACTCTCTTTAGGCCTTTCAGTACATGTATCAAAATGCCAGATTGTTGAGTCAGTATGAGTATCAGAAGAATTTTATAGTTTTAACTTCTGGTAATGATAGCATTAATCATTATTCTAATTAAGTTATTTGTTTGCTTTTACAAATATGAAGACCTCAATATGTAGGAAAGAAAAGTCACCCCTAATACCCACCATCGCTTTCCTTTGAGCAAGTGCTTCCTCTTATTTAATGTCTCTCTTTCATCTGATGTCATGTGTACACTTAAAATAGGCATAATAACTATCTTTGAATAACCTATTCATTGCCTATGCAGTGACTCAATATATTCCTCTTTGTGTGTATAAAATTACATATAAAATGTAAGCACAAAAGAATGAATTGTAGAGAACAACAGAAAGTGTGTCATCTTTTTATCTTCATCATGCCTGGTAATTGTAAACAATGGTATGTAAGTGATGCAATTTTCCTCTTCTAGCTAGACAGCTCCCACATAGTATTCCACTGGTTAACTGTATACTGTGTATGCACAGTATCATCCTGAGCTTTTAAGGTAACACCTTATCCTCAGCTGTTTCCGACTGAAAACTTTTATAACTCTAGAGAATGTGCTTGGCAGAACATCTCAATAATTTTGGAATTTCTGATCTCTGCGTCTCACTTCAGGGATTCCACCTGAAAAGCAGTATGGAATGTGCATGGAGATTTATGGAAAACAGTGTTCAGTACAACACTATATATAACAGCAAAAGTATAGACATAGCCTAAATGTCAAACCCTGGAGAAATGAACTGTTAATAATGGGACAGTCATAGGATGGCCTGCTGTCCAGCCATTAAAATGACTTGTGCAAGTATTTGAAATGACTCAAGAGAACTCAGTACTTTTTGAACAGCAGCATGGTCCTGAATGATCAGAAGTTCATACACTGGAGAACTGCAACACAGAAGAAAGATAATGGAAACAGGGAAAGAAAAAATTATAGAATTGCATTGAGAAGAGCAATAGGGAAGGACTCAAAAGGTATGGGTCATTGATACTGAGTCTGAAGCACTCCTGCAGACAAAATGTGAGATAAGAAATCAAAACTTAAGTTTGAACTATTACATTATGCACTCTATAAACAGTATAGCTACAGAAAAATTTAAAATGCCATAAAGAATGCAATGCAATAAGTGGGTCAACTAGGGGTAGATCTTTGTTTTCTGTTTCATGGTGGTGTGTATGATGTAGAGCATCATGGATTAGAATTGGCACTGCTTCTTCTTTAGGAGGCCCAGGAACCAAGGGCCTATTATGTCTGTAAAGAAAAAGCAAAGGTGAGGCATCCCTATCCAGAGAATGAACAGACCAAAGCCATTAGCATTAGGAAAACTTCTCTCAAGAAACTGTATCCT